>CM067371.1:66069172-66576672 GCA_034401795.1 Chaetoderma sp. LZ-2023a | reverse complement strand
TAATGAGGTGCATCATTCTGAATGGGTAGCATTGTTGCACCAGCAAATATGAACTATGGAGGAAGTCCATAAAACTGTCCTAAATAAGCTGGAAACTGTGCAGCACATGTCCTTTGACATCTTCCATAAGTTGGAAACCATCCAGCAAATGTTGAGGAGACGGTAGGAGCAGCATACTAGCTGTTCTTTAAATAGCCATAGGGCCTCAGCTGCTAATGGTGATAATTGCCAGCAATCGCACCATAGGGATCCTTATCAATCCGACAAGGGATCCAGACATCGAAGGACACATCACCATCAGAAACACAGACAGCAGAGGAGCAGGAGCCCTGCAGTATGTTCTCTGGCCACTAAGCACCAGGAACACGAGCAGTTACTGGAATTGGTGCATAAATTTATGCATCCAAAAACAGTAATCTCCTCAAAGAGTATTGTTCCTGTTGTTCAGCCACAGCCACGGCCTGTTAAAGATACATTCTCAATTCAGAGTGACAAGGGACTTGATGTCACTTTATCTGGTCTCATGAGTCAGTCTGGAAATACCAATATATTCACTCAACTAGAGACTGAACCGAAAGTGGTAGCCCAAAGGGAGATATTTGTTTCCAAAACAACTCTGGATACTGCTACCTTCAATTTGTATCAGTCTGTCAGAGAGCAGACTGACGATCATACTAAATTTGTTTCTAATCATATTCTAATCATATTGACCACGGTTGTAATTCTTAGTATTTCTCATAAGATGCCGATCTTGGTTTCCGTGGAGATATTGGAATGCTCTCCTCAGATTGATCAGGTATACAGTAACTGTGATGGTGACTGGTGTCAAGTCTCTCCAGGAGTCTATAATATATAATTGTGTTAAAATGTATACAGTTAGGATTAGTGCTAGTAGTTGAGAGATGCTCCTCTGGTAATTTTGGTTTTATTGAGATACGGGCACGTGAACAACTCGCTTGCGCGACTTGGGGTCGAGTGTATCTTAGTATTAGTAAAATTCTTGATTGTTGAGAGGGAAACTGCGTTAGCACAAATTGATGATTCCTTTAATCTTTCGTGGTTCAAAGAGTAGTCCGGTGTCGGAAATGTATTTTTGTCAGAAGTCCTTTCTTGCCTGTACGAGCACGTGGACAACTCACTTTGACGACTTAATCAGGTGTATTTGGTGAGTTGGGTATTTTTTTATATGGGTATGTGTCCACGCTAGACTGCTATTTTGGATTTTATAAAGAATATATACATATGTATATATACACATACAGTTAAATCTGATATCTTCAGATGATTTTTCAGGCTGAAGTAATAATCTGGTCTGATGTTATTTGTATTACTTAATTGAGGAGGTAGTAACTTTTGAGAAATAATAGACTGCACAATTCTGGTGGTGCTATTAATTACCATATACAGTTCAGTATAGTCAAAATGATCACAAGATAAGGGGATCGTGATATCCATTTAGAGAAATATTGTCGAAGGCCATGAGTAGGTTTGGATCTATGTGTATTTTTAGGGGAGTGCACTGCCATAGTAGTACTTATAGTGGATGGCCATAATACACTCCATTTCAGTATGAAAGTTGGTGGTGTGTGTTCTCATTTGTGGATCATTGGATAGGTAATGGATCTCCTATTGCAGTGGAGTTATTGGTTTGTTGTTATGAGAACATGTGGGTTCGTCCGTTCAGTGTGAGAGTGGTGCTGTAAGACTGATTTAATCCAGTAAAGTTTATGGGCTGGATTATGATTATTTTTCTACTATCTTGAACCTAGATTCTTGTTCAGTTTCAAGCATAATAGCCTGAATAACATCGGTGGGTCAAGTAGTATGACGGAATGAGAGATTTTTAAGCAAGAGAGATGTTGAGCTACTCTAATTCATTTTCTTTTCCGTTCCTGAAAAGTCTGATTAGAAAAAGATATGGTCAATTATTTCATGGGTTCACTGATCACTTATCTTGTTAGTTAGTAGGGTTCACTATGTATTTTCGTTCAGAATTTTTGGGGATTTGTAACACTATATATTTTTGGAAAGCATTTTATATGCCAATTTCAAAAACCAATGTTTTCATTTGCATAAATGTCTTCATGGCGGCCATCTTGAATTTTCAAAATGGCTGCCATCTAAATCCTTCGAAATCCAATATATCTGCAACCATGTACCCTAAATTCACAATTTTGATGTCTATATCTAGGTTTTCTGGGTCAACGAATGCATTGGTAACATTTATAATAAACTTCAAGTGCCAGAAATAATGTTTTGGTTGCTAATTCCCAAAATAATAAGCAATTCTCACACAACATCTGCAAATGTTGCACCTTTTTTCTAAATCAATATTTGTTACAATATTTAACGGTAACAGTAGCCCATAGTAATCCTATAGAGGGGATAGAATGACGATATAGCCCAATGGCCTGTTATCTACGTAATCACATTGTCATCATGTTTATTAATAAACATATTATGACAGAGTATGTATATGGTGAGCGGCGTGTCACAATTTTACAATAATGGATGGCCCAGGGTAATTTTCAAATTCACCAGTAAAAGTAAACTGAAAGCAAATTTTTGCAGAAAAGTTGTTCAAATGATCGTCTGCTCATAGATTTGCAATAAGCATAATCAGACAGCAATAATCTTCAGGATTATCGTTTGTAATCTTGCAATAAGCATTGATCAAATATATTTTGTCATCAAATTTGAGTAAATCATGAGCGATGTACAGCTTGATGCAACACAGGAGTTAACAAACTGGAAGCTATGCATTTTATGCCAGACAGATGCTACTGTTAAAGGACCAATGGTGCAGCATCCAAGAATAGACTCATTTACCAATTTGTTGCAAGCAGTCGAAGAGAGAGCAACATTGAAAGATGGTTCATACATTGAAATTCAGAAAAGACTTAGACTTTGCACATATGGTGACCTATCTTCACATAAAGCGGGTTGGCATCACAGTTGTTACTCTACTGCCACTAACAAAGAAGAAATATGACGTGCACGAAATCGCATAGAGGATGCACTATCTAGTGGGTCTTGCATTACTAAGAAATGTGGGATAAAGAGGAAAAGTGCTATTGATGAGGCATCGACATCAACTTCAGTATTTACATGTTCCTCGACAATTCCACTGTGTAAGGAACTGTGTTTCTTCTGCCAGACAGATGATCATAATCAGCAGTTGTTCAAATTATGAACTCATAATGCTGGTAAAGCCCTAAGAGATGCATTGGAAATAGCACAAGATACGGCATTACTTACTAGATTAAATACCTCGCTTTCCCCGTGTGATGCACATGCAATTGATGTCCGGTATCACAAGACATGCTGGAGGATGCATGTTTTCCACATTTTACGAGATTCAGATACTACAAGAAATGCTGAGAATGATCTCTCCCGGCAAATGGCATGTCTGATTGAAATTATCCATATTGTTGATACACACACCCAAAATGGGAATTATCTGTCTATGGCTGACATAAAAATAACATATATAAACATGTTTGACCGTAAATCCTTGGACAATCATTCACCTACATTTAGTAGGCAGTGGCTGAAAGAGAAAATACTTTCTGAGCTGAATCATGTAAGATCTGTCCTTCAAAAGGACAGGCGCAAGTGTGCCGTTCTGTACTCGCTAGAAGCATGTGAGGAAGAAATGGTTCATTCTGCGATGTCTGAAGATGATGGTATGGAAGGCATGAAGGCGATCTATAGGGCAGCACAGATTGTTCGAAAAAGCATCACAACATTCACTAAGAATGATGGTGAACCTGGTTCAGTCCTTGTTTCCAGCACTATGGATGACATCCCATGTGAACTATACACACTGATACGATGGATAATGGTTGGACCTGTAGATAGTTTGGATAGCAAAACCAGAGAGAGTCTCGTTGATAGAGCAGTGCTTACATCTTGTCAAACCCTCATGTTTGGACTTAAATCGGATAGGCAAGTGATGCAGAAACCTAAAGCTGCCTTTTCTGAAAAATTCAGATCCCAGCAAAGAAGAGAAAATTCTCAGGTTCTAGGATTGGCATTATCTGTGCATCACGACACCAGGAATAAGAAGATTGCGAATCTTCTTCATGCACAGAACTGTTGCATATCCTACCACCATACCATGCTTCTAGAAACAGCAATAGCTAACTCGGTTGTCGAAAACATGAGACAATTCAATAATCTGTATGTACCACCATTTCTAAAGAAAGGGACATTTGTTTTCTTTGCTGTGGACAACACCGATTTTGCTGAGGATACCATTGATGGTAAAGGTACTACTCATGGAACAATTGTTGTGGTCTAGCAAAAAGCTTCTGCACCCGGGGAATCCATTGCACCACCTTTAAACATTGGTGATGCAAAGAGCTTATCCATTACACCACAACACACATCTATGTTGCCATGCGTCAAACCAAAAGCTCAACCTGGAATGCAAAGTAATTTTGTGTTGAGTAAAACCGGTGTTGCAGACTCTTATCAGCTGACCCATATGGGTTGGGTCATAGCATCTGTTGTTGCGAGGATGGATGAAAGGAAAGAGATGTGTTTGGTTCCTGGGTGGGCTGGGTATAATTCACTCCTGTCATCAAGTAGATCTCTAACCAATGTTGGTGCATTGCCTCTTCTCCCAGAGCTGGCTCATGAATGGTCAACGCTAATGACTGTAATTAAACAAGCACAAACATTGAAGGAGATGGCTGTTGGTAAAGACCATCTAACAGTCATTACTTTTGACATGGCCCTGTATGAGAAAGCAGTGCAGCTTGTAGATGTCAACGCCAATTTAAAGACTGGTGTTATCCCAAGACTTGGTGAACTCCATGTCGTCATGGCTGCATTGAGAGCTCTCGGTACTTCTATTGAGAATTCCGGAATAGACGATGCATGGATCGAGGCTGATGTCTTTAGCTCTACCACAACGACACAAATCCTGAAATGCAAGCACTACTCACGTTCTCTTCATGCTCATATCTACTCTTACATCGCATTGTATGAACTGGTCTTTGACGAATTCTTCAAAGAGTATCCAAATCTAAGGGATGCATGCATATCAGCTACAGATGACATAGAAGAGGCATGCAGTAAATCAAACCAAGCCAGCCGGGCAGAATCAGTGATGCCGGCTCATAGCAATCTTCTCCAAGTGCTGTCTAATACTGATATGCTGACTCTCTTTCAGACATGGGGTGACAAAGAGGTCCCAACATGCGATGTTCAAGTCATTAATGAACTATCTGCATCATGTGGAAACAATCCTTTTCTTTGTCGCAGCATCCCGAAATACTGATCTGACCCTTCATCTTGAAGCTGGAGAGGCACTGAGCAAGTTATTCTTTGCTTTTGATAGAATCAAATACAAACGTCTTTGGCCAATATACATAGCAGATATGTATGCACTCAAGCAGAATCATCCAGACACATGGCAAGAATTTGAAACTGAAAACATTGCAGTGACTAAGAATGACATTCCATTCACTTCAATTGGTGCGGATCATGCATGTGAGCAGCTGAACAAAATGATGAAAGTGCACTCAGGACTAATTGGAATATCTAACAATGCAAATGCGAGACAGCAATTTTTCCTCGCTGCTCCAGAACTGTCACGGTTATCCCAGGAATTCAAGTGTCAATTTGATTTGCAAGAAGACAAGGTCAGAGATCACCATGGTATTGGAGCAAGTGCTGTTAAACACGAACACACCACAATCGACAAGATAAAGGCTGCCATACTGACTCATGGTAATCCTTTCGCTGCTGAAGGTGACATGATCTACAACATTATCTCACTTGCTTATGTACCACAAGAGTCGGTACCACAAATCCTGGATGTAGACGAAAGAGGACAGACATTATATGAAGAGTATGTGAAAGAGCGCATTAATGGAGAGGTAAGCCTTTGGGCACCAGTGAAGCGTGAGAAAAACAGGATGTATACATCTGGAAACAAAAAGACAACAGTACGTATTCGTGACAAAGCTGTTGATCTCAAGGAAACTAAAGATCTATATGCTAGGCTGATGATTCTCGCAAAGTCGAGTCGAGACATTGATTTGACGTATTCGATCGGCAACTTTGAATGTACACCGACACCGAGGGCGCTGTTTGCTCCGTGTGGCTTTGTCCTACAGTGCACCGACAAGTCGAAGTTAATCAAGCTCCTGACTGACCTACCACAAACCGAGAGCACAGAGGATTCACTCTTATTAGGTGCAACAGAAGCAACTGCCGTCGCAACTAAGGAATCTAGTAGGAGAATCACAGTTGTGGATTGAATGGTTCTTGTCCAGAAGTTGGCAAAGAAACCAGCAACTATTGTGACAGTCAACGACCTTAGTAAATGTTTTAATGACAGGTTAATGAGTCTGACAGCAGGATATGATGAGATCATTCTTGTATTTGATACATATCAAGCAGATTCCCTGAAAAACACGACCAGAGAGAAACGACGACATGGGAAGGATCCAATTAGATATCAAGTCAAAGATGATACCAGTATCAAGCATATCCCTATGACAAGATTTTTGTCTCATGACCAAACAAAGAATGACCTTGGGCAGTATCTGGCAGAGAAGACTATTGAGTACAATAAAGACTCATCTACCTTGGTCATAGCATCAGCATCAGGCCAGACGATAAGTAATAGAAGCCTACATTTTGAGAACAACTATCATGAGGAAGCTGATACATTAATGATCTATCATGCCATATGTGCAACACAGCGAATTCTTGATACAGCAGAGTTGGTGATTTTCTCTCCAGACACTGATGTCTTAGTGCTGGCAATAGCATATTATGACAATCTACCTAAGAATACGTCTATCTCAATGGTTTCTGGTACCATTAAGCTATGGCCTATATGGAAAACTCTAGGCATGGAGAAAGTAAGAGCATTACCCGCATTCCATGCCTTTACTGGAGCAGACAATATTGGCAGGTTCTCTATGATAAGTAAATCAACATGGTTAAAGCTTTTCCTAAAGGCAGACAGCGATGTAATCGACGCTCTGATAAATTTATCGAGAAGCACTGAGGTCACAGAGGAGCTACTTTCAACTCTGGCAAAATTTGTGTGTGCTGTATACTGTCCAAAGTCTATTAGAATCGAGAACATCCCAGAGTTACGTTGGCATTTATTCTGTAAGAAGCTTGCTGATAGTGAAAGTCTACCGCCTACTATTGGTGCTTTGAAACAGCATGTCCTTAGAGTACAAGTCCAGGCAAATGTGTGGGGTCAGGCAGACATTTCACATCATGTGTTTCTGGATCCACTACAGAATGGATACTACAAGGAGACAGGTGGCCAACTAAAGGCAAAAACAACAGATGTTTTACCAGCTCCAAAGTCTCTCATTGAGATGGTTAGGTGTCAATGCAAATCGAATTGTTCCTCTCATCGATGCTCGTGCAAATCCAAGGACTTACCATGCACTGAGCTTTGTCAATGTAGCGCAGAGTGTGAAAATGATGATGACTCAATCGTTGATGTCTCTATATCAGATGATGAAGATGATGCCAATGTTGCTAGGTAGACAGCAACTGATGCAGCACATTGATTGTTGCTTGAATACTTAGATTAAATTGGTGGGATAACTCTGTTATATGCCAAATAAAATTCATCATTGCAACATTATCACAAAAAGTACCAAATTTGCAGATGCTGTCTGTAAATTACATATTAAGTCAGGACTTATCTACCAAAACATGATTTCTGTTATTTGAAGTTTATTATAAATGTTACCAATGCATTCACTGACCCAGAAAACATAGATATAGACATCAAAATTATTAATCTAGGTCATATGGTTGCAGATATATTGGATTTCAAAGATTTTCGATGGCGGCCATTTTGAAATTCAAGATGGCCGCCATGAAGACTTTTGTGCAAATGCAAACATTGGTTATTGAAATTGACACATTAAAAGCTTTCCGAAAATATATAGTCTTACAAATCCCCAAAAATTCTGAACGAAAAAAATATTTTTTACACTGTGACCCTGACTAAGTCTAGGAATTTGCAAAATAGGTTAAGTATGTATAGTAATTTTTTGTCAGGGCGAACCCACGTAAATTTTAATATGTGAGAAGTGGAATATTCACATATTCACTGTTTGGAATTTAAAAAATTTCATATATTGAATTGTTTGTTGTTTTATTATTATTTTGTTATATATTACTATAATGTGTTGGCTAATGCAAATGATCCCTTCATCATTATAATTACTTTGTTAGAAGCTCTATCAATACATCAATTTGTGTTAGATGTGTTGGTGGGGGTATATATTGATAATGTCAATATGTATATTTATGTCAGAGCGAGTGTGAGAGTGATTTCTGTGTCACAGAATTTGCTTTAAATAGTTACGGTTTTTTGTGAGATTTAGCCAATTTTGCCTTTTATTGGCCTGGGAGAACTTTAAATTTGGTTAAATTTTGTTTAGTTAGGAAAACTAAGTCAGGTGATATTTTTTAGCTCCTAAATGGAAATGGACATACAAACAAGATCCAGGGAGGTTTTGGCATAGGAATTTGCTTTTGGAAAATATCATTATTAGATATAAAAATGGTTTGTTTTTGGTGCAATTTAGGTTGATATGCATTGTTAAATATCTAGGCATTATATAGATAGAAGTTGCTGATGCAGGTAGGTAGTTATAATATGATGGGAGTTGCACTATTTTGGCTTGTGTAGCAGGTTGGGTACGGGTTGATTTTGAAGGTAGGTGAAGTGGCCTGAAGAATTCTGTAAATTCGGCCATTCCAGTCCTTGATTCGATCTTAACATGACGTTGCCCTGAGAAGAGTCCTTGATGTAGAGGAAATGTGCCGATAATGAGGTGAATTTCTTGACATATATGGAATAGGGTGATCCAAGACTGATGGGGGATTGAGTTAGCATTTAATTGTTGTGGGATGGCTTTTGCCTTGGATTGAGTCAGCATTTGATTGATTTGGATTAGAGGAGCTACTTGATATGACGTGATTTTGACTTTCAAATTTTACTTGGGTGTGGTGTTGAGTGGAAAACCGTACGGATGAAGTGGGATTCTGTCTTAGAAATGGATATCTAGAGACCGTCAGATAACTCTGTGTGAGCGATACTCAACTGAAATGATGAACTTTTCTATTTGATCATTCATCAACAGTTTTACATTCATTTTTCTGGAATTGTGTGGACACAGGTTGAAACTAACTTAGTGAAGATTATGTGTTCTTTAGGAACACTGTTATAAAAAAAAAATATCTCTTATTTGAAGAGAAGGCTGGGATAGTTTTCACTATAGATGTAAGCTGTAAAGAAAATTCTAGTTCTATTATTAATATAAATTGTAAATTTATACAGGAACATGCAATATGGAACCGGCTATGTTGTTGTTTTACTTTCTTATCTGCTGGGTTAATCACCATTAATTTGACACCTGTCCACATCCTTAACCATAAAAGAACCCGTGAATAGGTAATCTACATCTAGGTGTTAAAATCTGATTTAAACGTGTAACATCTGGTTCATAGAATTCCAATTTTTCTAAACCTTATTTTGACCCTTATTCTAATTCTCCTTTTGGCATTAATATAAATTCTTCATCAGATTACTATCTCACACATGCTTAATGTAAGAATAAAATGAATACTTTCTCACTTTGAAATGTTTTGCTTTTCATGATCTAAACTAGATTATCATTTGTACACGTTTCAGAATTTCTTCCTCTGATGAGTATAGCCAAACTGCACGAAACACCAGGTGTCTGGATCACAGTGGGATGAATATCAGATTTGATATACAATGCCAAGCTACTTTCCTCTATATTTTTTCAACCAACTCTGTCCTCAGAAAAATTACAAAAAAACTATTTTTTTTGCCATTTTTACTGCCTAAATAGACATTCCGGCTACACATCTACTAGCTGCCACCATCAGTAGCACACCGGCTACACATACAAACTCTCTCATACTTCTGGCTATATACAGCACAACAAACTTCTTGCCATGTGCGTCTCAACACCACAACGCAACCACCACCACCACCACCCACACACCCACACACCCAACCCACCCCACCCTTCCATCCTGGCTACACTTACCTTCGCTACCAGCTACACTTATGTAAAATCTGGCTACAGAAACACACACACACAATCCCATCTACAAATTTTACAATTCCAGCTCCAGAAGCACTGTATTCTGGGTACATAATGACTGTTTCGGCTACAAAATAAATTCCGGTCACATACTTGTGTAGCCGCGTTTAGAAAAGTATAAAATAAAGGCCCAAACTGTGTTCTCAAACTGACACACATATCTCACATCATGAACAATAAGTCATCATAACAATGTGGGCTATCCTAGTAGGCTGTCAGCAGGGACGAGAGATCCTCTACCCGCTAGATTGATACCTATCGGTTCCATGTGTGTACTTGGTAGATCCAATGACATTCTTTTTGTCATCTTCACTGTGTGGAGTTCGGGTCTGTGGGATCTGAAGACAGGACTTATATGATTCTCTATCTAATGTAATTTCTACAATAGTGTTGTTGAAATGGCGGGATACTGGAAGGTTGTATCGCTCGTGTCTGTGGAGGTTGGTTATGGATCGAAGAAAAAAATCTTAAGAATTTTAACGTTGTTATTACAGTCAGGAGGAACGATAAGCGCTACCAAGCTTTTCAAGAATTTATTTCAAATAATTGTTTATGTGCTTTCAGGGATTAGGAAAACAGTAATTCCTGGACTTCCTTGGTAATGATCTGTGTGGGTGCAAGCATGAGATTTGGAAGGACCCCAAACATCCACTGTATTGCAATCTCTTTTCACTTCAAGAGTATACTTACCGTCACAAATACTCTTTGATGTATGTTAATATATCTAACTGGCTCAATTCAACACAGCATATAAATTCTACTCAACTGCCACCCTTGTCAGCAAAGAATTCCATGAGATGGTGTGCGGTCGCCAAATGAATCAGTGTGTGTTGAGTTTTCACCGAGTGCAGTCTTGTTATCATCTCTGTGCATTGAGCTGTATATAGCCAGCAAATAGTGTTTTGTTTAATAGGAAAGTCCTATTAACAGTTTTACTGTCTGTATATTTTTGTAGTGATTTAACAAATCTTAGTTAATGAATGACGTTTGTGAATAGAACAAGTTATATTATGTCATCACAAAAAGGAAATGTTGGTGTTTTGGATTCTCTAGATAAGGATTTATTGGATGTATCTAGTAATCTAGAGCCACCTAATGTCCCAATTCATGGCAGTGACATGCTTGGTGACACAGATAGTAGGTCAGAGGACAATACCACCGTTCATGGCTTTATGCCTGGTGACACAGTAAAGGAAAAGAAAGAGATGGGGAAGGGGCAACCTAAGGAGCAGCAACCCCCTCAGACTGTATCTATGGATCAAACTTCCAGCAGTAAGTCCTCTGACACTGATGTGGTTAAACAGGTTAAGACTGGAATCTATAGTTCAGACTTTGGCTGAACAGATGAAAATGTTCTGTGAGAATATTCAGCATGATGACTATGACAATGAGAGCGAGTATATTTGTGTCTCTGAAAACATTGAAACACCACAGTCAGAAGATTCTTCAAGTGGAAATACTTTAACAAGGTTAGAAAGGTTTTATGATTCAGCAGAAAAACTGTCATCTAATATTGATGATCAACTGGCCAGAGCTGTGACTAATCTAAACAATACAAAGTTGCCAGAGGAAAAACTGAAAGATAAAAATACAAGGTCTACATGCCCAGGAAATTGTGATCAATTCATTACTTGTCACTAGAGTTAACCCTGAAATTTGGCATAAGTTATCACCTGTAACTCGAGCCAAAGACTAAAGAATGCATAATTTGCAGAAGTCACTCATTGCATCCATGGTCGCTGCTGCTAAGTGCTTGGATTCGCTTGTAAAGTCTACCAGGGCATCTGAAAGTTTACCGCTGGATAAGATGTCAGTTATGTTAACTGGGTTAGTTGATAGCCTAGCCCTAATGAGCAATGCCAATCAGGAACTGAATACTGTGATAAAAGAGGCACATAAACATGACCTTAACATGGCTTTTAAGGGATTGTGTAACAGCGATGTCATAAATAACAAGTGGCTGTATGGTAATGCTTTAATGACTCATGTCAAGGACATCAGTGAGACAAACAGAATGGGAAATTGGCACAATAAACACTATATTCGTGGCAATTATAGGACATATCCATACCAGAGAAAAAAGAGAATGAATAAATCAAGGCAGTCTTTTTTATAATGAGGACAGAATTTCAGCTTCAGTGGAAACAACTCAAAGAGGGGTTCCTATCAAAAGACGAACCAGTTTCAGAGGAGAGCATAAATATATCAGAAATAACACAGAATTTTAAGGCAGGTACAATTAAAGAGAAATTAAATGTATGGAAGAAGCTATCATCAGATAAATTTATTCTAAAAACAGGATCTGGCTGCTCAATAGACTTTGTCTCATCTCCAATTCAGTATTTTAAACCAGGTCCTCTAAATTTCTCAGATAGGGATCATCGTCTTGTAGATAAACAGATAGAATTATGTTTAAGCCAAGGAATAATAGAAGAGACTTTTCATTCAAAATCAGAATTGTTATCTAATGTGTTTGTCATGGAGAAAAAGGATGGGTCACATAGACTAATACTTAATCTGGTTAAGCTTAATGATTTTGTAGCATATCATCATTTTAAAATGGATACAGTCGAATCTGTGATTAATCTTATCAGACCTAACTGTTTCATGGCATCTTTGGATCTGTCAAATGCTTATTATTCGGTTCCTATTGTGCAGGCTTATCGGAAGTTTCTCCGGTTCAAATGGAGTATTAAAGTCTTTCAGTACACTGTTTTACCAAACGGTCTGTTATGCTGCTAGTATATTTACAAAACTCCTGAAACCTTTTTTCTGTACATTTGAGGAAGATTTCTTGTGAATACTTAGATGACACTTCTTATGGCTCAGTCATATGAGTCCTGTCTGGCCAATCTCATAGAAACAGAAGTTATTGAAATCTTTAGGATTTTTCATAAATTATGAGAAATCCGTAACAATACCATCTAAAAAATTGGAACACTTAGGCTTTGTATTGGATTCTGAAGATATGTCTGTCAGTTTAACGTCTATAAAGTGTGCTAATTTGGTTAGCAAATCTAAAAAAGTTTTGCAAGCAAGAAAACTTAAAATAAGGACTGTAGCAGAACTCATTGGGATTTTTGTCTCATCATTTACTGGCGTTCAATATGGTCCATTGTTTTATAGGAATTTTGATTCAGATAAGATTCATGCATTGAGACTTTGCAGAGGTGATTTTAATTAAACCATGTCTGTTTCTCACTCATAGTGGAGCAGCATAGCTAAATAAATGTGAATTGTGCACTTTTTCATAAAAGCACCAAAATGGTGTCAAGTTAGAATATCACTAGACAATCATTTTAAGATCTGGAGGTATCCGAAATATGTGCCCATATGGCGGCCATCTTGGATTTCAAAATGACTACCGTTCAAGATACACTTTCCTCTATATCTCCAAAAGTATACAAGCTAGGAACAAAATTTCATCGGTTATACCTACATTTTTGTGGTCGAGGAATCTGATGATACCAATCTCAAAATTCTGCATTGGCCGCCATATTGGATTTCAAGATGGCCACTGCTCAAAATATATGTTACCCATATCTTCTAAACTAAACAAGCTAGCCGTCCAGTTCCGGTGGCTAGACCCACATTTTGGGGGTCTAGGGATATCATATTGTAAAGATAAAAGAGATGCGTTGGTCGCCATTTTGGATTTCAAGATGGCTGCCATTTGAGATGTTTGCTATTGCCAAAGAAATTAAATGGAAGTGGCCAGAAACATATGGGGAGGATCGATTTGGTGGGATACACATTGAGATGGCAGCTCTAAAAACTGTTGGCGATTGGCTCCAAGGAAGTGGATGAACTGAAGCATTGGTCCAAGCAAAGATAGTTTCACCTGGAACAGCCGACAGCTTTCAACTAGCAGCATATATTGCATGGATGCTCCATGCCCACTAGATTAGAGTAGCAATGCTGTATATCCTGCAGCACCGTGTCAACGATCATTATACCACAAATGCTACGAATAGAGATCAGCTCTTCCTACCATTTGGCGCATGGTGTAAGGGTTGTGACATGTCTTTTTGCTCTCGACCATATACACTACTCAAAATGGAGACGTGGCACGGCTTCAGGACAATCACCCAGTGGTATCAAAGCAGTTCGAGGAAGGCACTTTCACTGTGCGACCAAACATGTATTCTCATCAATCCGGATTGATCAGGCACATGAACAGAACAATGCTTGCATTAAAGGGGATGTGGGGTGGTGGTAGGCCTTACAGACAACCCATCTGCTTTAAGATGATGGATGGTTGCTGGGTCAGAGGTTGTGCGGTTGGTAGGAGATTTTGAGAATTCAATAAAGTCCATCGAAGATCAAGAAGACACAAGACATCATGACCAAATACCTAGTGTTAAAAAAAGGTTCTCTTGTGGCAGTCATCGAAGACCTTGGCAATCCTTTCGAGGAGGCGGCTACAGACATGTTTGTCCTTGACACAAATGAAATTGCAGCCTTGTCAGTAGTACAAACCATTTACAACATGAGAAAATTGGGAAAAGATCAGTTCGATGCCTTTGTTAAGGAAAGCTTGATTAACCGAACGAAGCCACTAGATGATGTCATCAAACGCAACAAGTTACCTCTCTTTAGCAACTCATCCACAACTGATGGCACTAGAGGCAAGCACCAGGTTACATCCCTAAAGGATGATGTTCATCTTTTTTCACGGCTGTACATTGGCTGCTAGACACCAGACGGAAATCTCGAGGAATTCTTTTTATATGAAAATCAGCCTCACCGACCATCACTTTCCAAGGATGGTAAGCTCCACCTTGGTACAAAATCTGATCTACTCTGGTGCTTGGACGAAACCTCTGAGCCTAAAACTGAGGTTCCAAAAGTTGCAAATGTCATTGTTGATAGTGCAGCAGTTGTCCAAATGCTGAAACCAGGTGCCGCGAAGACATTCGAAGAGTATCCAAAATAAGTATTTATGCCATAAATATCATCCCAACATAGTCATGTCACACGTCTGGATCTTATGTGGGATCGCTATTTTATCAACACCTTGAAAGGGACTGTTAGAGCTAAGCATGGAAAAGGAAAATCGACGACATGTCCGCAGTTCTGTGTCAATTCCAGGAAACTGGCAGAACTTTCTACGAGTGGATGCCAACCAGATGGAACTGTTCAGCTTCCTTTCCAAGCAGCTTGTTGGGGCCTTCAATGAGGAAAGGAAGGAGCTAGTTTCAACGCTAGATCAGGAGGTTCTCACAGCTCTGCATCAGAATGTGCCATCCATTTCACCATACAACCACGAAGAGGCAGACACATGGATTCTCCTCCATGCAGCAGATGCTGTAAAGGGTTGCCACAAAGAGATACTAATCTGTACCGTTGATATTGATGTGGTCATGATTGCTGTAATGGTTGCTCAAATGCTCCAAGTGAATGAAATGTGGATAGCTTTTGGAATTTGAAAGAGCTTCCGTTACATTGCAGCACATGATATCACTACCTCTCTCGGTCCTGAACTATCCTGTGCACTACCGATGCTCAACACATTACCTAGGTGTGATACTGTCTCATCATTTGCAGGGCATGGCAAGAGAACAGCCTAGGCTCATTCCCAAAACTAACCAGTGAACATTTCACACATGCCAAGTGAGTTTGGTCTACAATGCATGGAAACTATAGAGAGGTTTGTAATCCTGCTCTACGACAGAACGAGCACATGTACCAACATCGACAAGATGCGGAAGCAGCTGTTTGTCATGAAGGGCAAATCCCTGAGACAATCCCTCCAACACATGCTGCTCTTGTGCAGCATATAAGGAGTGCAATCTACCAAGGCAGGTTTTGCTGGAGGCAGTCATTGTTTGCTCAAACAGTGCTCCAATCTCTGACAGATTGGAGCTGGGCAACAACAGCCGATGGAATGGGTGAACCACATTGGACAACTCTTCCCGAGGCTGCCAAGAGCTGCTATGAGTTTATTCACTGTGGCTGCAAAGAAGGATGCAGAGGAAATTGCAAATGCAGAAAAGCGGCACTGAAATGCACATCTCTGTGCACGTGTGAAGGAGGGTGTGACTGGAATGAGATCCACTCAGAGACATCGTTACATGTGTCAGATACTGAACCATCAAACTTGACAGGCATCATGTTGATGCCAGTAAACCATTACTGTGTACCTAAAATGTTGTACTGCTTGCTAATAGAGTTTTCATTGTCACTGGAACGTTTCATTGTAATTGGAACATATAGCTCCATATATGGAGGTAAATTTGAAAATCAATATCGCTGTAAGTAATCAAACTTACAACATAGGCATTCTGATCATATATAAGAAATACAAGACATTTGAATGTGGTCCCTATCATTCAGATGAATGTGTCCAGATCCTGATGATATTAGGTTGATTCAGGTGGATCTAGCTGAAAAAACTGTGTTCATGGCCTGTTAGTTTTGGAGATATGAAAGCAGTTAGTTATTGAACGGGGGACATCTAGAATTCCAATATGGTGGCCAACGCAGCGTTTTTGAATTGGTATTAACATATTTCTTGACTCCCAAAATGTGGATCTAGCCGCTGCAATTTTGCTCCTAGCGTGTTTAGTTTGGGAGATATGAAGGAAATTAGATCTTGAGCGATGGCCATCTTGAAATCCAATATGGTGGCCGAAGGAGCATTTTGAAATTGGCATCATCAGATTCCTAGACCCCAAAAATGTATGTATTGTTACAGGGCTATTTTCCACATATTTCTGAATACGGGGATTAGCTGGGTGGAAATAGCTCTGCTCCACTTCAGGATGAGACGGCGAGTGAAGACACTTTAATAAACAATAAGCAAGATCATTCTTCAAATATTACTGATATTAAATGTTTAATGATTCTAAGCTTTACTTCAAGCAATATACTGGTCATATTAAACGTTACAAACACTAATTATCTATCTGTAGAAAACTATCTCTAACTCTATGAATCTCTATATCTATCTGTATGACTGTATAATTCTATCTCTCGATCTCTAGCTCTGTCTCTCACCTTATCTCTCACTCATTCTATCTGTCTCATATACAAATTCATTCACATTTTATAGCTAGTAGTCATTAGAGTTAACAAAAAGGTAGTCAAGAGACATGTTCGAAATAAATTCAGAACATGTCTGAAATCACTAATACTTTGTTTAAAGAGTCCAGTTTTTTACTAATAGTACTTTTGTGAATACCAGATTTAAGCAATTCAATGAAAAATATAATTAACCACTTTCATTTTGTATACATGCTGACAGTATTTTACTCTGACAAATTCAGAAAATCCTGATGACTATTTTGAAAACAATCAAAGCGAAAGTTGTTTCTCCTTGAGGCAGCAACAACTTTCAGTCAAACTATTTCCAAAATTATATGCAGGTTTCTTATGCCAATGTCTTTAAATCATGTTTATGGGAATTCAGAATGAAAATGGTTATCAGATTATAAACATGCATTTTCATAAGTATGTTATTATATATAAAAAGTTCAGCATATACATGTCTTGGAATACTGGTTTATTATGTCCACACTGCAGGCTGGGTCGCTTCAATTGTCCTGGCTATTAATTGGGCTATTGTCCTCTATCCACTATACTCCTAGAATTGTCACGCTTGATTTCATATGACTCAGCTGGTCATAGTTATGAACATTCTAATTTATGGTGGTTACAATCAATAATATATAACTCCACACAGAATTTCTTATACCGGGCCTAATAGCACCATGACAGTTTAGCCGATGGAATTTTGTTCCTAACTTGTATACTTTGGGAAATATAGAGGAAACTGTCTTGAATGGTGCCATTTTGAAATCCAAGATGGCCACCATACCTGTACATATTTTGAATGCCTCCCAATCTTAAAATGATCGCCTTATCATAATGTTTATTTGAGCCAACTTTGGTGCTTTTATGAAAAAGTGCACAATTGAAATGCTAAGCTGCCCACTAATATCCACTCAGAAAAATGTTTTATTTATCACGGTACAGTAAATTACATTCTAACAATGGATGCTTCATCAGAACGTTGGGGTGCAGTATTTGCTAAGATTAACAGCACAAGTGACACCGAGTCAGTAGGTGGCAGATGGTTATTAGATGAAAAACAATGTCATATCAATATCCTTGAAACAGGTTTATTAGGCCTTAGATCATTTTGTGCCAACATTTGTGATACACATATTAAAATTCAAATGGACAACACCACAGCTGTAGCTTATATTATTCAATGGGTGGCTCTCAGTCTAAGTTTTGTAACGTCATAACAAAAGAAATTTGGCTTTGGTGTAAAGAAAGAAAGATTTGGCTTACGGCAGCTCACCTGCCTGGTCAACTAAACACATTGGCAGACTTTAGATCAAGAATCTTTGATGAAAAGACTGAGTGGAAACTTAATGAAAATGTATTTAAAAATATTGTTTCTCGATTTGGTGTACCAAGTATTGACTTATTTGCATCGTGACTAAACTTTCAAGTAAAACCATATGTGTCTTGTTTACCAGATCCAGAATGTTGTTGTGTTGATGCATTTACGATAGATTGGTCTAATTTTGTCTTTTATGACTTTCCTCCATTTAGTATTTTAAGCCGAGTATTAAGGAAAATCGATTTCGAAAGAGCGATAGGTAGTGTGATAGTAGCAAACTAACTAATCTAATTTATCTCTCTCAAAAGGAGTGTGTTCATCCTCTGGGTCAAAAACAGGAATTGATGGCATGTTATATTTGCGGAACATGCTAGTGATTAAGGGATTTTCAATCAGAACTGTATCAATTATTTTTTCGTCATAGAGAGATTCCACCACAAAACAATATTTAGCTTATGTTCGTAGATTGATTACATTTTGTGAGAAATGAAATATAGACATATTTACTATAGATTTGACACATTCTCGGATATTTGACGTCTTTACTTGAAAACGGTTTAACTTACAGTGCAATTAACACACTGCAAGGAGTGCCTTGTCATCGTTTCTAGGTATTTTGTCTTCAGAACACATAGGTTCACATCCATTAGTGACTAGATTTATGAAAGGTATAGCAATTCAGAGGCTGTTACAACCAAGATATGGTTCCAGCTGGTTAAAAGCCAATGACAACCGCAATAGTGAAACCTAGACCCTGCAACCATGGGACTTTTTCTCCTGCCATAACTGTAAACTTTCTACCGCGCTTCTAGGACTTGAACTGTGCATGTTAAATCTTAAATGTGCACATTAATCTAGTTCTCTATTCTGATTCCTAGATATATCGTCTTAAGTGACATATATCATTTCTTCCAATCTTTAGCGGCCATTCCATCTTTTGCATTAAGGAACGCTCGAAAAAAGAGATCATCCATCTTAGCCATAACTTGCGAATGACTATCTCACGCTCTGCTCAACATCAAGATAAATGCTAGCGTTGTAGCGGCGTCACTTCGAATACTCATAAGTACTAATAAGGATGGTTGCCCTTTTTGCCGCTTCTCTAAGCGGATGATGCCTTCAGCACTTTGCACAGTGTAAAGGAATTGAATCAACACTGCGATTGAAGATGCATTATTCCCTCCACCAAAAAGGCTACGTCTGTTTAATCTGTAGGTTGCCCGCATTGCACTTGGACTGCCATCAAATAGTGTAAAGTCACCAGCAGATGTTTCTACTGCTTTTCCCCCATTCAGCTCCAGTTTAAAGCTCCCTCAATCGGCACGTGTCTTCTGACACTTAGATCTGCACTGGTTCAGCTTAGCCATGGGCCACTTTGAGTAGGAAATATCATTAGGACTAGGAAAGCTGAGTCCCTCAGTTCGCCCGTCTCTCAGCTCACCTTACCCATACCTGAAAACATTGTTGTCGTGATATCTCATTGTGCCACATAAGTTCATTCCCCATGGACAAAAGGATGGCTGGGGTTATCAAAGTCTAGAATCCATTCGATAACCCACGCCATCCTTTTGCCCCCTCCAATCTTGTGACCCTTCCATTTTCCTTCTTATAGAAAAGGTCTCACCACCTAAACTCTGCACCACCCATTAAGAAGCACTAAGGGTATCCTCCTAGGCTAGGACAAACACAGCGGCTTAATCTTCTCCGTTGATTAGAGAACCTTTTCTTTTTAGATGGCTTGGCCGGTGGTCAGGATAAACGTAGCAATAATTAAGCAATCCTGTAGTTCGCACTGGTTCTCAATCTCAGCAACCAAACCAGATAACCGCCGCATCACCAGAATCTTTCCAATTTTGTCACACCTTCGCAGCCTGTCATCGCTTTAGACTGCAGCAGCACCCAGACTCGGCAGAGGTTCCACTAAAGTCTCCTCTTTAATTACATGAGCCGGTTTGCGCATCTGCAACTTTGAAAGGACTGTTCCTTGGACTGCGTCAATATTTTTTTGATGTCGCTCAAGTTGGTCTAGGCTCTGAGCCAAAGATTCGCCGACCTTGCAAGGGTAGAGTTTCTTGCTTAATCTAACCGATCGCATCCTTCTGCCACTGCCTGAGGCCTTAAGCCGCAACACATCATAGGTAACTAAACCACTGCCTTGTGCAGTATCCCCTCTAAATGTTAGTTTTAGGCACACTCAAAAGGTGCACCTCTGGATGTCTGCTGAGAACATTGGATCAACTTGGCGGCAACGACCAACACTTCCCCCTGCATGTTTCTACCCTCTAGGACACTAAAGTAAGATTATTCTAAGTTAGAGACTGCCCTTGCACCTTCTCTCTCACTCCCATTCCCCCTCCTTGACACATGAGAGAGACGCTTAAAAAGAGCTTGGCTTGAATGCAGGCAGCAAAGATCGAAAGCCACCTGCGGTAGAGGGAGCCACCTGCGGCTCTTTCTTCACATTTTGCACGTACCGCCTCTGCACACACCTCGCTTTCCCTGCAGGATTAACCTGATCAGATCCCTATTCTTGGAAATGTAAGGGAGTAACTGATCCTAGATTAATTATGGACCCACAATCCTAATGTAAACAGGTCAAAGTTAAAAATAAAGTATTCTAAAGCGGGAATTGGAATGAATTATTAAAGATAAAATTTAAGTGAATGACTGTACTACTAGATGGAAAAGTAATATGGAGTAATCTGACGGACAAGCTCCAAGATAGAATTTGTGTTATCCCTATGCACCTAAATTCAGTGGATTGCTGATGACTGTACTGACAAGAATTAGACACAAGACAAGGCTGAAAACTAATAGCAACGTTTATTTACATACAATATCGCAATTATACTCTACAGGATCTATTTAAATATATATATATATATATATATATATATATATATATATATATTAGCCAACCTATATATTCCTCATATCAATCTAATGGTAAAGTGCCACATATTTTATGACAGACTACGACGGACAATGGTGAATGTCTACCCCTCTGGAGAAATTTAAATATTAGGTATTATCATGTCATTCTCCCTGGGCTATGGTCCAGTATAATATGCCCTAATCCCCAAAAAAACTGTAAATTAGCTTTCACCAGACCATAACCATCGAAACATGCCTCGCTCCGGAATGGCTCTTCTTGACACTTGCTGTCAATCCAGAATTGGATTCTACGTCTTGACTTGTCACATCCACATTCTCTTTCGAAATTCACATCACCCTGTTTAATTTGCTATTTTCATGATCAGCAACGAAAGAGCATGACCAGACCTGGCTCTTGCACTTCCCTACGCCAAGACCAAATAGTTCCCTTCTTTCTCCCCCACCTAACAACCAATTCAACTAATTAAATCTATATCAAAGGACCAATGATCGGACATTAAACTAAATGATCACCACCCCCACCTCTTTCACGTATTAATAATAATAATAATAATACAGCATTTGTAAAGCGCCATGTGTCAATGTCAATTTTCAAAGGCGCTTGTGAAGAGATGTGTTTTTAATTTTTGTTTGAAATCATTAATTGATTGGATGGATTTGATGTGGACAGGTAGCTGGTTCCATAGTCTCGGAGCCACAACACTGAAGGCTCTGTCCCCACAGGAGCGTAAATTCGATCGCGGAATTTGGAGCAATAGCTTATCCACAGAACGAAGTCTGCGACATGGATCATATGTCAAGAGAAGTTCCTGCAAATAGTCGGGAGCGTTGTTGTTTAGACATTTCCAAGTCAAGAGCAGAATCTTGAACTCAATCCGTTTCCGGATGGGGAGCCAATGAAGATCTTTCAAAATTGGTGTTATGTGATGACGCTTTTCGACCTTGACTACCAGACGAGCCGCAGCATTTTGCACATATTGCAGTTTATCAAGGGATTTTTCGGTGATGCCATATAAGAGACTGTTTCCATTGTCCAATCGTGATGTGATAAACGCGTGAACAAGTGTCTCTGTGGTCTGATATGTCAGCACATTTCTGATGGAATTAATGTTACGCAAATGGTAAGTCGCAGATTTGCACACAGAGCTTACATGTGCATCCATATTCATAGCCTGGTCTAGATACACGCCCAAGTTCCTAGCGGATGTAGTTGCCGGGATCACGCTGTCAACTAACTGAACTTCCGTAGTGCCGATTTTGCTGCGTTGTTGATTTGTCGCTATGATAAGGAACTCAGTCTTGTCTGGATTGAGTTTTAGCTTGTTCTTGGTCATCCACCGGCTAATATCGGCGACGCATGTTCGGACCTGTTGTAGAGCTGATGTTTCCTGACAAGGTATGTTAGGCTTAAATGTTAGATAAAGCTGCGTGTCATCTGCGTACATATGCACCTGAAGGTTATGTCGCCGCACTATATCTGCTATAGGAGCAGAGTAAACAGTAAAGAATCTGGGACCGAGGACCGATCCTTGAGGGACACCATACTTTAGCCGAATGCTGGAACTTAATGATTTGTCAATGCACACTGATTGATGTCTGTCCGTAAGATATGATTTTATCCAGGCTAAGGCTGTACCGCTGATGCCGATGTTATTCCTCAGTCGTTCACATAGTATCTCGTGGTCGATTGTATCGAACGCGGCTGAGAGATCTAATAATACGAGAAAAACTGCGTTATGATTATCTAATGATCTCAGAATATCATTTTGGACCCGTAACAAGGCAGTTTCCGTACCGTGGTTCTCTCGATATGCGGACTGGAATTTTTCGGACAATTTATTCTGTTGCATATGCACAGTTATTCTGGTAGACACAAGCTTTTCAACGAGCTTAGACAGAAATGTTAAATTCGAAATCGGTCGGTAATTGTTCAATTGTTCAGGGTCTAGTGAAGATTTTTTCAGCAATGGCGTAACTAAGGCACTCTTCATGATAGATGGGAAAACACCGTCTGTTAAAGACATATTCACGATGTTAGTGATTATTGGTGTAAGAATGTGCACATGTTGCTTTACTATTGATGTTGGTATAGGATCTAGTGAACACGTTTTGCTTGGGGATGACACAATGAGATTAGTGATCTCAGACTCAGTAGCTAGTGCAAAGCTTTCGAGTATTGGCGGTTGATTAATTGCCTCATTGTCATCCATAACTACTGGCTTTTGATTGTCAAGATTATTGCGGATGTTAGCAATTTTCTCAGAGAAAAACGTATTGAACCGATTTGCTACTTCGACAGCATCCATATGAGTGGGCAATTTGGGTTTAGCTTTCCTATGGAGGAGTTACCACCTCATTTCTTAAGGCAAACATCTCACTACATGCAATATCACTCTGCCCGAGACAACACCATCAACCACTTCCCGCGTGAAATATACATCCGAAATGTACAGCTAGGGGAAAAACCGGTATTGTTACAACCCGAGGAATGTATATTCCTATACCACTATTGTCTAACACATACGCAAAAACAACACTAACAAGGGAAACTGGGGTCAAGTGGTACACTTTGGCATCCAATATCAACACATACATGGAAACATGAACTATATAATTTATTTATTTCACTCTCTTACAGAAGGAATCTCTCATCGGCATGTGGACGCCTTTTTGACCACGTGTGCCTCGGAGAGAACTCACGGGCATAGACAGCCTCCGGCTTGGCAGACCGACATCACTCAACTGGTGCCCCGACCCGTGGCTCGAGGAACTCGAAGGACAGGACAGCTTGCGCGACGAATGGGGACAGGCGCGGGAAGGTAACAACCCAGCCCCAAAAACCTGGTATTAGACTTTGAGCAGAATAAATTTAATTTTGACTATAGTACGGCTCATAAATAAGTTAAAATGTTTCCAAAACAAAATAAAACATACTATTGAATATTGCAGACATAATTTGATGGCTTTCAATCAAATTAAGGCCACAATATTCAACAGAAAATTTCTTTCCTTATGTTCAAAATTGTACTATTTAAAGTAACATGTTTCTATTTTAGTTTTAGAAACATTTAAAGTTATTTCTAAGCTGTATTAACGTAGTACATTATTCATCAAGTTAATCCTAATTAAACCTTTAATAGTAAAAAGTAACGAAGAAGCTTTAATGGTCAAAAGTTGTCAAGAGAATTACAAATTTTGATGAATATCCACTAAAGACCTAAATATGGTAAATGTGTGCACGCTTAATGTCGATTTACACGCCAAGAAAATACTAGTTTTTTAAATTTGCGACTAGACATCATCAAACCAGCCATTCCAGTGGTAAATTTTCTAAATTATTGTCTGGCCTGCAAACGGACAAGTATCCAGACCAGTAATCATCCAGCTGGTCAAAGATGGGTTGTTATTACACCACAAAAACATCCATTACCGTTCAATCACTACTTGCTAAATCAAATATCTGCATTTAGCTATCAGAATAAAGTTTTTATTCTTGCCTATACACTCCCTAATGCCTATACCATCACCATGTAGACCCTCCACCAGGCTTCTGGTAGAGGGACCCCCTGCATTAGCCTTACAATAGACTGGCACCAGTCTGTACTCACTCCTTGGTGACGCTTGTCACTAAGCACGCGCGCGCATGCGCAGTAGGTCCCACTTGTGAAAACTGAATCACTTTTCAAATATTCTGCTAGCTATACAGTACTGTCAGCTATCAAATCGATATAAAAGTTTTAGCTTGCTAACTAGAAATTTTCCAGTTATCACGAGTTGACTCGGGAATGCCTACCATGAAGTCTATTCTTCCTAAGTTATGTTTAACTTATATATCATGGTGTTTTAGAGGTGTTTGTAACTCTAACGTTTGGAGTTACCAGTTTTCGTGTCACTACTCCCGTTTTCGAGGTTAGAGTAACCATGCCTATTATATACCATCAAGAGTAACCATGTAGTATAATAATAGCCAGTACCACTCCTAGTAACGTAGGTCCTAGTGCTCTCAAACATATATCAGAATCTTTACTGATTCTTTCTTCAAACACTTTATTTAAATAGGCCAAGGCGTAGCGTCTGTGATATCTCAGTTTGCTTAAAGCTAGTTGCTTTATATCGCATCATTTCTTATTTTTTATAGGAAGTGTCAGTATCTTCTGAGAAAATAAGGTGTGCGTCGAATAAGTGTGATCGGGTTCACGCTAAGGATTATACGGGGCATGTTTGCCTGAGGTGTACCACCTGCACCCCTTTAAAAATGTGTGGAGTGTGCAAGGGTTGGCCATTGGTCGTATCTAAAGCGTTTTTTAAGGATTTCGTGGTTAAGCCTGCATTGCCCTCAGGTCGCTCTCCCTCCGTTGTTGAAGGTCCTAAAGCAGTAACATCTGCTTCCACCTCTATTAATACGTCGGTTTCAACAAAGGAGGGGGGCAGCTCCTCTATCACAGATCCGGTTATGGCATTATTCGCCAGATTTGAATCCTTCGCAAATGTATTGACGAAATCTTTAGACGAGCGTATTACATCTGCTATTAAGGCCGCTAAAGAGGAGTCATCAGACTCCGAATTTAGCCCTCAGTCGCGATCTCGTAAATGGGGAAAGCCGGTTTCCTTAACATCAAGACAACAAATCAAGTCTCCCAAAGGAAAGTCCGGCGAGACAAGAAAGAAACCTGGTAAGGCATCCTCCGGTAGGAGCCAGGTCAAAGACCATGTTAGACTTGAGGACCAGCTTAAGTCTCAAGCGGTGGTATTGGGGGCGGAAGCTTCCGATGTGTCACCTCATGCTAAGGTCCGGTTCACAGTGATACCAATTGCAAGGAAGGTGGTGAGATCGCCGATCGCCTCTAAGGAAGCACCCGTCTATGCTCCTGGCTTGTCCGGGCAAGCGGGTTTGCTGTCCGGAATGTCTTCTGGTTTTACCGGGCATCCGGAAATGAGCACCGTGATTGTTTCTGGCTTGGCTGAACATCCGGTGACTCATGAGAATATGGCTTATGCGTCAACATCCGTTTCCGGTTCTTCAGTATCCGGCTATAGAGTTTCCGGTTCCGGGAGGAACAATGTAGTTCCGGGTCTGTTAGACCCGGCGGTGCATCATATGGCGTCTTCCGTTTCCGGTTCGTCGACTTCCGCTTCCGGTAGTAGTGCTGCTACTTCCGGTAGGAAGAATGTGCATCCGGGTCTGTTGGACCCGTCTATGCACTGTTCAGTGTCCGGATTGTCAGGCTCTTCTTCCGGTAGTAGTGTGACTACTTCCGGTGGGAATTATGCTTATCCGAGTCAGTTGGATCCGTTGTTGCATACATCCTCCTTTTCCGGCCCAGTTTTGGTTAGTTCCGGTTCCGGCGGTGGTGTAGACACTTCCGGTTCAACTTATGCATGTCCGGGTCGGTTTGACCCGTCCTTGCAAGCGACTTCCGGTTCCGTTTCGGGGTTTCCTATTTCCGCTTCTGGTGACAGTTTTTCTACTTCCGGATTAGGAGATATGAAGCGTTCTATTTCCGGTCTCGGTGTTTCAGTTCCGACGGGAACTTCTGTTTATGCATCAAGTTATGAGCTGCCGAATAACTCAGATTCCCAGTCCAGTAATAGGTCTGTTAATTCCGATTCTAGTTATTTTCGCGCCGGTCCTCCCGTTTTTGATAGACATTATTCTGATCGTTCTTCTAGTGCTCAGTCTGTTTCGGCGTCAGATTTTGGTCAGCATTCCTTTCGTGAGGTAGTATCTCTCTCTCGTTCTTCATCTCCTTCCTTGTTCTCTCAAGCAGGTTCTCAGAAGAGTAGTAGTCATCCGTCCTCTTCGTCTGTATCTGGCTTGTCTGCTAGGGATTTTTCGTCTTCTCATGTTTCTAATTCGTCTTCTCTTTTTCATCCATCATCTATATCTCCGCCTCCAGGTTTTCTTCATATTCCGGCTTCCCTTCAGCAGAATTATTCTGCGGCGTCTCACATACCTTCTTCTTCTGATCCGTCTGTTCCTACTTTGCCTTCTTATTCTTCATCTTCTCCGGAGTTTGATCATTCGGATCCTATTGTTTCGGTCGTTCTGTCTCCAGAATTAGAGTTCCAGATAGTTGATTCGGGTTTAGATTTTTCCTTGTTTTCAGTAAGCCGCGATTCCTCTCTTCATCGATCTGTTATTTCAGCTAGATTTTCAATTTTGTCCAGATTTTCAGCTAGTGAGTTGGATCCTTATTTTTTCAGTTCTAGTCAGCCTGAGGCCCGTGTTGCTAGTGCTTATCAGTCTCCATTGACGTTGGACACTCTCTCGGACGCTCCTTCTAGAGCTTTAGCTTCTCCTTCCTCTCTGAGGATCGTTGATGCTTCTGTTTCGCTAGATTCAGACATCTGTCCTCCTCCTTCTTCTTCTTCTTCTTCTCCGTCTCACCTTTCTGTCAAGGCTACTCAAAGATCAGTCAGGGCCAGGGATCTGAAGAGGTTCTATCACGAGAGGGCCTCGCCAGATGACTGGTCTAGGGCTCATCAATGGATAGCTTCGTCTCTATCTCTTCCTCTTCAGGATGAATTTTCGCTTGATCCTCCGTCGTTTGGTTCTGCGCTGTCATCTTCAGTCCCTTCAGCTAATGTTCCTTCTGTTCTTCCGGTAGATAACTTGGTAGTAGACATGTTAGATTTTTACATTAACGATGTCCAACTGAAAGATTTTTCTCTTACTCCCAAGGTAGATGCTCCAGTTCAGATTCCGAAAGAGGATTACATTAGATTGGCTTCTACTCAATCTCTGAATGGTCCGACATGGGATGTTCTTTCATCGCATCTAAAGGAAGCGGCTAAGGTAGAATCTTCATCAGACCTTTTTAGATGGGAGTCTGTCTGTCGGGCTCAGTTGAAGTCAGCAAACTTTTTGGCCCTTCTTTCAGAGGCTATGCTCAAAACTCACGAGAAAGGGGGTCAGGTTCCTCCGGAGATATTTCGTTCGTTAGTTGACCTGTCAAGAGGTTCGTTGAATTCAGTTTGCCGTTCACTAGGTTTCATCACCTCTAAGAGAAGGTCAAGGAAGCTTGCTGAGGTGAATATTTCTGATTCCCTCAGGAGTAACCTGATATCTGCTCCGCCTTTCGGATCAGATATTTTCGGTCAGGATTCTACATCGATCCTTAGGGCGGAGTCTGATCGTCTCAGATCAGATAAGGATCTGCGGGATCAGATTTCGGTTTTGAGGCCGTCAGTTAAAAGGGACTCTTCTGCGGTGAAGAGTCCCTCCTCCTCTCCCAGGAGGAAGAGTCTTAGGCCGGATGAATATGGGGCTTATCCGTCAAGGGTGTTTACGAACTCTAATCGGTCCTCTCCTTCCCATTCCAGATCTGCGGAGGAGGATCGTTTTAAATCCATTTCATCTCATAGACCTAGAGCCCAGGTTCGTCAAGCCCCTCCTCAGGTGAGAAGGGGTCAATTTTTCTCTCGAGGTTACAGGTCTAGTTCTAGAGGACGCTCCTCTAGAGGTTTTCAACCTAGACGGGTTTGAAGGGGTGGCCTCAGCCCGGGCAGGCCTTTCCCAATCTCATTTACCAGTCCTTCCTCCTCTTCTACAACTTTTGGATCTATCGGTGCAATCCCTTCTTCCCAGCGTGCCAGTAGGAGGGCGCTTGTCTCTGTTCTGGGAGACATGGAAAGCCCTTGCTCAGGACTCCTGGCTGTTAGATCAAATCCGCTGGGGTTATGCTCCGTCTTGGATAGATCTGCCTCCTCCTCTGTCTTACCAGCCCAAATGGACTCCAGTTCCATCCAATCTGGAGAAGTTGGTAGCCTTGGAAGACGAATTGGAGTCAATGTGGTTGAAGAAGGCTATAGAAGAGGTTCCATGTTGGAGAGTAGACCCGGGATTCTACTCAACTCTATTTCTAGTCCCCAAGAAATCAGGTGGATGGCGTCCAATCATCAATCTGAAGAGATTAAATCTGCATATATCCACCCCAAAATTCAAGATGGAGACGGTATCTCAGATTATCGCCGGTCTGAGTCCAGGCATGTGGACAGCGTCCATAGATCTCAAGGACGCCTATTTTCACATTCTCATCCACCCTCCATTCAGAAAATTCATGAGATTCGCGTTCAAGGGGAGGGTATGGCAATTCAGAGTCATGCCGTTCGGCTTGACCACGGCCCCTTTCTTCTTCACCCGCCTAGTGTCAGCAGTGGCAGGTTTTCTGCACAGTCGTTCTATTCCCCTTCACGTTTACATAGACGACTGGTTGCTAAAAGCAGAATCTGCCTCAATTCTGGCAAGCATCATTCCAGAGGTCTGCAGTCTGGCTTCCAGTCTAGGATGGGTTTTAAATCTAGAAAAATCATCTTTGGTCCCGTCTCAGGTTTTCACCCACCTAGGTGTGGCTTTCGACCTTGGTCAAGGCTTAGTCTTCCCTTCAGAGGTAAGAGTAGAAGCAATCCTAGTAGCCATGGAAATTCTGGCTTCCTCTGCCGTGGTCAGAGCAATATTCTTTCTCCGGGTGATAGGCTTGATGGTCAGCGTCGAGAACATCATTCCGTGGGCGGCGCTGATGAGGAGACCTTTCCAAATGTATCTAATGTCCCTGTGGAAACAGTCGACCCATTCAGTGTACCATCAGATCCCGGTCAGAGATCATTTGAGGCCCCATCTAGATTTTTGGAAGGATCGCTCTCTGCTGATGATGGGTGTTCCTCTGGTCAAGTCTTCTCCTCAGGCGGTCATTTTTACAGATGCTTCCCAGGAGGGATGGGGAGCGGTCTGGGGTTCCCTTTCGGTCTCAGGCCTGTGGTCCCGAGAGGAGTCGTCAGCCCACATCAACATTCTGGAATTGTGGGCTGTCAAGAAGACTCTCCTTGCCTGGTCGGATCAAGTGCAGGGCCTCAAGATCTCGATTCGATCAGACAATTCCACAGTAGTCCCGTATATCAACAAGCAGGGAGGCACGAAGTCGTCTCGCCTGTGTTTGGAGGTGTGGAATCTCCTCATGTGGTGTCGTATGAAGCAGATTTTCCTGGTGTCCTCTCATGTACCAGAATGTCTGAATTTTCTGGCGGATCAGTTGTCTCGCCCTTCCAAATTCGCCCACACAGAGTGGCAGTTAAAGAGGTCGGTTGTCAAAGCGATCTTCAACCTCCTGGATCGTCCCCATGTAGACCTGTTCGCGACCTCTCTGAATGCCCAGATCTCCTCTTTCATGTCTCCTTTTCCGGACGATCAGGCGTTGGCGGTGGACGCCCTGACTCAGTCCTGGACAGGAATCTTCGCGTATGCGTTCCCTCCGACTATCCTGCTTCCCCTGGTTCTGAAGAAAGTCAAGGATCAAGTATGCGAGATTTTGTTGATAGCTCCATTTTGGCCAAAAAGGATCTGGTTCGTAGACCTTCTCGATCTTCTAGTAGACTTCCCTCGTCTGCTGCCAGTGTCCCCAGATCTGTTATCCCAAGTAAGGGGAAGGTGCCTTCATCCAAACCCAGGAATCTTCAGTCTGTGTGTTTGGAGAATATCGAGTGCTCGGTCACTGAGAATAAATTTTCTGCAAGGTCTCAGGAAATTATTGATTCGGCCAGGAGGGAGTCGACCCGAAGAGTTTACAAGGGTCGACTTAAGATATTCGGAGAATGGTGCTCAAATCATGATCTCGTGCCCGATTCTGTTTCTATATCCCAAGTGTTAGACTTTTTATCTTATCTGTTCGATTCCCTTCATCTGACTGCTAACACGGTTAGAGGATATAGATTTTCCTTAGCATCTTCTCTTCCTTGTTTGTTAAATGCAGATGTTAAGGATACTAAGGTGCTGAATGGGTTCATCAGAGGTTTAGGTAATATTCGGCCTCCTATTGCTAAACCGTTACCTTCCTGGAACTTGGCGCTGATTCTTCAGGTTTTGGCAGGGCATCATTTTGAACCTATCGCCTCGATTAGCTTAAAGCTTTTAACTTTTAAGGCAGTTTTTCTAGTAGCGGCTGCTTCTGCTAGAAGACGATCTGAGATCCATGCATTTTCCGCTGAAAAGGATAGATTTATTGAAGCTGGGGACGGTTTGGTATTATATCCTAGAAGGGATTTTTTGTCAAAAACGCAATCAAACCGTTATCCAGCTAAGCCGATTATTTTAAATTCTTTATCTTCGTTTTCTCCGTCTGACAGATTTTGGTGTCCAGTCAGAGCTCTTAAGGCGTATAAGCGTCGTACCGATTTTAAAAGATCTGATCCGTCTCATTTATGGGTTCCCTACGCGGAAGGGGTAGCCAGACCGGTCTCTAAAGCTTCCATCGCTAGATGGATTTGTGACACCATTCAACTATGCTACGAGATTGCTTCTCCTGAGCAAGTCAATCTCTCTCACATTAAGGCTCATGATGTTAGAGGGATGGCTACCTCTTTTGCTTTGTTTGCTGGCTCTTCTGTAGACGAAGTTATGCAAGTTGCAGGATGGAAATCTGAGTCTACTTTTACCTCTTTTTATTTGAAAGACCAGAGCGCAGCGGCATCTTTCTTTAGGAACATTACTATTTTAACCAAGAAGGCTGAAGACCATTTACCAAGCACATCCCACCATTTTCGTTAGGACTGTGCGTCTGCGGAGAATGGTGAGAGTTATTCCTTGGTTGTTGGTTTAAATCTTTATGTTTAAAGTTTTATTTGGTTGTTAATCACTGTGTGATTGATTAGGATGCACCATTATGTTATGTTATTAACATTTGTTTATGTTTGGTTTGATTTTTATCCTTGCTTATGGATTCTCAAATCACCTCCCACCAAAGTTTCGTAGTGGGGCACTGACCAAATCTACGGGTTTAGCAAGTAGTGATTGAACGGTAATGGATGTTTTTGTGGTGTAATAACAACCCCCAACAGACCCCCCTTTAGTGGGTTGGTCTGTAGTTTTATTAACCACTATAAAAACATACTTACCGTTCAATCACTACGACCCGGCCTCAGCCACCCCGCTGGGTATTGATTTGAGAATCTAGGCTGGATGTACAGCACTTAAATTTAGAAAAGTGATTCAGTTTTCACAAGTGGGACCTACTGCGCATGCGCGAGCGTGCTTAGTGACAAGCGTCACCAAGGAGTGAGTACAGACTGGTGCCAGTCTATTGTAAGGCTAATGCAGGGGGTCCCTCTACCAGAAGCCTGGTGGAGGGTCTACATGGTGATGGTATAGGCATTAGGGAGTGTATAGGCAAGAATAAAAACTTTATTCTGATAGCTAAATGCAGATATTTGATTTAGCAAGTAGTGATTGAACGGTAAGTATGTTTTTATAGTGGTTAATAAAACTACAGACCAACCCACTAAAGGGGGGTCTGTTGGGGGTTTTGCAAAATGTTCATTTGCAGACCAAGAGAATGCTATTTTTGAAAAGGTTGCCCTGGTTGTCAGATCAGTGTCAAAATAATTTAGAAAACTTGCGACTGCAGTTTCTAAAATATTGTCTTGGTCTGCAAATGAACAGTGTTAATTTTCTGTTATGTAATGTCTTTCTTTTGCTAATACTGACCCGTAGGCGGATGCTCAATATCACGCGATACATACATGTCTACGGTCGCATGTCTTGAGAGCAGATAGTTGTGTTATGTAGAGATTATTGAGCGTTGTATAAACTCATGTCTTGTATTCATGATGGCATTATGCTGATTGTGCAGTCTTCTGCAATGCGCACTAATTTCCTGTTCCTTTGAAATGCTGCCAAAATGTAATCCTGCTAATGAACTTGACAATGTATTGCTTGTCTATGATGCATAATGGCTGAATAGAAGCATCTATAATGGATAAACACACTTTTAGCTATGCCCCACCCATCTCTGGGTAAGCTCCACCAACACTTTGCCCATTTTAGGATCGATCGAACCCTGAGCTCCGTGAATCTCAATTTCCAGAAAACTATACAGGTAAGCTGTGGGATATTTTGAAACTAATTTGACTGGGTTTCAACATAATCAACAAAATGGGTATTCAGTAGTAAAGACATACAACCCATACATATGACAGACTTAAGCGTTCCTGTCATACTTAAATATGCTATTCATGACACTTTAATTGTGACGTTAACCTACCCGTGACTATTTGATTATGACGTTATATATTACTTGACTGACAGATTGGATTCCTCTATAATAGGCGCTTGCTTATAGGGATAAACATTCTGAGAGTGGATATGTTGAAACCATGCTGAATCAAGTGGCTGGTGTATCAGTCATGGCACAAACACATTAATGGTCAGGATTGGTCAATACAATTTTCTCAAAGAAAATGCCAATTTGCAAACCAGAAGAAGACTATTTTTGGAAAGTTAACACTGGAATGACTGGCTCAGTTATTGAGCCAGTCATTCCAGTGATAAATTCTTAAAAATATTCTTCTCTTGTCCTGCAAATGGACACGTCCCAAGACCACTTTAAAAGTTATTTTGTGCCATTTTGAGGGTTAAATTGTTAATCCATTAATTCTCAAGATTTGTCATGAAAATTTGACTTTTATGCTGAGTGAATCTCGATTCGTGTGTCAAGAGAAAACTTTTGAAAATTTACTACTGTAATGACTGGTCCAGTTATCGAGCCAGTAATTCCATTGAAAAATTATTTTAAAATAGTCTTCAAATATCTACAAATGGACATTCATTCTTCAAGACCACTGCAGAGACCGGTTTTGAACAGCTTGACTGTTAAATGTTTAAAGCTGAGCCATCATGCTAATGGAGGAATCCAGTTTTAACTATGCCCCGCCCATTCGTAGCTAAGCTACACCCACACTTCGCCATGTTGCGATCGATCGATCCCTGACTATCAATTTCCAGAAACCTATAGAGGTAAACTGTTGAAATTTTGGAGCGCAGTCAAATTATTTTCAAAATATTCAACAGCATCTTTAAATAGTAAAGACATACAATTCGTACAACAATGACTAGTCCATCATCAATTAAGCGTTTGTGACGAACTTGTCTATGTCATTCATGACTTAATTGATTATGACATCATCGTGATCACATAGTTGATTATGATGTCATATGATCGATGGATAAATTGTAAAGGTCCATTACCTTAACACATACCAGTTACATAATGTTGATGATTAAGTGTATGTTTTCGATAACTGTTACGAGTTTTGATCCAATAATACTTTAACAAATTAAGGGTCAGATTTGGTCAAGAAAATCGAGATAGCTGCATATTAAATGTCAATTTGCAGGTTGACAGAAGACAAATTTACCACTGGAATGACTGGTTCTGTTATCGAGCCAGTGTTTTCCAGTGGTAAATTTGTAAAAAATAGTCATCTCAGGGCCTGCAAATGGACATTCGTCAAGACAACTGCAGATACCAGTTTCGACCAGGTTGACCATTTTAAATGGTTTAGCAATACCCAGTCAACAGTCCTCACCCACTATGAAAAGACTGCCTCAGTACAGCGAGTTATTAGTTAGAGGGAGAATTTGGCACCTAGCTAAACAATACACGGCTGACATCTATTTAACACTTCCTGCCGTATATTTTGAAGACAATGTTGCTGAAAGTCGTGATTATTTTAGACATTGTTAGCTTACCTGGCTCAAAGAGCCAAGTGAGCTTTAAGGCCATCCATCCAGCCGTCATCTATCCATCAAATCGCATCTCCTTAACACTTTCAACCAAATTTGACTGGAAGGATTCTATGGTAGTAGGCTCCAGAATATCTGTTCAAAATTTTGGTTGGTAAATTTTTCCGACAACCATCTTGGTTTTTCCAAAAATTATCCGGAAATTGCTCCTCCAATATCAATGGTCCAATTTCAACGAAATTTTGGTGCATTAATCCTGTAGTGGTATGCTTCTAATGAGAATTTTGATTGGTCAATTTTTCCAGTGGCCATCTTGGATTTTCTGAAAATTTCTGGAAATCAGTTAATAGCCTACTTCTCATTAATCGCTTGGCTTGATTTCAAGCAAACTCATTTAGAAGGACCCTAAAGTGGTAGCTTCAGAACTTTTATACAGAATTTCTATTGGTCAATTTTTTCACCGACCATCTTAAATTTTCCTTTAAAATGGTGAGAAATCGTTTAAAACGCTAATCCTCATCAAATGTGTGGTCAGTTTCAACTAGACTTGGCTGGAAGTATACTAGGCTGGTAGTTTTCAGAACTTGTATACAGAATTTTGACTGGGAAATCTTTCCGGTGGCCATCTTGGATTTGTTGAAAATTTGGTGAAATGAGTTAAATTAATCGCTTGAACGATTTCAACCAAACTTACCCGGAAGGGCCCTAGAGTAGAGTGCATCATAGCATTTGTACATAATTTTGGTTGCTCAATTTGTTCAGCGGCCATCTTCAGTTTTCAGAAAAATGGCTGGAAATCGTTTAAAACGCTGCTCCTCATTAACTCCATGGACAATTTCAACCAGACTTGGCTGAAAGGACCATATGGTGGTAGGCTTCAGACCTTGTGTACAGAATTTTAATTGATCAATTTTTCCATTGGCCATCTTGGATTTTCCAATTGAGTTACAAGGTTACTCCTCATTAACCGCTTGGCTGATTTCAACCAAAATAAGCTGGAAGGATCCTAGGCTGGTACACTTCAGAACTTGCATTCAGAATTTTGACTGCTTTTTTTCGGGTGGCCATCTTGGATTTTCTGAAAAATGGGAATTTGTTTAAAACGCTACTCCTTATCAACTGCTTGGGCAATTTGAACCAAATTTGGCTTGAAGGATTCTAATAGTGGTAGCCTCTAGAAATTCTATTCAGAATTTTGATAAGTCAATGTTTTGGCATCCATCTTTGATTTTCTTGAAGTTTTCCAGAACCAATTAATCAATGGTTCTGATTTCAACAAAACTTTGGTGGAATGATCCTTTGATGGTAGGCTTCATCATATCAAATGAGAATCTAGTTTCAAAAATGAATACCTGGACGTATCAAATAAAACTGAATAGAATTTAAGACGGTGAAATTTCAATGATTTGGGGATTAACCATTTAACCCTTTCACCTTACACCGACAAATCCCTGAAAAAGTATATGCTAAGACGATACAAAACAATTTCTGTTGAATATTTTGAAAATAATTTGACAATGGCTTCCAGTTAAATTAATTTCAAAATATTCAACAATGTTTATGTATGGTAGCTTTGAAAATGAGATATGGGGAATTCATCGGTAAAAAGCGTTAACACAAGCTTGTTAAAATTGCCTGCAGAACTGTCCATTTGAAGACGAAGAGAAAACATTTTAAAACATTACTACTGGAATTGATACCATTTCAAAAATAATCTGTCGGTGTGCAATTAGACATTATCTGCTGGGAAATTGAAACTTTCTTTAACAATTTTGAGGATTAAAGGGTTGTTATAAGCAACTAACTTTAAAACATTTTTTTTAGTGGTGACCTTTACAGGCTCACACCTCTCGATCAGTTCAGTTTGTCCAAGTTCTCATTTGCATTACCTTGTGTTTACCTATATTACCATGCAATTATTGTTATTGTCCTTATTGATAATTGGTCAGCTGCATATTGCCTGAGTACAGCCATTGTGTAAAGCCTAAGAGAATAACACTTGAGCCTGAACTGGCCACCATCTGTCAAATACATAACCTTAGCTCACAGCTGTTCCATAGTGGCACTACACAATGATAGAACAACTTCTGAATCAGATTTTAATATTGAATTCTAATAATGAATATTTTGAGAGCAATATAGTTGTTGCTGCTACAGGTGACGATGGCACATTGTAGTAAAATTGTTATTGGAAAAATTATTACCAGCTTAACTACGACTTGTCTCCAGTATCTTTGTTGTTATTCAGGATGATGTGTGGTAAATCAATATAATATCTCAGAGTGGTCATTCATCCTCCAGTGCTGGCTAAATGCAAACACTCATGAGGTGTTATATCATTGCTGCATAGGAAAGGACACAAGGTATCCCTTTGACACTCATATCAGCCAAAAATGGCTTCTACAGTAGTCTTGAGAAATGCCCATTTGCAGACCAAAATAAGATGAGCGAGCCAGTCATTTCAGTGGTAAATTCAAAAAAATAGTCTTTTTGGTCTGCAAATTGACATTTTCGAGGAGAAAGTTGAAATTTTCTTGAACAAATTTGAGTGTTAAAGGGTTAAATAGAGCAGACAATTTGCTATTCACACTTGAACACCTCTGGAATTTTAGCTCATTTGGATGATTATTGTCATGAAATAATGTCTGGTAAGCATGCTTATATTTGTTTGTCTATCTGTCTGTCCATTTCTTTCAGCTGCAATTAGTTTTCTACTACCTTCTATACAGTGTCTAAATGTTCTTCAAGTGAGCATCATCAGCTCCTTTAGGTTCTTCTTCATCTTTAATTTAGTACATGAACAGATTCTATCTATCTATCTATCTATCTATCTATCTATCTATCTATCTATCTATCTATCTATCTATCTATCTATCCATCCATCCATCCATCCATCCATCCATCCATCCAGCCAGCCAGCCAGCCAGCCAGCCAGCCAGCCAGCCACCTACCAACGCACTCACCCAAAAACCCACCCACACATCTGTCTATCTACTTCCATCCACCCATCCGCCCACCCACCTGCCTATCCATCCATCCATCCAATTAATCAATCTATCAATCTATCTTTTTATCCTTAGTATATCAACAATCATGTTAATTGATTTTGTACACATTAAAGACTTTGTTTCCATGGCAAATAAATTATTTATTTAATAATCTAGTAATATCAAGCTGTTTTATGTGAGACTGACATGGAGCATTTGAAAGTTTAGTCATTTGGAATCAGCAGTGTTATGATTTGTATTGAATGATACAGCTAATACATTGTTGTCTGAGAACTATGTGCATCAGTCAATACTCCACAAATCAATGGAGTTAAGTCACACACTGAGATGGTACGAGTCAAGCATTTTTTGTTAAAAGCTGCTCTGATACAGTACCAAAGCTGTAGCCATTATATGTTTGCCTGTGACTTCCACAGGCGACTACAGACCATGTATATGGCCAGCGGTTGTATCTGCAACAATCACAGGCTATACAATGGACACATTTTCTGCTGTATCAATATCTTATGCTCACTTTACAGCTAGCGGCCTGATTGATGTCAAACCACTTTTATGGCCATCACATTCTCAACCCCTGTTTCAAAATGTGTTTTGTTTGGATATTTTCCAAAGTGTTTTACCACTTGTGTCTCATTGAGACTAAGATATAAGAATGATGTGGTTATTGCTGCTGACAGTCTGTATGGGCGAGTGGTTATCGCAGTTTAGTGCTTAGCAACACTTTTCAGAGCACAGTTGGTGAATGTAGAATTTCTGGAAAGAGCATAACTTTCAATTATTGCGTGCAATTGTGTTGATAGGACCCCACATTTGATCAAAATCTCTTTGTGTCATTCAGCTTTATATGTTCTTACTACACGAAAGCCTGTCTATGACTTATATTTTATAGAACTTTCAGCCCTTTGACTGTCTGTCTCCCTGTTGCTGCAAGCCACCAGACAATAATTTCTGAGCAAAAACTCTTGACTTGCTACATATTTTGAAAGCAATTTGACTGAAAGTTGGTGGTGTAGTAGGGCAGATGTGTGAAAAAGATGTTCCATTCTGGCAGAAAGCATGAAATTTGGCATGTAGGTGGTTTAAGGTATCCTGATCATAATTAGATGCGGTGCCACATGATTCTACCAAGGGAACCCATTCAAAATGGCGGATTCAAAATGGCCACCTTCCCAGCGGAAAATTTTCATTACTCAAGTGATGGGTCAATCGTTATAATTCTACTCACTACAATACTCTAAATATGTAAATATCAATCCTTCCATAGCGACCACCTGTGTTTGATGTCAAAAGACAGTGGCTCTTTAAGATGTGTTATCTAAAAGATCCATCTCTTGAGAACAAAAGCAATATAGCATCTAGAAATAGTTTAAATTACTTGATTTCTTAATATCGAACCAAGTAATGGTCATTATAGATATGTTCAATTATACTATTAGAGTATGCAAGGCTATACATGATGCTGTTGATTGTTGAATCATGATTCACAGACATCACACGCACTGTGCACCGCATGAGCACAACTGTGTACAGGGTAAGTTGGATTTATAGCATTTGCATCTGCCAGTGCAATTACTTTTGCAAGCACATTTCATGAGTTCCCGGCATGCCTTAGATGCGTCTGCAAGCAAACTCCATTGCGGTGACCAAGTGTCTCCATCTCTGACCCAACCCCAGTCAGCTGGCGATGGTGTTTTTGTATTTGCATTGAGTGATTGGCCCCAAAGATGACCTGCCTGGAACGCAGCATGTTTGGTGTGTTGCAGCAGAGCTGCACTGGTCGGAGGAATGTTTTCTAGCTGCCTGTTGCCAAAAGCGAAAAGCCGTTTTCGTGCCTCATTAACCTTTGACAATGGTGATGTGCGTTTGTACAGTAGTACGACAAACCTCTCCAGTGTTTCCATGTCATTGTCACACAGAGATGGCGGGGCATCAGACAGTCTCCTAAATAGTGACTTGAATAGATCTGAAGTCCTCCAAACTTCCCATGCTGTCTTCTTGCCAATCCTACAAAATGCAGACACAGTGTCACACCCAGAGAAAGCATGCATAAATAGCAGTCCTTGTGACGCTTCTGCACCCAAATCTATTTCAATGTCATGAGCTGATACATAGCGGAAGGTCTTCCCATGGCCAAATGCGACCCAGAGATCACACCCATGAAGAAAGTTTGCTGTCCGTATGGCTAGGACTACGACGTCTGTATCTGTACCATGAATCATTATTGTTTGATAACCTTGGTGATATGCATGGAAGGCGTGGAGCAACATTCTACCATCTGCTTCATCTTGCATGCATGGCGCGAGTTGTGAGACGTCATGCTCTGGCCTCATCAGCACGTTTGCCTCACATGTTGTGACGAGTATCTTTCCTTCTGGTAGCTCGAATGACTCCAATGTATGTGCGAGAAAGGTGGAGAGGCCTGTTTTGTTTGCATCAACTCGTAGGAAAGTTTTCCAATTTTGAGGGAGTCTTGTACTCGATGCAACACGAAGAGCTTCACCATGTCCCCGTAATTCTCTAGCATGTGTCTTCAAGCTTCCCACCTTATACACGTCCCATACAACATCCAATCTTTTAACCGTCTGTAGTTGTCTAGCAATGTGTGGGAGGAAGACGTGCTCTGCAAAATCTCCAAATGTGTTCACAACCAAGTTTGATTTCTTGGGATCTAGATTATGCATCATAGCTGCTCCGTCAATGATCTTCACTTCAACCTCTGGACAATCAGCTGCACAAGCTACTAATGCTTCCAAACATCCCATCAGATCTGATTTGGTGCCTTGGCGCATTGCGTTGCTCTCAGCAAGTTACGGGGGCCATGGATGATTCTCATGCTCAAAGAATGATTCAAGGTCTCCGTCTATGGATTGGCAGGATATGTACAGTCTAGAGAATAACTGTACATCTCTCTTCATTGCAACAAGCTTCTTGTTGGTTCTGGTACTCTTCCTCTGTTTTGATTTGAACAAAGCCAAATTGTTCTTTTGGGTTGGGTCATATACCGATTTTGATGATACAGATAGTCAATCTATGACAAATGCGTGGTACTGTCTGATGCCTAGTTCTTCTGCTGTTCGGATCGCATTCACTACAGACTCGGACATAATGACTTTGGTGTCTAGAGTCACTAAGTCAAAACTGTCATCTAAAAATGGGTTTCCCATTTCCTCGATCGCATCAATAAGACAAATTGTATTTAAAGCAAACAATTTCTGCTTACTCGGAATCTGCTCATGGTGACAGTTATCATTGATATTTCTGTGTGTATGTTTCACTTCGTACTCGCTGATCATCCTTCCTATTTCTGGGCCTGACACCATCCATCATTTCAAAGCAGCTTCATTTTCTGTGATTCCGATAATTCCACCACCGCCATTCAGAATAGCATTTTGCTGCTCGTGGATTTGATCATGTGCCAAGGCTGAGAACTTGTGAGCCGTTTTCTGAGTAACGAAGTTTCCTTCAACAAATTTCCTATGTACAAGTGGGCATTGGTTCTCAAGTTGCAGCAGATCAGCCACATGGATGCTGAGCCATCGTGCATAGTGTACATGATCCAAGGTAAACATCCACGGGACAATCTTGCCCAATGTCTCTCCATACAATGGGAAATTGGCCTCTCGCTGAGCTCTCATGAATTGAAGAAACAGCAGCTCTAATTTCAAGACTGAATTCCAGTACTTAAACTTGAAAATGTGTATACCAATTGTTTTGAGTAGCGAAACTTGTTTCTAAAATGTTCCGCCCGGAACATGTGTGTACAATCGTTTTGCAATAATACTACTAATTTACAAGTGTTACAACAACAACGACGACGACGATGACGACGACGACGATGACGACGATGTCAACAACAATAATAATAATATATTTTTCAGCATGTTTATCTATTTAGAGTATTGTAATGGGTAAAATCATAACCAGTGACCCAAGAAACCCTTAATTTGACATCAATTCCAGCCCTGTACTCCATCTAGAACTTGAGTAATGCTGCTGGGAAGGCGGCCATTTTGAATCCGCCATTTTGAATGGGTTCCCTTGGTAGAATCACGTGGCACCGCATCTAATTACATTCAGCATACCTTAAACCACCTATATGCCAAATTTCATGCTTTCTTCCAGAATGGAACATCTTACCTCAAATTTGTTACATATCCGCCCCACTAGTGGTTTTTGCTTAATGAATGACCATTTGTTGACCAAGATAAGACTATTTTTGAAAATTTAAGTTAGCGAGCCAGGCATTCCAGTGGTAGAATTTTCAAAATAATCTTGGCCTGGAAATGAACATTCTTCACAAGCACTGGAGGCAAGTTTTGGACGGCTGGACCATTAAAAAGTTAATATGAGTCGACTCCTCGAACTGCCATGAAACAACTTTTGCAGCCAGGAGATGGTGGATATTTAACCATTTCACGGCGAAGCCGGCCAAAACTGGCTCCTGTAGTGACCATGAGGACTGTCCATTTGCAGGCCAAGAGAAGACTATTTTTCGAAAATTTACCATTCAGAGGCCATTAAAAAAATCTCTTGGTCTGCAAATGAACATTCAATAAGCATTTTGATTTTCTTTACCAAATGTAACCATTTAAACCCTTTCACTGATGAATTCCCCATACCAATGCTGCCATACAGGAAAGCTTCCAGTCAAATTAATTTGAAAACATCCAAACTAATAAGTTTTATATTGCAAAAAATAAATATTTTCAAGGGCTTGTCGGTAGTTCCTAAGTGCATATGTTCCGTTATGAACAGGTTTCACTGTATTCTAAATTACAGAATTGTTGGCCAACCATGTGATAATTTAGAGCTATATATTTCTGATTAATTCGGTTTCATGTCTATTTTGTCTCCGGTAGGAATCACTGATGTCCTTTATTTCTGTTGTATATGTCACATTGCATGTAATCTAATCGCTGTACCACAGTGTTGGCAACTGGTACACTAACAGTCTGGCATTATTATCCCCAGACTTCTTTTTAAGAAAAATATCTAAGATATTGTGATTTATAGCGTCCATCTGCTCATCTGTTTGTCCATTTGTCCATGATTTTATCTCCTCTGAAACTGTTTTGGTGAAATTCAACCAAATTAGTTATGTGAGTTTAACCCATATGATTGTAGATTGTGAGTTGATATTTGTATTGGATTCCGCTCCGTGTACATTTTATGAACTTTCATGGTAACAGGTTGTGCGTGTGTACACTTTCAACATTAGTCAAATACATGTTTCTTAAAACTTTACTGTCTAATTTAAGTGGAAAATCTGAAATTAATAATTATACCATTGCAAAAGTCTAATAATTCGAAGAAATTTATTGCAAAAAGTAGTAAGTGAATTGATGTCTAGAATGGTACCAGTCAACCTAATAATTTTTACTAAGCATTTCCCCAACAACAGACTTCTTTGTGGTTGAACTCACATTGTCATTGACATTTCAATTGTACATTTTCAAAGATTAACTTCTCTTGGCCTGCACATTCAGTACAAATTTTAATTTCTGTACCAGTGTTGACCATTAAAGAATTAGCAAATGCTCTTTCAGCATTTGTACTCCAATCATTCACTGATCTGCACACTTCGAAAGTGCATTCCAGGGGTGTATTTTCAAAAATAATCTCTTGCTCTGCACATTGACATTTTTTATGAGAAAATCGAAATTCTCTTGAACAAATTTGAGGATTACGGGGTTAAGCGCACTTGATTACATGATAGAACTTACACTAATATAGGAAATAGCTGCAAGAACTCCCAGTCAGCTCCCAGTCAAATTAGTTTCAAAATATTCAACAGGATGTTCTGTGAGAGTTAAAAGGTGAACATACTCCTTGAATGAGAAAGTTTTGCTATTAACCCTCAAATTTGTTCAAGAAAATGTCCATTAATAGACAGAGATTGTTTTTTTTTATTTACCACTGGAATGACTGACTCGGTTCTTGAGTCAGTCATTCCGGTTGTAACTTTTCAAACATAGTCTTCTCTTCATCTGCAAGTGGACAATTTCCAAGACCACTGCAAAAGCTGTTTTGGCCGCTTTGAGTGTTAAAAATTATCTATCTTAAAATCAGTGACAAATAAGACATATTTAACAGGAAAACCATCCAAAGCCATTTTATTTCTTGTCTAGAAGTCAAGCTTTTGCTAACTTTTACCCTTTGACACCCACTCCCTGCATCCCACTGCCACAGACAGTAGAGCCAGATATAAATGGCATCTCACAAACCGCAATCATATGGGTAACTCACAAAACAAATTTGGTCCAATTCCACCAAACTGTTTTGGAGGCAGCATGAATTTTTGTGACACACGCACACACACCGTAGGGATGAGCCCAATTTAAAGTTCATCTGGAAATCTGCAATCATTTAGGTAACTCACGTAACAGGTTTGGTTGAATTCCACCAAATGGTTTCGGAGAAGATGGCATTATGGACAGAATTTATGTGATATTTGACTTTTTAACAGACCATGTTTATGATGCTGTATGTTTATGTTGTTTCACCTTTTGACCATGCGTTCTGGCCATTCTTGGAGGAGCCAAACAGAGATCGGCCTATCATCTCACAGTCCGCTATAACTCATAACAATTTTGTGAATTCCATCAAATGGTTACAGAGGAGATTATAAGCATCATTGCTAGAGTTTGCACAATATGTGGCCATTTGATCCTGGCCCCAGGTGGTGGAACCAAATATAAATGTCATCTACAATCATATGAATAACCCATAAAATAAATTTGGTTGAATTCCCCAAACAGTTTCAGAGGAGATGGCGTGAGAGATGGGTGGCCAGATGGAGGTGATTACACCATCCCTGTCATTTTTAACTGCGGGTAGCATCTCTGCCATGTGCCTTAGTTAGTCAGTCAGTATCAAAAGCTTATTAGCTTACCGGCCTAATAGGCCAAGTGAGCTTATGCCATGAGCCAATTTGGCCAGTAGCAATCTTGATTTTGGCACATTTTTAGAAACGTCTTTAAAGATCTCCAAAAACGGCTTGGGGGAATAGATTAAAAACTCATGAAAAATCATCTAGAGCAACAGCTGAACCAAGAGAACCAAGTTTGTTCAGGGGAACTTGATTGGCCAAAGTCTTTGATGGCCATCTTGATGACCTAGTTTTCACGAAAACGACTTATTCAGATGTGCTGAATGGATCAGGCCGAAATGAGGATGATCTGATTATCGACTAAGATCCATTAACGTTTGTCTTCCACCGTGGACCAATCAAAATGTAGCGTGTTTGGCGGCCTTATTGGATTCTTTTATTTGATGGATTTTGAACCCAAAATTTGTTTTATATATATATGTTTTTTTGGATATGCCGATTTCAAATTTGCCACTTTCGAAACTATCGGATAAATGATTTCGCAGCCATCTTAAATCTTTTTCCCTCCAAAAATTCCAATACTAAAGCAATAGGAAATTTGAAATGTCTTCTCAAGAACCACTTGGCCAATTTCAATTATTAACTCGCCTGACCATTCAGGCCAACTAAGCTTATGCTCTGGCAACCCTCTATCCATCGACTTTTTATTTAAATGCCTTTTTTTGTTCAGACGAATCCGATCGGCCAATTTTGCCATGGCCATCTTAGATTTTTGCTGATTTTTTCGAAACGTCATTAGAAATCTTCACCAAAACCGCTTGGGGGATCGATTGAAAACTCACGAAACATCATCTAGGGCAACAGCTGCACCAAGTTTGCTCAAGAGAACATGATTGGTTGAATGCTTCAGTGGCCATCTTCGATATTTTCATCTTCTCCAGAACTGCAGAACAGATCAGGCCGGAATATGGGAGATATGACTAGGGGCTAAGCTCCATTAAAAGTTGGTCATGAGAAATTGATGGTAAAAAAACATGGCAGCCTTTGACCAATCAAAATGTAGCGTGTTTGGTGGGCATATTGGACTTTTTTATTTGATGGATTTCGAAGTTGAAATTGGTTTTATATAGTTTTTTTAGTATGCTGATTTAAAATTTTCAAAATTGCGAAACTGTCGAATAAATTCTTTGCTGATCATCTTGGATTTTCTCATGCCAAGAACTCCCATAATAAAGAAGTAGGAAACTTAAAACGTATTTTTCTTGAGAACCAGTTGACCAATTTTACCCATATTTGGTCGAAAACTTCTTTGGGGTATCTGGACCCAAGTCTGTTCAAATAAAGCTGATCGGCCAATTTCACTAGTGGCCATCTTGGATTTTGTCCGGTTTATAAACGTCTTAAAATCTATGAAATCGCTTAGCAGATTGATTCACAACTAATTATGAACCATTATCTAGGGCAACATATCCGAACCAAGTTTATTTGAAGATACTTGATTGGACACATGATTCAGTGGCCATCTTGGATGACCTAATTTTCGCGAAAACAACTTTTCTCCACAAACATTGAACAGATCGGACCAAAATTTGTGAGATATGATTAGGGATTATGTGTCATTAAAATTGTTCAAGGGAAGTTGATGCATGAAAAACATTGCCGCTGTGTTCTTATTCTGGCCAAATCCTTAAAGTTCTACTTATAGGCGACAGCCTTTCTAGTCGAAATGCCTATGTTCCAGGTGAGCAATACAGGCCCCTGGGGGTGGGGGGGGGGCCTCTTGTTCTGGGCTGTTGGTTCAAAAGCTTTTCATAAACCGTAATCAAGCTTGGTGTATGCATGCGGTGTAGCTCTGAAGTTTGTAGCATAACGTTTTGCCAGAGGGCTACCATGATTCTATCAACCTTGTTTCAAAACGTGTGTGGATAATAATGGACAATTTCATGTCATTCAAAGGCATATGTAGATCAGTTATCATGTGACTAGGAATATACATTAAGAATCAGAATTACAGTGGTATATTTGTCAACTGCGATTAAATAATTCTCTGACCACTGCGACAGTTCACTGATTGTTTTCAATTAACTAACTAGAAGATCCTGAATAATTGAAGCTAACGAGTCAGACATAACTAGGTAAATAATCAATGCACAATAGAGCCAGTAAACAATTAACACTGCCATGCAGCCACGTATGTAGACAGAATATCAATGTCAATAGTGTTTCCATAAATTCTACCAATGTTACTGTAAGCTGTTAGTCTTTCTCAAACACTGCTTCCAAAATCTACAAAATCTTTCTTCCAACTCTGTACCAATTAACTCTTTAACCATTTAATGGCCAAATTTTGTAAAGAAAATCTAAATATTTGCTTATTGAATGTACATTTGCTGGCAAAATGAAGACTATTTTTTAAAAACTTCCCGCTGGAATAACTGGCTCGGTTATCGAGCCAGTCATTACAGTGGTAAATTTTTTTTAAATAGTCTTCATTTTGCCAGCAAATGTACATTCCTCAAGACCAGTGCAGATTAAATGGTTAACACATCTGATGTCAATATCTTAGATTTTCAACTTAAATTAAAAGATGAACTGATGAGTGTTCTTTTTTCAACAAATTTGGTGGAAGATGTTGCTGTCTATCATCCAGGGTTAAGAGTTAATGTTCAAGCCAGCCAAAACCAACCTTTATCAAGGTCTTGAAGAATATGTCCATTTGCAGGCCAAGAGAAGTTATTTTGAAAATTTATCACTAAAAGAACTGGTTCAATAACAAGCTAATCAGTTTTCTCGTTGTTTGCAAATAGATATTCGCTGAGCAAAAATCAAATTTTTGCTAACCAATCTGGACCATTAAAGAGTTAACGTTGTTACCCTTTAGCTTCGGTGTAATAATGGCAAAATACTTTCTACAGAGCACCTGATGCAGGTCACTGTTTTAACCCCCTCCTCAAAGCACTCAATATACCACTTATATTATTTGTTATATAATTAGCCATTTAACAGCCAAGATTTGTAAAAAAGAAGAGTGTTGCTCATTGAATGCAATCCATTTGTAGGCTAAGAGAAAACTATTTTCAAGTTTTCCAATGGAATTTACAAAAAAAAAGTCTCAGTTGTCCTGTAAATGAAGATTGTTTGAACATTATATTGTCCAAAAATTTGTTTGTGCATGTTGGAATCAATCGATCCCTGTAGTCTCTGAATTTCAATTTCCAGAAAACTATACAAGTAAGCTGTTGATTATTTTGAAACTGATTTGAATGGGTGCTGTGGCTGGCTATGTTTATTAAATAGTAAAGACATACAATTCATACAACAACGCTTAGTCTGTCATCAAGTAAACGTTCATGACGAACTTAGCTTAGACGTCATCCTGCATGTGACGTAGTTGATTATGACATCATGATTGATGGATAAACGAGAATCCTCCATTGGATGACAAAAACTTCTCTTGGACTGCAAATGGACAATCCTCAAGACAATGGAAGTGACCAGTTTTGGTCGACTTATGCACTAGTCTTGGGAAATGTCCATTTGCAGACCAAGAGAAGACTATTTTTTAAAATTAACCACTGGAATGACTAGCTCAGTTCTTGAGCCAGTCATTCCAGTGATAAATTAAAAAAAATAGTCTGCTTGCAAATGGACATTCTCTATGAGAAAATTGAAATTTTCTTGAACAAATTCAAGTGTTAAAGGGTTAAAGGATTAACTACTCAGTTTACAGAAACCTGCATCTAAAATAACTAAATATTTCAGAAAAATTCTTTGTTGGTTAATTTTAGTAACATGACATGAGATGGACATTAATCATCTCATTTGTGAAACCACATCATCTCCACCCATCCTGGGAAAATATTATCTACTTTTAGTTGTCTGTCTGTCTGTCTGGCTGGCTGGCTGGCATGCTGTCTGTGTGTCTGTCTGTCAAATGTTTGACATTTTACACAGAGCTAAGTCGCAACTATAGTGTGCAATTATTTAAATACTTGTAATATGAAGGAGAGCTGAACAGTTTTTAGAATGTAATAAATTGGTCTGCATTGTAGTTTCTGCGACTTGCTGGCAGCATGATTCATCCCGTCTGTGGGCCATTGCGGATATTCCAAAATCCAAAAGATTAACTTTTCTTTCGGGGAGCCTCGTTGGTTCTGTCATCAGGGTCGTGTTGAAGCACTTCGATGCCCCTTTTGATGCTTATTGTTTGATTTATGAATCCAATAAGATCCACTTTCCCTCCAGCGGCCTGTGTTAGTTCTGTGGCAGAGATCGAATAGAAGCAAAATGTTATCGCATCTGACATAAACTGTATCAATAATGGGAAATATGATCTATTATTGAGTTTCGATATTTTAGAAAATTACCCAGTTGAGTGACTGGCTCGATTATCGAGCCAGTCACTCAAGTGGTAACTTTCTAAAATATTCTATCCAGAACTTCTTTGTCTGAGTGACGAAGTGTCTCTCCATAGGTTATCCATTTAGGGCTGTGTGCATGTTTGTTTGCACACGTTGTGCCGCATCTTATATTTGCCGATGGCTCAATGGACCTTTCCAAGTTTATCCATCCATCATATGACGTCACTTTGACATCATAATCGACTAAGTGACATGCGTGATGATGTCATAATAATGACATCATGAATGACTCGATATAGCCCATCTTTAACGCTTAATAGTCTGACACGTTGTACGAATTGTATGACTTTACCCTTTAATACATATTCTGTTGAATATTTTGAAAAACAGTGCCCAGTCAAATTAGTTTCAAAATATTTAACAGCTTAATTACCTGTATAGTTTTTTAAAATTGATAGGCAGGGAGTTCAGAGATCAATCAATCCCAACACGGATGAGGTATGTGTGGAGCTTAGATAGAGATGAGCGGGGAATGGCTAAAATTGGAAAGGTCCATTCTGAAGCATGACATAATCTACGCCCAATGTTGGTGCTAGTGCGTGGTCTTGCATGGCATGTGGATAACCCCCATATCTACATCCATCTTGTTCCATCTTGTTCATCAGTGGTATTATAGTTGGTAGATACCATGAATATCAAGTTTCTATTGACGTTGCTCTGTAATCTTTCAGCTTGACCACTAATTCACCTTTCCATAGTATCCATCCATCATCTGACCTCATATGATGTCATAATAGGTCCTCATGTGTATGATGACATCACAATCATTACATTGCAAAGGGTTCCATATAGACCATCATCAAATCTCAAATGGTCCGACACGTTGTTTGAATTGTATGTCTTTTTAATTCTTTGTTATTTAATAAACATGCTGTTGAATATTTTGACAGCTTACCTGTGTAGTTTTTTGGAAATTGATAGGCAGGGTGTTCAGAGATTGATCGATCGCAACACGCGCGAGGTGTGGGTGGAGCTTAGCTAGAGATGGGCAGGGCATAGCTAAAACCGGAAAGGTCCATTGTCACCAATACTTTCTTATCTCCAGCCTTCAGAGCTGCCGCACATGCAATGCTTAAAGCTGTCATGACATCACAAAAATAACAGCTACTGTGCAAAAAATACCAGCAGAGCCCTGAATAGAAAATCAGACTATGTTTTTATCCATTTTTAGCTATGCCCCACCCATCTTTAGCTAAGCTTCACCCACACTGCAATTGTTGGGATCAATCAATCCCTGAACTCTCTGAATCAGGTAAGCTGTTGAATATTTTGAAACTGATTTGAATGGGTGCTGTTGCTGCCTGTGTTTATTAAATAGTAAAGACTTTGGTAGTTCAGCCACCAACAATTTCAGTCAAATTGTTTTCAAAATATTCATCAGGTCTAGAGTTTAATTGCCATCGAAACTATTATCTGGTGGTTTCAATCAGTCATTCAATTAACTATTTTCACAGCAGACAATTGTAGACAACTGCATGATGTAATTGATTCCATTGCAGACAATCAACCTTTCCATTTTTCACTATGCCCCGCCCATTTCTAGCTCATCTCTAGCCACACCTCGTTCATGTTGGGATCAATCCATCTCTGAACTCTCTGACTATCAATTTCTAGAAAACTATACAGGTAAGCTATTGAATATTCTGGAACTGAGTTGACTGGGTGCTGTTGCTACCTATGTCTATGCCTATGGCAGCAACAGCATCCAATCAAATTAGTTTCAAAATATTCAACAGCATGTTTATTAAATAGTAGAGACATGCAATTCGTACAATGTGTCAGACTATTAAGAGTTAAAACAGGCCTTATAGAATCATTTATAACGTAATGATTATGACATCATCCTACACGCCGCTTAACTGATTATGATGTCATATGACGTCAGATGATAGATGGATACTTTGGAAAGGTGAATTTGGTGGACAACTACAGAGAACTTAAGTCTGATAATTAGGGAAACAGTCAGTGCACACCCTTGACACACATTCAAGTTTCCTGGGCATTCATCTATGGCAACACCTATGCTTGCCTGATGGACCAATGATGCTTGTTGTGTATTAATTAATGTAAACATGCTTACAGTTCCTCATCATCTACGTGAGCGCAATGGCTCTTGGGACATTTATTTATTCACCTCATGCATGTTCCGTTAGGGTTTAAACCCAGGTGCCCACCCGTAACCCTTTAACACTCATATCAGCCAAAAACGGCTTCTGCAGTGGCCTTGAGAAATATCCATTTGCAGACCAAGAGAATGTTTTTGAAAATTTGCTACCGGAATGACTGGCTCAATTACTAAATCAGCTATTCCAGTGGTAAATTTTCAAAAAGCCTGCTCTCGATCTGAAAATAGACATTTCCCAAGATCACTACAGAAGCTGTTTTTGGCTGATATGAGTTAAAGGATCAAGCTTGACATCAAAGCTATTTCTATAATTTTGTCCGAAACACATGATCTCCTTACCTACATTGATTTTAGCTTAGTTGTTTAGATAAGGCAGAACAGAAATAATGGAGATATTCAGTGATGATAATATGATTATTATATTCCGGCATATTTCATAGAAATACCACATACTATATATGTATTTTTATGGGCTATATAGTAATTGCGTAGTCCATGCGTCCATCCAGGCATCTTTCCATCCCCAATTTTTTGTCTGATCCATATTTTCAAGTGTTTCTCACATATTGTTACCAGCCTTGGTATATGGATGCATGATGGCCTAAAGGTGTCTCATTTATCAAAAGTAGGTCAACCTGTCGTACTTTTCTTCGTTCACTGAACATCATAGATTATTCTTGTCCATGCTGTAGTTTCAAGAGTTTTCTATATACAGTGACCAAAATTGGTGTCTGGATGCATCGTTGGATAATGGTGTGTCTCATATCACAGTTAGGTCACTGTGACCTACTTTTCAGGGTTCACTAAACATCATAGAAAATTGTATTTGTCTGGACTATATTTTCAAGAGTTGTTCACGTATTGTCACCAACCTTGATATATGGATGTGTAAAAAGTAGGTCAGTATGACATTCTTTTCCCAGTTCACTGAATATCATCAATTATACTTGTCAGGTCTGTAGTATCAAGATTCTTTGAATACAGTAACTAAACTTGATGTATGGAGGTTTTGTAGCCTACCGGTTTGTCATCTATCAAAAGTTTCTGGCTTTAGTTTTATGAATCTTTTGTATACATTAACCAATCTTACATGCGTTCAGAGAATTAGGTGGGGTTCTGCAGAAGGATGGGTATCTGTTGGTGAGTGGGTGGGGGGAGGGTTGTGGTGTGCGTGCGTTCGTGCGTTTGTGCATGCGCGTGTGTGTGTGTGTGTGTGTGTGTGTGTGTGTGTGTGTGTGTGTGTGTGTGTGTGTGTGTGTGTGTGTGTCAAGTGGTTGCATTGCAATCAATTTCATGACCTTTTGACCCCATCCCCCACCCGCTGGGGTTTGGGTGGCTGGCAAATGTAAATGTGCTCACCCACTCCACATTAATATGGGTAACTCATATACTAAATTTGGTTGAATTCCGTCCAATGTTTTCGGAGAAGTTGCATTACAATCAATTTCTTGACACCTGGACTGCACCCCCACCCCCACCTAGGTGGGGGTGGGGCCAAATCTAAATGTGCTCGTTCATTCCACATTGATATGGGTAACTTATACATACCAAATTTGTTTGAATTCCATCAAACAGAATCAGAGCGGTTGCATTACAATTAATTTCTTGACCTTTTGACTCCGCACCCCACCCCCCCCCCCCCCACCGAAAGGGGTTGGAACAAAATGTAGATGTGCTCATCCATTCCACATTGATATTGGTAACTCACATACCAAATTTGGTTGAATTCCATCAAATGTTTTTTTTAAAGTTGCATTACAATCAATTTTTTTTAACTTTTTGACCACCATCCTCCACCGACCCCTGGGGTGCGGGGCCAAATATAAGTGTGCTCATGTACACCACATTAATATGGGTAATTCACATACCAAATTTTGTTGAATTCTGTCCAAGGGTTTCAGCGGAGATGCATTAACCAATTTCTGCAGGTTAAAATTTGACCTCTTAACCCCTTCCCTGCCTCCTTTGGGGCAGACCCAAGTGTAAATGGCCTTGTGCACTCCAAAATCATATGGGTAATGCACATATCAAATTGGTTGAGTTCTGTCTAATGGTTTCAGAGGAGTTGCTTTACAAGTGATTTGACCTTTTGACCCCGACCCCTCCCCTTGGGGGTGGAGCCAAATCTAAATATTGTCTTGCAACCCACATACCAAATTTGGTTGAATTCCACCTAGCAGTTTGGGAGGAAATAGCGTGACAGACGGGTGGACGGACAGAGGTGATTACAATATCCCCAATGGTTTTTTTAAACTTGGGAATAATAAGCGTCTAGACCCTCGGAATCAATACCTACAAACTAAAGCATGACTACAATGCTTTTAAAAAAAATTTAGCACAACAAATTTATTATGGAAGGGGTCATCACACTATTGCACGGCCCTTTCCCTCCCGCTCAGCTCTAGTATAGAGTACAGCGCTTGCAGGCTCTTGATGTCTGGTCTAAGTTCATGAAACTTCATAAATATAAATGAGCTGAGGGGGGGTGGTTGTTCAACTTCCACCAGTGAAACATCATCCTATTGCACATCGTATTAACATAGGCCCGCTCACTTATGTGGCCTCACCCTCTCTGTATCGCGTGAAATCTGATTGGCATACTGAAAGCGTTGATTGGCTCTGTAAAGTTACATCACATAGTGGGAGATAAAAGGATTGCAAGTATGGGCACGTACAGTGTAGCTGTATGAGTGGGCATATGTTAGTGCCATAGTGAGGGGGTTAAAATTAAAAAGCTTTGCAGATGACATATATTCTTATTAGCAAGGCTATGACCCTGGCGCAAATGGATGGACAAAGAAGGCAGGAAGTCATGCAGCCATGAAACCGCTATTGTTCCATTAACCTTTGTAACATTGAAATGACAGTATCTTGTCAAAACAGCTGTACTGGAAAGCGCTTGAATATTTTAAAACTGATTTGACTAGAACATGTTGCTGTAGGCAGCAGAAACTCCTAGTCAAATTAGATTCAAAATATTAAGCAGAACATTCATTATATCCTAGTACAGAATTTGTTGCTTCTTTTTTTTCTAAGCGTTGAAAGCTTTTTCAGATAAGAATATCCCTAGATTATGCTGATCAAAATAATCACTTAGTAATAACCCTTTACCGATGAGGTCTCCATATCTAATTTTCAAAGCAACCATACAGAAAAACTTAAATATTTTTTTAATTAATTTGACTGGAAGCCATGGGTGCCTTATAGGCAGCAACAGCTTCCAGTCAAATTAATTTTAAAATATTCAACAGAATACGTTTTTATATTGTATAGAATATACTTTTTCCGGGATTTGTCAGTGATATGGTTAATAAGAACATGGAGCTACTTACCTTGAGGCACAGTCAGTATTAAAAAACGTAATATATATTAATGAGGGGAGATGCTTTATGGTTTCTAGGTGAGCATAAACCGCTAAAAGCATGCCTCCTTCTTCATAGTGTCCATCACATATCAGAAATGACAAATTCTTTCTGATGCAAGGAATACTCTAGTGAATTAATTGAGAAATAAATTAACCCACTGATAATTATACAGTACAGCTCATAAATAAGTTAGAATGTTTCCAAAACAGAAACATGTTTAGTTCGTACGAAATGTTCTGTTGAAATATTTTGATCATAATATGATTGGAAGACATTGCTGCCTTAGGCAGCAATGTCTTCCAATCCAATGATGTTAAAAATATTCAACCGTACAGGATGCACAAGATGATAGCAAGGTCACTAGGTCAAAAGTCAGCCCTAATGGACCAAATCTGATACAAGGTTGCTTGTACCTGGAGGATGCACAAGATGATAGCAAGGTCACTAGGTCAAAGGTCAGCCCTAATGGAACAAATGTGATACATGGTTGCTTATACCAGGGGGATGCACAAAATGATAGCAAGGTCACAAGGTCAAAGATCAACCCTAATGTACCAAATCTGATACAAGGTTGCTTATACCAGGAGGATGCACAAGATGATAGCAAGGTCACTAGGTCAAAGGTTGGCCCTAATGGACCAAATCTGATACAAGGTTGCTTATACCAGCAGATTATCGAGCCAGTCATTCCAGTGGTAAATTAAAAAAAATGTTCTTATCTTGGCCTGCAAATTGACATTTTCCAGGACCACTGCAGAGGACGGTTCTGGCGAGCTTGACCATTAACCCTTTCACTGATGGATTATCTATATCTCATTTTGAAGGCAACCATGCAGGAAAACTGTTGAATATTTTAAAACTAATATGACTGGAAGCTGCCTAGGGTAGCAAATTAATTTCAAAATATTCAACAGAATAAATTTTAAATCATAAAATATTTACTAGTTCAGGGATTTGTCTGTGAAAGAGTTAAATGGTTAATATTCTTTTAAGGGTTTTTTTAGCAAAATTTCATAGTTTATATTTTAAGATTGGGTGACCATATTGGACCTAATTAACCCATGACACATAGTTGCCTATAGTGTGAGGAAGCCACATGATGGCATTGAGGTCATAAGGTCAACGTTCAAGGTTTCTATAACCTTGGTACAAAACTATGCTTCAATTTTCAATGTTACGCTTTTGCATTCAGCAAAGAAAAGGATCACAATTTCTACTGAACTCAAGAAAGGAGCGGTGTAAGTCTTGATAAGACAAAAAAGATTAGAGGAGGTACCTTATGTAGACTAACTTTATTATTGTGACAAGCTTACATTCGCCCATAAATATGCTTCATCATGGTGAGGGATCCTGCTGACTGACAGAAAGGAAAGACTGATGTAAAAAACTGTGTGAAAAATAAATTGGGCCTGTTATGATACTAAAAGATAGCAAACCACCATTCACAATTAAAATAATAATAAAGACTGACACACTGATTTGAAGATTGATATTAGGAGAATCGAAAATTTTTTTGAGAGAACAGGTCGAAAGATGGAGGCTGATAGGAAAAGACTAATACATGAGAAAATTCAGGAGCAAAACGAAATCTAGTGAAGTTAAAAATGATAAAAGAACTGCTAGGATCATAAGAAAAAATAAAATTATTCCTAGAAGATAAATGCGAAGATGTATACGGGTGAACTAGAGAATAAAAAATTAGGACACTCGGTAGAGATGAGTGTACACAAGGTTCCGAAGGGTGAGGATAATTGGATGGTTCAGCCATTGCGCTAACAACAACTAATAAAGAATATAAATTTTTTTAAATAAAAGCCCCTGAGATAGGGCATTTAAATTGTCAAACGTGATTTAGAAATGGGTTGCGTGTACGGTGTAGTCATGCATTGCCTCTTGACTATGCCAAAGCCTATTTAAACCTTTTTCAAATGTTTTAAGAGTTGGTGTGGAAACAACACGTTCAGACAAACCATTTAACGGTTTGCACACCCCTTAGAGAGAAATTTTTTTTAACTAGGTTAGTTCTCCCCCTCTTCACAGAAAATTAATTAATGATGGCTTGGACTCGGTCGCATGCATAGTAGCGTAAGTGCGCATGCTCACAGACTCGTTTATCAACACATATGAATAGAGGTACCGCTTCCCTAGAGCAATGCCTGCTTTAGAGTTAAAGAGATATTATCAAGCATACCCAATGGCGAGGGATGTATCTCTGCTAACCTTGTTTACTAGGGAACCCATAAGCCATGGGAATGAATAGGTAAAGATTTTCTGAGATATCTAAGTCCGGTGACTTATAACAAACAGTGAATTGAGTGGCTTAGATTTTTGTTGTGTTACAAAACTATACTTTAATTTTCAATGTTAAGCTTTTGCAATCAGCAAAACTTCAGCTTATATTTCAGGATTAGTTGACCATATGTGAAATAAACTTGGCTACGTGGTTGGCTATGACCGTGGTACATTAACTCGTTTTCAATTTTAAGTATGCGTATTTCGCAAAACTTCTGTTTATATTTCACCATAGTGGACCTAAACTTGTATACTTGGTTGACGTTAGGAATCCACACAGTGTCATTGAGGTTCAAAGATCAAGGTCGTTGTAGCCTAGGTAAAAAACCTTTACATCTAAGTTTTTGTGTTTAGTACAACTTTCCAGCTTATATTCCAGGTTATGTTGGCTCGCTTGGAACTTACCTCGCATGCATTGTTTGCCTTGCTATTAGGAATCAGTGTAATGCCATTGAGGTAACATGGTCAATTGTCAAGGGTACAGCCTTCTGATGCATAGCGACAATGAGGAGGACATACAATACATTTAATTGCGCAGAACTCTTGTTTTTTGAGAATATCGAAGTAGATTGTTATTTTCAGGCTTGCAGGTCATGACCATCAATACAGAAATTTCTCTAGTTTTATCAATCAGATGTTTATTGTATATGGTTCCCACTCTACTCCCTACTCCTAGATGAAGAAATAATATTTTTGCTTGCTCTGAGGACTAGAAATTAACTACTGATCCCATGATCTGTAGTCCCTTTTTGTCTCGCCTGATATCACTTTTCCAGCGGCGGTGTCGGCGTAAACATTTAAAATTTTATATCTCAGCAATGCCTGATCCAATTGGAACCAAACTTGGGTGCATGGTAATATACATCAAAAGGAAGCAGCACGCTGGTAAAAAGGTCATGAAGTCAAGGTTACAGTGGTCAAAGGTTACAGTATAATCTTTGTTAATATTTTACGTTAAATTTTTGCGTTAAACAAAATTTATTGCCTTATATCATGCCTGATCCAATTGGAACCAAACTTGGGTACGTAGTGATATACATCAAAAGGAAGCAGCATGCTGATGCAGACATCATGCGGTCAAGGTTATGGAGGTCAAAGGTCACAGTATAATCTGTGTTAATATTTTACATTAAGTTTTTGCATTAAACAAAAGTTATTGCCTTATATCTCAGCAATGCCTGATGCAATTGGAACCAAACTTGGGTACATGGTGATATACATTGAATGGAAGCAGCCCACCATTAAAGCAGTCATGATGTCAAGGTTATGGGGTCAAAGGTCACAGTGTAATCTTTGTTAATATTTTACGTTAGGTTTTTGCGTTAAACAAAAGTTATTGTCTTATATCTCAACAATGCCTGATCCAATTGAAACCAAACTTGGGTACATGGTGATTTACATTTAACGGAAGCATCACACTGATGCAGGCATCACAAGGCCAGGTTTATGGTGTCAAAGTTCACGGTATAATCTTTGTTAATATTTTACGTTAAGTTTTTGTGTTAAACAAAAGTTATTGTCTCAGCAATGCCTGATCCAATTGGAACCAAACTTGGATACATGGAGATATACATCAAAAGGAAGCAGCACGCTGATGCAGGCATCATGCGTTCAAGGTTGTAGGGTCAAAGGTCACAGTATAATCTTTGTTAATATTTTACGTTAAGTTTTTGTGTTAAACAAAAGTGATTGTCTTATATCTCAACAATGCCTGATCCAATTGAAACCAAACTTGGGTACATGGAGATATACAACAAAAGGAAGCAGCACGCTGATGCAGGCATTACAAGCTCAAGTTTATGGTGTCAAAGTTCACGGTATAGTCTTTGTTAACAGTTTTTGCGTTAAACAAAATTTATTACCTTATATCTCAACAATGCCTGATACAATTGGAATCAAATTTGGGTATGTGTTGATTTACATTTAATGGAAGCAGCATGGTGATGCAGACATCATGAGGTCAAGGTTATGGGGATCAAAGTTCACGGTATAATCTTTGTTAATATTTTATGTTAAGTTTTTGCGTTAAACAAAAGTTATTGTCTTATATCTCAGCAATACTTCTTAAAGAAGCTTGATTGTGCTTGCTTGTCCTGATGCGAACTTGTGTGCAAGTTTGAGTCTGGATACAAATACACAGTTTGTGTCTTCCTTTTATACTTTCCAGATGCGGCTACACGGGGTGTTTGGTTTTTTTATATTTTTGTAGCTGGATTAGACATTTGGTAGCCAGATTTATGGCTTGTGTAGCTGGTTGATCAAGTTATGTAGCCGGGATTAGGTCATCCCGTAGCCGGATTGGCATGGTATGTAGCCGGTAGAGGTAGCTACTGTAGGCAGATTGGGTTGAAACTTGAACGGTGTAGCCGGATTCGTTTTGTGGTGTAGCCGGAGGGGGTAGCTACAGTAGCTGGTTTGGTTTGAATTTTAAGACAGTGATGCCAGTTTTGTTTTGAGATGTAGCTGGTTGCAGCCGTGTTTGTGCAGCCATGATCAGAAAATATTTTGGGTTTATAGTTTTCTGTTCAAAATGGCCACTTGTGGGTGGTCATTATGTCTATTTGGGGCTATTTTTATAAATTTAGTTTAAATTTATAGTCATCGTGGTCATAGTCTAAAGGAGAAGTATAATTGGAGTAGAATTGGTAAGTGAATACTGGTTGAAGTATTCGTTCCAGTGAGATCCTGACTCGTAGTGTTTCATACCAAGTTTGGTTATACTCATCAGAGGAGACATAATATATAAGTGATATATCTTATCATCCATGTTTTTGGATGGTTAATTTAGTCAAAAAAAGGTGTAAAAAGTTATTTTCTTACCTTCAGTCCAATTCATTAAGAATGCGGAGCAAGTTATCTGCAGACAAGGCATCCTCTTCTTGATTATCCTCTTCCATGGGAAATAGATAATCAAGCTCTTCATTGTTGTTGATAATGGGAGGAAGGGGTCTTCTAAGGAGATGGTTTCCTGGTCAGTTTGAAGGTCCTCTTCTAGTGTTGGTCATGAGACCCCACTATCAGGTCTGTTGTAACCTGGATCGAAAACCTCAGGTGGTGTGGCGCCGCTAATTAAATCCGAGTTTGGAGTATCTCTACAGCTTGATAGTGGTGAAGAGTAGTTGGGCGGGTTTTCTAAATCCAAAATATCGATAGGTTGAATGTCGTTGTCTAAGGTTGATGGTGAAGTTGCAGGAGATGAACGCTGTCCTGGTGAGCAGTGCGGGCTTTGGTTAAGAGCTGAATCAATAACCGCTTGGTTGATGATTCTATCTATATTGTTGGTGGTAAGGATGAGTTCTCCTGCGGTTGGAAAGATTTTATGTATGTTGCCCAGGTGTCTATGACAATCCTCCGTTCTAGTGTAATGGTGGTTGCACACTTCGCAAAACCACAAATCTTTCTTCTCGTGGATTGTCCTAATGTGGCGTCGGCGAGAAGTCCTGTGGGCAAACGAGGCCGTGCAGAGTAAAATGTAAATGACTAAATTGAGTATGTGTGTAGAGACGTGTAGCGACGTTGGTGTAGCGCAACGTTATACGTGCTTATGACGTAATTTCAGGTGTGACGTCGGGTTAGGGCGTCATAAGCGTGACCAAGGGTAGGGAGTCTTGGTAACCAAATAATCAATTATAAGTTTTATTACCAAAGATAGATGATGGTTACCAATTAGCGTGATTGATGCCGATTGGGTCCATACAATGTAGTTGATGGATCCAGAATTTTTCTCTGTGAATGTTGAATGGGCAACATTCACAGAGACCTATCTTTGGCCACAGACGCAATCCGTCCTTCAAGGACAGATTGGTCACTGCTAAATTCACAGACCCAAGGAAATTTTGACAAAAAGGGAAAAGCATAGCGAACCCCATACATCCATGCACCAAAAATAACTGCTTATTTTGCAAAAACATGAATAGCACAAAAAGTTTCAAAAGCTCACACTGCGCTAAAATATTTCATCAAAACAAAAACATTCTGTCACACAATGAATGGTATCTACCTACTTACCTGTAACCAATGCCTTAAACAATATGTAGGTGAAACTAAACGGGAATTCCCGGTTCGCATCAAAGAACATATGAGGGACATTAAAAACAACAAAGACACGCTTGTAGCACAACATTTTAATCTCCCTAACCACGGACCTACAGATGTCAACCACAGAATCATCGAAGTATTACGTCACGATCCTGAAAGCATGGAAGCCACAGCTTTCCGCAAGGACCGTGAAAAATTCTGGATCCATCAACTACATTGTATGGACCCAATCGGCATCAATCACGCTGATTGGTAACCATCATCTACCTTTGGTAGTAAAACTTATATCTCAGCAATGCCTGATCCAATTGGAACCAAACTTGGATACATGGAGATATACATCGAAAGGAAGCAACAAAGGTCACGGTATAATCTTTGTTAATATTTTACATTCAGTTTTTGCGTTAAACAAAAGTTAGTCTTATATCTCAACAATGCCTTATCCAATTGGAACCAAACTTGGGTACATGGAGATATACATCGAAAGGAAGCAGCATGCTGATGCAAGCATCACGAGGTCAAGTTTATGGTGTCAAAGTTCACGGTATAATCGTTGTTAATATTTTATGTTAAGTTTTTGCGTTAAACAAAAGTTATTGCCTTCTACCTCAACAATGCCTTATCCAATTGGAACCAAACTTGGATACATGGTTATTTTCATTTAACGGAAGCAGCATGCTGATGCAGACATCATGAGGTCAAGGTTATAGGGGGCAAAGGTCATGGTATAATCTTTGTTAATATTTTACATTCAGTTTTTGCATTAAACAAAAGTTAGTCTTATATCTCAGCAATGCCTGATCCAATTGGAACCAAACTTGGGTACATTGAGATATACATCGAAAGGAAGCAGCACGCTGATGCAAGCATCACGAGGTCAAGTTTATGGTGTCAAAGTTCACGGTATAATCTTTGTTAATATTTTATGTTAAGTTTTTGCGTTAAACAAAAGTTATTGCCTTATATCCCAGCAATGCCTAATCCAATTGGAACCAAACTTGGGTACATGGTGATATACATTGAATGGAAGCAGCCCATCGATAAAGCGGTTATGACGTCATGGTTATGGTATCAAAGGTCACAGTATAATCCGGATGATAGTCATCGTTTATCGGATCGCTTTGAAACTTCATGGAGTGGTTGGACTAGGACTGGGGAAGAAACCCATCAAATTTGACGATGATCCAAAATCCAAGATGGCCACCAGCCACCGATAGCCATCTTGATAATTGGTTTCTGGATGATAATTCTGTTACCGTTTATCGGATCACTTTATAACTTCATAGGGTTGTGGGACTAGGTCTGCGGAAGAACCCTATCAAAATTGATGATGATCCGAAATCCAAGATGGCCACCAGCCACTGGCGACCATCTTGAAAATTTGTTTCCAGATGATAACTACGCTACCGTTTATCGGATCGCTTTGAAACTTCATAGAGTGGGTGGACTTGGTCTGAGGAAGAAACCTATCAAGATTGACAATGATACAAACTCCAAGATGGCTGCCAGCCACCAGTGGCCATCTTGAAAATTGGTTTCCAAATGATAACTCTGTTACAGTTTATCGGATCCCTTTGAAACTTCATAGGATAGTTGGACTAGCTGTGGAGAAGAAACCTATCGAAATTGACAATGATCCAAACTCCAAGATGGCCGCCAGCCATGGGCTGCCATCTTGAAAGTTGGTTTCTGGATTTCATTTATTGGATCACTTCCTACGGTCGTTGGAATATGTCTGGTGAAGAAACTTATCAAAATTTATGATAATCCAAAATCTATTTTGGCTGCCAGTCAGCGGCAGCCATCTTGAAAATTGGTTTCCCGATGATACGTCCTTGACTGTTTAATGGATCGCTTTAACACTTCATAAGGATGACTGGTCTGATGGGGCTGAGGAAGAAATATTTTCTGAGGTGTCATTCATTGGTTTGTCATCATGGCGGGGTATTATGCGCTGTTTGCGGAGCTCTTGTTTAATTGATAATCACTCGGTTTTATAGGCAATGAGGACTCCAAAGAATTACAAAATAAGCAATCATAGGAGTCAGTGTATGGACATTAGCAAAATTCTCTCACCACATCCACGTCCCTCTTTAGTTCATACTTATAATGATTATGCAAGTAGTTTGCCTTTTAAGTATCGAAATATGTATCCAGTGGTCAATAATATCAGGGGCGAGACATATCATGCTTTAGTGTTCTTGTTTGCATATTGATCGGTAATGGATCTCTGATTTATAGAGAGAATGGACCTTTCCAGTTTTAGCTATGACCCACCCATCTCTAGCTTAGCTACATCCACACCTCGTCAACGTGTCGGAATATTAAGTGTTAAAAACAGACTATATCGAGTCATTCATGACATAATGATTATGACATCATCATACACATGACTTAGTTAACTATGACGTCGTATGTTGTTAGATGATCGATGGATAAACTGGAATGGTGAATTTATCGCATTAGATCACTGTGTTTCAGTAGAAGTAGTTAGGGTAAATATTCAAAGCGGATTTACTGCTTACCAATAAAGGGATCCATTTCCAGCTATTCCACAACCCTTTCTAACTAAGCTCTGCCCACTTTGTATGCATGTTGAATACAATTTGAAACTTTGAAATCTGAATTCCCAGAATCATAATTTACAGGTAAGTTGCAGGGCAGCTTAAAGTTTAATATTTTGAAATTAATATGACTGGGGACAGCCACACCTCCCAGTCAAATTATTTTCAAAATATTCAACACACGGTTTATTAAATTATAAATTTACGAACGCTTACAATTTTGTGACAGACACTTTCAGCAGGGAGCTACGTAATTTTGATTGTGCTGTCAAATAATTTGCTATCAACTAAAAAATTGGTTGGGTATTATGTTATGGCTGGGCGGGTGGGCGGAATGGGTGTGCGGGCGGCAGAGTGGTTTCTGAATAATAACTGTTACCATTTGTCAGATCGCTGTAAAACTTCATAGGGTGGTTGGACTCGGTCTGGGGAAGAAACCTATCGATGTGGACAATGATCCAAAATCCAAGATGGCTGCCAGACACTGGTGGCCATCTTGAAAATTGGTTTCCGAATGATAACTCCGTTACAGTTTATTGAATCGTTTTGAAACTTCATAGTATGGTTGGACTAGGTCTGGGGAAGAAAACTATCAAATTTGACAATGATCCAAAATCCAAGATGGCCATCAGTCACTGGTGACAATCTTGAAAATTGGTTTCCAGATGATAACTCCGTTAGAGTTTATCGGATCGCTTTGAAACTTCATAACATGGTTGGACTAGCTCTGGGTAAGAAACCTCTCAAAATTGACAATGATCCAAAATCCAAGATGGCCACCAGCCACTGGTGGCCATCTTGAAAATTGGTTGCCAGATGACAACTCTGTTACCGTTTATCAGATCACTTGGAAATCTTGTAGAGTGGTTGGACCAGGTCTGCTGAAGAACCCTATAGAAATTTGAGTATGATCCGAATGCCACGATCACTGCCAGCCACAGGCTGCCATCTTGAAAATTGCTTTCTTGATGATATCTCCGTTACCATTTATCAGATCACTTTAAAACTTCAGAGGTGGTTTTGGACTATGTCTGGTGAAGAAACTTAACAAAATTTACGATAATCCAAAATCCAATATGACCCCCAGCCGGCGCCAGCCACTTGCGGGCATCTTGAAATTTGGTTTCCGGATGACAACTCCTTGACTACTGAATGGTCGCTTTGAAACTTCATAAGATGATTGGTCTGGGTCTGAGGAAGAAATCTGTATTTTCTGCTAGCACTCATTGATTGGTTTGTCATCAGAGCGGGGTATTATGCACCGTTTGCGGAGCTCTTGTTATAACGTAACCAAATATCATTTCTGCTGTAGGCTTGGGAACTATCCATGTACATGCCAAGAGAAACCTATTTTTAAATATTTACCGCTACAATTGCTGCATTTAAAAAAAACTTTCTCTTGAGATGCAAATAAACATTGACGAGGCAAAACTGTGGTAAGCTGTTGAATATTTTGAAACTAATTTGACTGGGTGCTGTTGCTGCCTATTTAGTAAATAGTGTGGTGAACTCAATTCAGGCTTGTGTGAGAATTTCATTCAAACAGAACAACAACTGTAAAACTAAAACTACCTTAATCACCTTTGGTAATGTGGTCAACAAACTCTATTTACACTATATACAGGAAAAGACATATCACCAAATAACTTTCAAAACCAGTGCATGGTGAGCGAGAATTAGCCTTAGCCTTCCGACCCCCCTTCTCTCAAATAATTGGGCTTTATATAGTTGAATCTTGTGTGCTTCTCACAAAAAGACATAATCACTTCTCCCGTAAAGCTATAAATTTGCATGTGAAAAGGCATAAAGTCGCTTCTCGCTGAAAGCCATAAACCACGCTAACAACTATCAAATTGAAGAAAGCCATAAAAGTTAGATCAGCACTCCTCCTGCATGATGCTCCAGCCAACCCCTGCAGCAGCAGCAGCAGCTGCAGCAGCAAGCCACAGTTTGCTGCAGGATATAGTGCAATGAAAACAAACACTGACCAGTCAGGTCACTGCACTATTCAGCCAGGTGGCCTGACACTGAGGAGTGCTGATACAACAACCACTTGGCATGTAAGAGTTAGCCCCCTTGTTAATCCATTTTAAACAACTGAAAACAAAATCCACTACAATAGTAGAGACATACAATTCCTACAAAATGTCGGACTATTAAGAGTTAAAGACTGGCCTAAGAGAATAATTTATGACGTAATGATTATGACATCATCCTACACACCGCTTAGTTGATTATGACATCATATGATGTCATTACTCTGGAAAAGTCCATTGATTTTGATCATAATGGCTGTATTCGACTGGGCAAAAAGTTAGAGTATATTGGCTCTGTACAGTATATTTTTTATTCGACCGGTATTTTCTGGAAAAGAATAGATTTTATTTTCAAGATAGTAATTTAGTCGGTTTCTGCACCTTCCATACTGCTAGGTTGTTTGTATTCGACTGGTACATTTGTGTAGAGAACATTTTGGCAAATGCGCAAGTAAATTTACTTTATGGAAAAGTCCCAGTCGAATATAACCGTCTGTCCATCAACTTTTGCTTTGAAATGCTACTCCTCATTAACCGCTTGTCAGATTTCATCCTAATTTGCCAGGAAGGACCCTAAGGAGGTAGGCTTCAGAAATCTTATACAGAATTTTGATTGGCAATTTTTTCCACCACCCATCTTGGATTTTCTGACAATTTCTGAAATCAGATAAAAGCGTACTCATTAACTAACTGGCCGATTTCAAGCAAACTCGGCTGAAAGAACCCTAAAGGTGTATTTTTAGCTCACCTGGCAAGAACGGCCAAGTGAGCTTATAGCATGGTGACCGGCTGCTGTCCATCTGTCCATCCATCCGGCATCCGTCCTTCTGTCGACATTTGCTTAAAAACGCTACTCATTAACCACTTGGCGGATTTCAACCTAATTTGGCTGGAAGGACCCTATTGGAGTAGGCTTCAGGACTTTATACAGAATTTTGATTGGTCAATTTTTTCCGTGCCCATCTTGAATTTTCCAAAAAATGGTGGGAAATCATTTAAAACGCTATTCCTCACTAACTGCTTGAGCAATCTCAACCAGACTTGGCTGGAAGGATACTAGGCTGGTAGGTTTCGGAATTTGTATACAGAATTTTGATTGCTAAATTTTTCCGCTGCCCATCTTGGATTTTCTTAAAAGCCTACTCGATAACCACTGGGCCGATTTCAATCAAACTTGGATGGAAAAACCCTAGCCTAGTATGTTTCAGTACTTCTATACAGAATTTTGGTTGGTCAATTTTTCCGCCAACCATCTTGGATCTTCTAAAAAATGGCTGGAAATCTTTTAAAACGCTACTCCTCATTAACTGCTTGAGCAATTTCAACCAGACTAGGCTGGTACGTTTCAGAACTTGTATACAGAATTTTGATTGGTCCATTTTTCCGGCAGCCATCTTGGATTTCTGAAAATTTTGGGAAATCAGTTAAAAGGCTACTCATTGACCACTTGAACGAGTTCAAGCAAACTTGGCTGGAAGGACTCTAAAGTGCTATGCTTCAGAGCTTGTATATAGAATTTTGATAGGTCAGTTTATTCGGTGGCTATCTTGAAGTAGGCTTTAGAAGTTGCATATAGAATTTTGATTGATAAATTCTTTTGAGGAAATCGGTTAAAGGGCTACTGCTCATTAACCGCTTGGCCAATTTCAACCAAACTCAGCTGGAAGCACCCAAGGCCCGTACGCTTCAGAACTTGTATACAGAATTTTGACAGTTTGATTTTGACGGTGGCCATCTTGGGTTTTCCGGTAAATTGGAATTCATAAAATGCTACTCCTCATTAATCGCTTGGGCAATTTAAAGCAATTTTGGCTGGAAGGATCCTATTGTCGTAGCCTCTAGAAAATGTATTCAGAATTTCGATAGGGTCAATGTTTTGGCAGCAATCTCTGATTTTGGTATGGAACGATCCTATGACGGTAGGCTTCAACATATTAAACGAGTCTTGATTGGTCAATTATTTGTGGCCATCTTGGATTTTCCGAAAATCATCCATCATGTCTATTTAAATGCAAATGGTTTAAATGCCAATGGGCCAGGTAAGCACCACAGACCCTTAGGCCTCTTGTTTAGTTATCTCTGTACTTCTTGTTTTCAGTAGCTTTCTTGCATTATAATTTGAGACAAAGTGGTTGAATAGTTTCTGAGGATCAAGAACAGATAGACAAACAAGCAAATAGGCAGACATACAGACAGAAAGGCAATACTCTCACCCTTCTACTCCAGTGATGCAAGTAAACATTTGTTTTTGTTGAGTAAAGTGTACCACTGCTCAAGCGAGAAGTGAGTGGAGGAGATACTGTTTACCTTCCATTATGAGTGGCACTATGTTCAATATGGTTCCATTATCATTTGTGGTATTTAAGCTCCTCCTGATTAATTTGAAAAACATCTCCAATGGCAACCATGAATTTCAGTCACAGAATTTTCATACTATTTAACAGATTCCATTTTAGTTCACTAAATGTCGCCTAGGTAACCCCAATCAGGAATCAAAGACAAACCGTTAGGCTATTGTATAAAAAATGGAGATATTCTTAACACTTTAATGGTCAAGATTTGCCAAGAAAAGCGACAGCTTGTCTATTTGCATGCCAAGAGAAAGTTATTTTTTTAATTTACCACTAGAATGACTGACTTGGTATAGATAAGTGTATGTATACAGGTATGCTAACTGTTTAATGTTTAGCTACAGTCATGTTTCGATCATAAGTGGCGTAGGTGAAGTCACCTTGTAGAGGCCAGAAACTACTAATTCTTTATATGTGGAATATTCTGTCAAATATTTTGTGGCAGCAAATGCTTAATTGATGACGAATTCAGAGTTGTTGTACGAATTGTATGTTTTTGCTATTTAATAAACATTCTGTTGAATATTTTGAAACTAATTTGACTGTGTGCTGTTGCTGCCTGCACCTAGTCAAATTATTTTCAAAATATTCAACAGCTTATCCATAGCATTTTCTGGAAATTAAAAGTCAGGGAGTTCAGGGATCGATTAATCCCAACATGAGCGAGGTGTGGGTGGAGTGTAACTAGGGATGGGCGGGGCATATCTAAAACTGGAAAGGTTCATTGTACCTCTAGCATATGCATACGGTCGACTTAGAGGCTATTGTTACCTTTCTAGGTATTAGAAATCAGCTGCTTTGTCTCGTAGGAGGCATATTTCCATGTCTCCAAGAGTGTCACTGATAATTAGTGCAGGATTCTATATCACATTTCTTATACCCATAGCCAGTCTTAATTAGAAGATTACTCACATTTAACCACTAATTATCATAACAACGTGATAAGTAAATGGATGCATCCACTTCAAGCTATGCCCCGCGCAGATGGCCTCTAGCTAAGCTCCACCCATCCTTTGCGCCTGTTGGGATCGATTTTTATACTTTGAATCCTGAATTCTCAGAATCTCAATTTCATGATAATTATGCAAGGAACCTGTTGAATATTTTGAAACTAATTTCACAATTTAATTTGTCAAATTAGTTTCAAAATATTCAACAGAATGTTTATTAAATAGTAAAGATATGCAAATTCATACAACTAACGGACTATTTCAGATTCATGACAGAGTATTTCTGTCAATTATGATTGTGATGCCAACCTATATGTGACATAGTCGATTATGATGTCATATACTTGAGTGACAGATCGGATTCATCCATTAACCCTTCTCGTGTCAACAGCACTTCAAAGTGTTGTAAATGTTACTAATATCGATTAACCCTTACAGAGCATAGGCAACAAATTGTAGATGGCATGCATAATATTCTGTTGACGATTTTGTAACTAATTTGACTGGGAGCGTGAGGCAAAATTAGTTTAAAAATATTTAACAGTTTTCCAGTATATGCATCCTGATATTGACACAAGAGAGTGGTTAAATATTCTACTTCTTCAATAGGCCTATGTATGAAACCTGCAGAATATTTGTAATCATATGACTGACATGTACCAAACTTCAACTAATCAGTGGTAATTTAAAAAAAACAAGTGCAACAAGCTATAGGTGAGCCTTTAAGGCAACTTTGTCAAAAATGTCTAAAATTTTACAGACCGATCACCAAACAGATTTATACCAGTTTCAAGTCACAACTAACAAGTAGAAATACCCTATAGTTGCGACATAGGCAGCTTTGCCAAAATTGTCAGCAATTTTAGAGACCGACTGAGCGATCACCCAAGCGATTGGCAAGTCAATGGTTACATTGACTAACCTATTACGTATTTGATTATGACATCAGATACTTGAGTGACAGATCAAGTCTGCTTATTGCATTTAGCACATGCACATTGACCAAGAAACAATGAGACAGTCGTACAAGTCCCTCGTGAGCATTCAGCTAGACTGCGTGTATTGATCACCATGGTTGCGATCACTCCATAAATACGATTGGAATGCGACGACGGACTATTCACATCGTGAGAGACTGTACTGCATAGACGCCACTGATCCACCTCAATACTGCTACACGCAGCATCCAATGCTGCTGGCCATACTACTACGACTACTATAGCAGAAGTGGATGGAGTTTTTCGTACAATCACTGCTGCAAATCTCGTGACCAGTTAATTTTGATTACTGTCAATGGTGTCTTAGCTACATGTAGTGTTATTTCGGCTCATCTGAGGAAGAGAGTTGCAGAGAAACTGCGCTAACACGATTTACCGAAATAAAAGTCACCCGTTGTCATGTACGATTGTTATATTGGATCTTGGAAGTATTCACACGTGATTGTAAGCCTAATTTAAAATATACATAGATATGAACCCTTTAACCCTAACCACTCTGATGTTAAATTTTTGATTTTCAAATTAAATTAAACGAAGAACTGATGTACATTTTTCAACAAATTTGGTGGGAGATTGTGCTGTCGTAGACAGCAACATCTTCCAGCAAAATTGTTGAAAAACGTACACCAGTTTCTTTGATATTGACACAGTAAAAGATAGAATATTGACATCAGTGTGGTAAGGGTTAAACCTCAAGTCGGCCAAAAGCAGCTTCTGCTGTGGTCATGAGAAATTACCATTTGTAGATCAAGAGATTTTTTTTAATTTACCACTGGAATGTCTGGCCTCAGTGATAAATGTAAAAAATAATTTTCTCTTGTTCTGCAAATGGATGTTTTCTGAGAAAATTGAAATTATATTGACAGAATTTGAGAATTAAAGGGTTAACATTCAATTCCATCAGCGGTAAATCATGCAGAATTTCCTGTAATATTTCTGGATCGCTATCTCAAGTCTTTCATTATACGATTTTGTCTTATCATCTCACGCTTTCGTAATACCTTACACCTTTGAACCTTTTTGTGTAAACAGCACCTCAAAGCGCTAAAAATATTACCGGTACTTACATCAATTAAGCATTTTAATGGTCAACACTTTTAAAGAAATTTTTTAATTAGAAGACCTTTTTTGTTTTTAATTTACCTCTGAAATTTTTGACTGGCTCGACCATTAGAGAAGTAATGGTAAAGAAACGTTAAGCTTTGGCTTACCCCGTACCCATTTGCGGGTCAAGAGAAGAGTATTTTTGAAAATCTACCACTGGAATGACTGGTTTGGTTACCGAGCCAATATTCCAGTGGTTAATTTAAAAAAGTACTCTTCTCTTGACCCGCTAATAGACATGCTTCAAGACCACTGCAGAGTTATTTTGGTCAGTTAGACCATTAAAAGGTTAAGTTGACACAAGAGGGGTTAATGGCTGAATTTGGGTGAGAAAATTACAATTTGCAGGCCAAAGGAAGATTTAAAAAAACAAACTTATCACTTGAGTAACTGAGCCAGTCATTCCAGAGTTAAATTTTCAAAAAATAGTCTATTGGCCTACAAATAGAAATTTCTCAAGACACTGCAGAGGCCGGTGGTGTCCGGTTTATCCATTAATGTGTTAAGTGTATCATTATTACAGAGTCTATGGAAGAAAGAAAGAATTTAAATATTCGACTACGGCAAATGATGTACCTTTTTGAAACAATGTTACGCAATTCTGTTGCTGTCTAAATGGCAGAAACACCTTACAGCAATATTGTTTCCAATATAAGCATTAGCTACCATGCGATGTGGAATTGAATTCTGGAATCTGATATCTTAGACGTTTAAATATTAATTGTGGCTGATGAAATACAACAAATCCTTTACGATTAAATAAATATCTGATCACATTTTTTAAATTAATTTAACAGCCTGCTTGATGGCCTTCGATAAAATTTAATTCTTTACTAAATATTCAACAGCTTTCCTGTTGATTACCTTTCATCCTTTACCCTTGTAATGCCAATTCCTCAATTGCAAGACAACTATATAGGAAAGCTGTTGAATATTTTCAATCTACTTCGGCTGGAATTATCCATTGTCGCCATAGGCACCAACAGCTTCCAGTCAATTTTGTTTCAAAATATTCAACAAAATATATCTTCATCATAAAGAATATGCCATTTCTGGATTGTAAGGTTTAAACTGTTTAAATTGTCTTATGCTGCAAACCACCAGACCTCACTTTCATTGGGAAATAACTCTGGACCTGCTAAATATTTTGAAACCAATCTGACTGAAAGTTGTTGGTGGCTTAGCCACCAACAACTTTCAGTCAAATTGCTTTCAAAATTGTCAGCATATCCAGAGTTAAACCCCCATGGAAAATGTACTCTGCAGAAATTCAGCCTTCAGACAGTCATGAGAGTTAAACGAAAATGTTCAGATTTTATGTATAAGAGTTAATAGCCATAGGAAAATATTATAATATCATATGTAATGTAGCGGAATGACGACATCATAACACTCACTCATTTCCGTGTGAAAATGAACTAACCAGACCAGAGAATATATAGATTATGTCCCCTGGCAGTATTTTTTTGTAACACATTTTATTCTATGTCTCATGTACATATTTATTCCACCATATAATTAAATTCTTGCTCATTATATTAATAACAATTTGAAGCAGCAACAGCTGTCAATCCAATTTTTTTTTTTTAATATTCATCAGCGTTTAAATTTTTGCTCCTAAATATGAAACCAAGTTTCCTGGTGTTCGGAATATGATGTTTTTATCCCACGCCTTTTCATCGCAGCGAGGGATGACAAACGTCATAGTGTGAACTATTTAGCCATGTCTTTTGATGAATCTCATCAGAGAACATCAGACATATCTATTCATAGCTCAGCGCATCATTTACCATTATACCCGTTGTTACACGATTATTTTATGCCACTGTTTAAATGTCAAAACTGCTTAGCATATCTATAAGCTTTAATAATGACATATATCGCATACGGATATAAAAATATTTTTTTCTATCCAAGAAAATTTGCTATTTTAAATGGCTTAGATATTTTAATAAATAAATGCTTAGCATATATCCAGTAGTGTACCAAGTATTTGCGAAGGTTATGCTGAAAGCGGATGCTTTCTCATAATCTGCTTAAATATGAACCTTTGAACTCTTTAATGGTAAACCAACTTTTGCAGGTGTCTTGAGAAGTATTCTTTTTGTACATTTATGGAGCAAACATTCTTGAAGTTTACCTTGCAAAGACTAATGTCATTGATTTTCACACAAAGCTGCGCTTCATCAGATCACCTAATAAAATGTCAGATCCGATAATGACGCAGATTTAAGTGCGAAAGATTATCGAAAATCCATAACATTAGTCCTAAAACATTTTGAATCATGTTAGATTCCACAGCGCTTAACTGGGAGCCAAATTGTGTCTAATAAAATCCTCATCATTAAATATGTTTATGTAAATACAAAGTTGGATCTGAATAGTAACCTTTTAATAGGCAAATTTGGTCAAGAATATATAGAATTTATCTCAGCGAATGTGTGTCTGTAGAACAAGAAAATAATATTTGTTTTAACTAATATCACTAGAGTGACAGTCATTGCAGTGATTAGGTTTTTAAAATATTCCCAGTCAAATTAGTTTCAAAATATTCAACTGAATATTTATTAAATAGTAAAGACATACAATCCATAAAACAATGCTTAGTCTGTTGTGAATTAAGCGTTCGTGACCAACTTAGCTGTCCGTCTTCAATTGTGTGTTTGTGACGTACTTATCTACGTCATTCATGATGTCATAATAATGTCATTGATTAAGATGTCATTCTAAACGTGGCTTAGTTGATTATGAAGTCAGATGATGGATGGATAAAGTGGAAAGGTCTATTGCCATTACCTATCATCACATCAGATGAAGATTAACTTCTGTTGACCTGAGCTTGATGAGTAATGGGTTAAGTAGTTTAATAATTAACTAGTTTTGCTTTTCTAATTAATACAAATTATTACATTTTAGCCATTATTTTCTATTTTCAGAATGTGACAATCTGGACACATTACAATTTCTCAGTATCAAGGTTATTTTAGCTTTAGTGTTTCAATGTATCCAATGACATCATGATGTTCAGGGTCGTGTCTCTTCTAAATTTGATGCCAATCGTGCTAATAGTATTTCAGTGCGTTATTAATGGTGGATATACAGAAACTATCATACCCCTGGAATTGTAAGTATTAGAAATAATAATTAAATAAAACGTAGACATAGCATTTGCACGCACAGGCATGGACACATATGTGCACAAACATGTGCATAAACCTAGACCTAGTAGCTACATGCACACTTGGCACACGCATACACGGACACACACATGCATGTGTTATGCATGCATGCACACACGCATGCACGCATTCACACAATCATAGTTTCTACATGTATATCTTTGCTTCTCCCTCCTCCCTCCACTGGGTCTGTCAGTGATCAGTAATGCTAAGTGATTTACATTGATTATGTTTTAACCCTATGATGATCAACTCAGCCACAACCCGCATCTGCAATTGTCTTGAGAAATGTCCATTTGGTGGTCAGTAGAAGACTATTTTTTTTAAACTTACCACTGGAAAGGCTGGCGTATTATCACAACCAGTCATTTCAGTGATAAATTAATAAATCTCTTGTCCTGCAAATGGACATTCATTAAGCCAAAATAAGAAATTTTCTTGACAAATCTTGACAGTAAAATGGTTAAGAAGTAAGCTTAAACGGCAGCTTGACCAATCACATTGATTCCTTATAGAAGTGCTGTGGAACTACTCAGTCAGTTTGTATAATTAGAATAAAGGTAATTACAATTGCATGCTAATTAATAGCCTGGCCAACTTTAACTGTGTGCCGGCTGAATTTCTGCAGACTACATTTTCCATGGCATTTAACCATGAGCCACCAACAACTTTTAGTCAAATTGTATTCAAGATATTCACCTGTTCCAGTGTTGTTGCCCACTGAAATTATTGTCTGGTGGCTTAAAGGAGTCAGACAGTTAACCCTTTAACACTCATATCAGCCAAAACGGCTTCTGCAGTGGTCTTAAGAAATGTCCATTTGCAGACCAAGAGAAGACCTTTTTAGAAAATTTACCACTGGAATGACTGGCTCGATAAGTCTTCTCTTGGTCTGCAAATTGACATTCTCTATGAGAAAATTAAAATCTTCTTGAACAAATTTGAGTGTTTAACCCTTACCACTCTGGTGTCAACATTCTGTCTTTTTGCGGTGCCAGTAGCAAAGAAACTGGTGTATATTTTTAAACAATTTTGGTGGACGATGTTGCTCTCTATGACAGCACCGTCTTCCACCAAATTTGTTTGAAAATGAACACCAGTTCATCTTATTTTGACATCAGGGTGGTAAGAGTTAAAGTGTTAATGTCCACATCATTTGGGACAAACACTCTTCATTCATCAATTCTTCATATTCTCTGAGAATAAATATCTAGCTCTTGTTGTCATGTGTCAGTATCCAGGTGATTAACGAGGGTTATTGAGAATCTGCACAAATCTAGCTTCCCTCAAAATTATCAATAAATATAAAGCATGGTGAATATTTTGAAATTAATTTGACTAAAATTCATTGGTGCCTTAGGCACAAATGATTTGTAGTAAATTTATTTTCAAAAATATTAAACCGAAAATACACATTAAAATTGACAAAGTATTACCTTTATCATACTGCGTTTCATGTGTTGCTATATTGAGAGAGAGAGAGGCGAGAAGTGTGAGTGTTGACTATTTTTATATTGAGGAATATAGTGCATGACCATGAGATGAGTGATTGTCTTTGCACAGTGAGACAATGTGGACAGGCATGAATCCTCATCAAAACATATTCCTGAGCATCATTAACAGCTAGCTACCTGTATGATGCATCATGTGGCTGATGTGAGATAAATACAGCGCAGTACGTGAATAGTTCATATTATGGATAATTTGAACTGCCACCGCCCACACACCCTCACCACACATGCATGCACGCATGCACACACAGATGCAAGCAGTGTCACACGCGCGCATGCATGTACACATGCATGCACACACGCACGCATGCACGCACAACACACACACTAGCCGAGCTGTTCTTTATGGAAACATAATAGCGCAGTGATATAGTTTCAAATCAACAAATACAGCAAAGATGTTTGTTTTAAGTTTGCAGATGTGTGTAGATCTTTCAGGATATTATTGACAGGAAATTTGCATCCATTTCATTTCAAGAAGGGATGAATCCATGTTCAGCTATGCCCCACCCATTTCTAGCTAAGTTCCGCCCAGGTTTTTCCCGTGTTTAGATTGATTGAACTCTGAATTCCCAGAATCCCAATCTCAAGGTAACTATACAGGTAAGCTGATGAATATTTTGAAACTAATTTAACTTGGTGCTGTTGCTGCCTATGGCAGCAACAGTCTCCCGTGAAATTGGTTCCAAAATTTTCAACAGCCTACATGTGGCATAATTGATTATGACATCATATAGATAATCGACAGATTGGATTCATCAAGTGATGTGGATACTGGATGTAGCATGTGGCTGGTCATTATCACACACACATTCTTGTATGTAATCGTATTGATCTGCACATTCTGTATGAGAAATATTTCACCACGCGCGGATGTCTTCCGAATTACTATAGCCATTAATTAATCAAGCTGGTTTTTTACTTCACCAGACATAGATCTGATAAGAGAATTATCCATCTCTAGCTAAACTCCATCCATGCTTTCCCTGTGTTGAGATTGATCTACACATGTACTCCCTGACTATCAATTTCTGGAAAACTATTCAGGTAAGCTGCTGAATGTTTTGAAACTAATTTGACTCGGTGCTGTTGCTGCCTATGGCTAGTCAAATTAGTTTCAAAATGGTCAACAGCATGATTATTAAAATAATAAAGATATGTAAGAGCTTGGATAGTCAAGAATATTCAAGCTCTTTTGGCCTAGGACAATTTGTACAACCTGACGGACTATTAAGAGTTTAAAATGGACTAAATCGAGTCTTCCATGATGTAATTGATTATGACATCATCGTGCACATCAAACACACACATATATATATATATATATATATATATATATATATATATATATATATATATATATATATATATATATATATATATATATAGTTGATTACGACGTCATATGATTGACCGGGAAACTGAAATCCTCCAATTTATGGCAAAAGATTGCATTCCAGTATACACTTAGTGACACCTTTATTTAGATATGTTGTGACTATTTGACCTGAAACTCAAACTCTCTAGCCGGCCACAATGCGATTGTATATGGTATATGCCTAATTTGGTAATTCTACATTATCGCATTGCGGAAATATGCTGCAGACAGACAGACAGACAGACAGGCAGCCAACCGCAATACTGCATGATTTGAGATGTTTAGGAGCTCTAATGAGGATGATGCTAAAATGAATCTACTCTCTACCTCCGTATACCCACCATGACCACACACACCCACCCACCCACCCAGCCATCTACCAACACACATACCACATAACTCCCCTACTATCCTACTCCCCCCCCGGAGAAACTCTCGTTCCTGAATAGCTTGTTTAATGACACATTGGAATCTCTCATTTCTGCTTGATATGTGTGAATTATGCATGAAAGTCAATGTACAACCCAATCCGACAATTTATTCTAACGTCTGCTCTGGGTGTCAACAAATATCATCTGTCAATCCGCATGGACACTTTATGACTGATTAGAATTTCAGCCACATCAAGCTGATTTATTCAGAATAATCGTGGAAGCTTTCATAGTATCCAACTTAACTGTTTAATACTCAAGCCAGCCTAAGATTGCTTCTGTGACGGTCTTGGGAAATTTCCATTTGCAGACCAAGAGAAAACTGTTTTTGAAAATTTACCACTAGAATGACTGACTCGACAAATTTATCCAATACACACGTCATTGATATATTTTTCAATCGGGCCTCCTTGAAGTCTAAAGTGTCTATTTTAGAAACAATGTTGCTTAAAGCTGTTACTGAAAATGACCCAGACGTATATACTGGTCTGGTGTTTTGTTAGCTTACTAAAATACTTAGCACTCAATTCACTGTTTGCTATAAGTCACCTGACTTAGATATCTCAGAAAATGTTAACCTATTCATTCCCATGGCGTGTGGGTTCCCTACTAAACAAGGTTAGCAGAGATACATCCCTCCATTGGGTACTCTTGATAGTATCTCTTTAACTCTAAAGCAGTCATTGCTCTAGGGAACCGGTTCCTCTATTCCTATAGAGTACATATAAACGAGTCTGTGAGCATGCGCACTTATGCTACTATGCATGCGACTGAGTCCAAGCCGTCATTAATTAATTCCACAAAATTTAATAATGATTGGCAATTTAACGATGCGGGGTAGCCGAGGTGGGCCACAGTGAATTGAGTGGTAAGTATTTTAGTAAGCTAACAAAACGCCAGACCAGTATATACGTCTGGGTCATTTTGTAACACAACTAAAATACTAAGCCACTCAATTCACTGTTTGCTAAAACATAGAATTGGTCAGAGCCCAAATACTAGGTGGGTTGGTAAATTGCAAATCACGAATGAAAGGTTAATCACCAAAAATACTAAAACCACTAAATCACTGAAGTGCTGAAAGAGCATGAACAAACAAATGTTCTAATCAAAATACACTAAACTAATGATAATTAGAAAATCTCAGCAAAAAGAATTTAAAAACAGACGCGAGATGGTGAAGAAGACGGCTGACTAAAGAATCTAGGCAATTGAGCCTAGGTTTGAGTGGCGAAACTAGAAATGTCAGATTGTGAATTGAATCTGATCTTTCAAATAAAAATAATGTAGAATCTGACATATATACTGCAACTTAAATAATGTCGTCCACTGATAGATCTGCATAGAATGTGAAGGAGAAGGCCATACCACGAACATCGTGTGCCTTAACACTTACTGAGTGTCTCCTGGAGATACATTCTAGTGTCAATTAATGGTGTCTGTAATCCAGTTGATGAGATGCGCGCTGACTAAACAAATTTGCATAAGTAATCTGAACAGTGTTTCAAAAAGATCTTTTAAATTGGGTATAGTTTTCAGAAAGGATTGAAAACAATTAATTAGGTTTTATATATATAAGATCTCTTCAAGGGCACAGAATGTAGCCAGATCTCCTACCACCTAGAAAAGATCATTCACAAAAAGATATGAATATCAGAACGCCATCTAGCAAATGCGGCAGCTAATAGAAAAGGAATGATTTCAGAGTTATACAATTAAAGAGATGTACCCAAGACATGAGTTAATAGAGAAATTTATTATAGGCATTTGTCTTTGCGCTATGCCCTAAAAATACCTGTACCATGGATAAATTATGTAAATACTTAATAACTCTCGAACCGGCTTCTAGAAAATAAAGAAGGATAGATGCTAGTGAAAACGATAACACCATCCCGGCATACAGAGATTTAAGTCATCAAAAATATCCCATGAATCTATGACTTGATGATGGAATGTAGAATCTGGCGTGATAATGTGTTGCTCTTACAACCATTTGAAAACCTTAAATATACTGTGGTAAACTCTCCTGTAACAGATAGATTTGAATTGGTTAAGAATACTAAAGTTCAGACAAAAAAAATCAATTTCTGAGAAACATGTCTCTTGGAAATACCAAATATACATATTGAAGATTTGTAGAATGATGAAATGAAAGCTGCTGTTAAACGAGATAGAAAATCCGCAAAATTGGGAAGACTCTGGATTTCCACAAAGAGGTCTATGAGATCCACTGAATAAATCTCATTGGGCCAAGCAGGAGTGATTAAAGGGATAATACGATCCGCTGACAAAAGTTCTTAAAGACAATTACACTAGAAACCGCTGACAAAAGTTCTTAAAGACAATTGGCACTAGAAAGTTAAATTGAAGATATTTTAAAAAAATGTGATGTCTATGACTGGGCCAGAGCATCTACCGTCAAAGCCTAGCCTGGAGGAAGAATATGAACATCAGATCTGGACGCTATACTGAGTAGAAACTTAATGGGATGTAATAAATGAGCTACAAGGAAAATCATTCTACCTGGAATGTGAGATGCTAATAGATTTCCTGATATCTCCACCGCAGGAGGAGAAGCAAGACTCCAGACACAATATGATAACCTCAACTTCCCAGCTTGTTGATGAAAGTCACTACTATAGAAATGACTGTATGAACAGATAGGTGGCTTGTGAAAAAGACAATATCTTTTCATTCTCCGATATTTCAGAGTATTGAAGAGGGAATAAGACTACTTTATCTGATTCCATAGACACAAAAATAAGAGGAAATTCTATAGTGATGCCCTCTCCCAAACTGTTCGTAGAAAGGATCAAAGGAAGGATTTGTCTGAAGACTATTTAAACGAGATTCATAAGAGATATGGCTGAGGAATCTTCGAACTGGCCACGAGACTGAAGAAACTCTGAAGAAGAAGCTTAAACATACCAATGTATTCTGGAGAAGAAAATACATCATGCTTGATATTGAGCCCAACATGATATTATGGAGAAAAAATACCAGCAACAGATCAAATTTATATATGATGATGAAGGATTGGTATGGAAATAAACTCAACTTTTTCTCAATCCTTTATCCTGTCTAAGACCGGACTGAAAAACTTGGGTGATTTGATGATGCCACTTAAGAACAAGACATCAAAAAGGACCTACAGATGGATAAACTGGAGAATTGGTACCGATGACACCCAGCGAATGAAAATGCAGTGTATGCGGTCGGGTGAAGGACAAAATTCTGAATTACCAGACTTGACCTTCGTACACAAAACTGACTCCATTCGGCCCAAATCTTAACACAATTAAGGAACCTTCCAAGCCAGAGGAATCCCAGACTGGCGATGATGTAATTAAAAGAACCCAGATCCAGTTAGGATCAATTCTGTATGTATGGAAATATCAGAAAACACTGTCCCTTATCCTTGACGAGACAAGTGATGACTGGCCAAAATGACTCCATGTCCATATATTCCTTTCATCGATGAACTCCATTTCTGAGATAATGTATCAGGAAAAGAGTTGAATAAAAAAAAAATTTGACTGGTAAGTCATCGTTGTCTCAAACAGCAATAAAGCAGCCATGGATTCCAGTCAAAATAATTCCAAAATATGCAACAGAATTAGTATTAAATGATAAGGAACTGAAGTGTAAAATTTTCCTGGAAGTTGTCTGAAAAGGATAAATATGTGAGTTGAAGATAAGAGCTGAGACCCTATAAAAAGATGATCTGCCAGCACCTCATACTCCTTAAAATCCTTGGATTCTGCCATTCCTCCATTGTATCCTACTTGAAAAGAGCAGAAATTTATTGATCAGGAACAGAAGCAGGACTATGTCACAGGAGATTAACATGGTTTGATAGAAAAAAAAGGGGGAGAAGTCAATGACTAAGTTGATTGTACGTTATGTGTAGGAAATCTGTTACCTGTGACATGCATGAGGCTAGTTTTCTCTATCCCCACCACTGAGAGAGAGTAGAGATTGTCTAGAAGCACTTAAGCTTGACAGCTAGGACCAGAATAAACCTGCAGAAACTTATTTTACAAAATCTAATTTAAAACAAAGCTAGTATGATATGAGCCCACTTAATATCTTTATCAGATGATTAAACAGGAAAAAAGTCCACCAAACCTGTTACCAGATCAATGAAGGATAAGGACAAAGGACTGAAACTACACAGAAGGGTGAAAGGAAAAAAATATATTCCACCATCTATGAGAAGGCAATGACACAATCATCTTTGTTAGGCCCGTTGAGGAATTTATTCAATAATGCCTGGAAAAGTTAGAATTTAGAAGATTAAAAATAGGCTTGACTAGATAAGGCAGAGAAAACAGCTCCATATGAAAATAACAGAAATAGACAATATCACTAGTCAAAGAAAAAGATCAAAATTTCTACTGAACTCGAGAAAGGAGCGGTTAAGTATTGATAAGACAAAAAAGATTAGAGGAGGTACCTTATGTAGACTAACTTTATTATTGTGATAAGCTTACATTCACACATAAATATGCTTCATCATGGCGAGGGACCCTACTGACTGACAGAAAGGAAAGACTGATGTAAAAAACTATCTGAAAAATAAATCAGGCCAGATATGATGCTAAAAGATAGCAAACCACTATTCACAATTAAAATAATAAAGACTGACGCACTGATTTGCAGATTGATATTAGGAGAATCGAAAGATGATTGATTCCAATTTATTTTTAGAGAACAGGTCGAACGATGGAGGCTATTAGGAAGAGACTAATACATGAGAAGATTCAGGAGCAAAACGAAATCTAGTGAAGTCAAAATGACAAAAGAACTCCTAGGATCATAAGAAAAAATAAAATTATTCCTGGAATATAAATGCGAAGATGTGAACTAGAGCATAAAAAAGTTAGAACACTAGGCAGAGATGGGTGTACACAAGGTTCTGAAGGATGAGGATAATTGGATGGGTCCGCCATTGTGCTAAGAACAATTAATGAAGAATTAGAAACTTAAACATAAGAGCCCCTGAGATAGGGCATTTAAATTGTCAAATGTGATTTGGAAACATAAACAATACCAGCAAAACAACAGAAGTGAAGTGATTTGGCATACCTAAACCAGAAGTTTAATTATAATCAATTGCTATACCAAAAATATTGAGAGTTATAATCTAAGTAATAATTCCGAGCACAGGACAATTAGGGCGTATGCTCATCTTTTCTTCGTTTATCTCCATGACTGTGCCGTCACTGCTGGTTATGGGTTGCGTGTACAGTGTAGTCATGCATTGCCTCTTGACTATGTCAAATCCTATCTAAACCATTTTCAAATGTTTTAAAAGTTGGTGTGGAAACAACATGTTCAGACAAACCATTTCACAGTTTGCACACCACTTAGAGAAATTTTTCTAACTAGGTTAGTTCTCCCCCTCTTCTGGTAGACTTTCAGATGATTTCCACGAGTAATAGTCCATTTGCAAGCAGAATGTTATATTTGACTATAACAATTAATCAATTGAGAGCTGATAGAATGATCCATCTTAGCCTGGGTATGAGCTCTTTATATCCAATTTCTCCCAAGTTAAGTACACGCAGAAAGAATTTCCAAAATGGTGAGAGATTAGATTATACATTAAGTAGGAAAACCCCCATCTTAGAGCTAATAAAAGGGTCCGATAGTCAAGAACTTTCCTGATCCAAAGGCTATGCTTGTTACTAAAACATTGAGATCAACACACATCTCTGATATAGTAAAACTAGGCCATCAAAGTTTGTAGCGTTTACTATCAAAATATTAACCATTTAACTCTCAAAGTTATTAGTCATAAGTTGCAACTGAAATAAGTTGAATCTGAATGAGGACCAGCAAAGATTGGAGTGGCATATTTACTTATAAACCTTAAAATAGGGCGCACATTTATGCTCAATTTACAGGTTCTAACAAATTAGTGCGCACTATATACAAGGATAAAAACTTAGTCACGTTGTTTTCCTTTGGATTTTGAATTTCCCTTGCACAAATCTTGTCACCTCGCGGCTATACCTCAAAACATCATTCACAGAAGCGAAATTATTAAATTGAACAGCTTAAATATTGCATATCCTTTAATAAAGATTGTTTATTCCATCAAAATTAATCCTAACTTGACATAAATGTCATCTTGAAAATATATACATCAAAATCACGTGATAATCACGTGATATATAAATCACGTGATATATAAATCATGTGATATATAAATCACGTGATATATAAATCACGTGATATTATCTGATCAGGTTAAAGCAAATTTTAATGAGGTATCTTGAGCGAGTACTCGGATATAGAGTTATCCTGGAATCGGAAATTCGGCAATGCAATCTACACTTCTTGTCAGCGCCTCCAAACGGAGATTTACTTTGCCACTGGCTGGCTCGCTAACATTAGAAGTGGTCTACCTCAGTTTAATTCTCGGCCGTTCAAGCAATTTTTCTCGTACATCGCATTTGGTTTTGGATCATTATATGTTGGTCACTTGCATTACAATATAACCAGTCATATATATGATAAATTTTCTCGCTAGATTTAGAAATCAAGTGAACGCAAGTTTCTCGCTAGATTTAGAAATTAAGTGAGCCTGATAACCTCACACAGGCTTAATAGCCTATCTAACAAAAGAGGGTTATGTGATTACGAGGATCCAAATCAGTATTGTAATTTTGAACATACGGGCATTCGGAAATCGTCCGACATTTGCCAATTGACTACACACTAAAGAGGATAGCCCATAGCAATGCAATCTTTACATTTTCCATGAAGCTAAGGCCATAAAAAACGTGTATAGAATAACCCCGCCCGGTATCAGAAAACATAAAATCGCGAGTGATTTTTGCAAGATATTAAATAAACGGTAAAGGTTTCATGGCCCATTGCTAGTAATGTAATAGTAGCCTGCAAAAACGGTGCCAATACCAGGGTATCCAGTCATGAATTAATATGATGGGATTGTCTTTATTGTAATGTGACTGACATGACTGATCATTATGAAGCACTTGCGAGTTTCATGTTAGTTGGTTAGTAACAGTCCTTAGAAGGACCACTCGCTTTTCTTCAGGGGATGATCGTGGTGTATCCTTATGGTATTCATCCGGTCCACCACACCTGTTTGCACCACTGTCACATTCTTAATAGATCCAATAACTTCCCAACCGGTATGTTACATAGTTATGTAGGATACCTTATGTAGGATTTGATCCAAACTGGTATGTAGTATACCTTATGTAGGAAAGAATGATGCTCGGAAATACGTACCTAGTCAAAACTCTTAATTGATCCAAGAACTTCCCAACCAGTATGTTACATATGTCATGTAGGATACCTTATGTAGGAGATGTTCCAAACCAGTATATAGTATACCTTATGTAGGAACACGCCTCTGTGGCTAAAATGGGATCAGAGATTTTGACTTCACCGTGATTAATTGTACCACGAAGCTGATTGCTGATGCCATTTTCTTTGTAGTCACGGAAACTTTCCATTCTGTTTCATATCCACATAAATTATAAGCATTTTACATAAAGTACATGACTTCTTCAACAAAGACTGCAAGTTCTGTGACATTCATGAAAAATCAAATGTGGATGTAGCTCCACAAGATTATGGAATGAATAGGATGTGTTGAGATAAAAATTAAGTGTTTCCTGTAATACAAAAAAATTAATTAATGACGGCTTGGACACGGTCGCATGCATAGTAGCATAAGTGCACATGCTCACAGACTCGTTTATATGTACTCTATAGGAATAGAGGAACCGGCTCCCTAGAGCAATGACTGCTTCAGAGTTAAAGAGATACTATCAAGAATACCCAATGGAGGGATGTATCTCTGCTAACCTTGTTTAGTAGGAACCCACATGCCATGGGAATGAATAGGTTAGAATTTTCTGTGATATCTAAGTCAGGTGACTTATAGCAAACAGTGAATAGAGTGGCTTAGTATTTTTGTTGTGTTACAAAACTATTGTTGCTGCCTTTTAGCTGTTGACCCGAAAATGGAAACACCTCTTTGTGATAACACTGACCAGCATCCACCCAAGTTTAAAAGATTTCTTAAGTAGAACCAGAGTTAGAGAAAAACAAAGTCGATAGCCTCGGTAGCTTCAGGTGAAGTGTGAAAAGTAGGTCACTCTGAGGTCACACTCTATAGCTTAAGCCTTCAAAGCATACAGGCACCAAGTTTGATTACTGTGTATGAAAAACTCTTGAAATGACAGCTCAGAACAAGCTTGTGTGACTAACTGACAAATTAACTGATGAACTAACTAATTAGCTAACTAACTAACTAACTAACTAACTAACTAACTAACTAACTAACTAACTAACTAACTAACTAACTAAGGAACGTCATGGCTTATTGAGCTCCGGCCACCTGTCTAACACAACAAGCAACAACTCTTTGTATGTAAACCAGCAGAAATGTGTGCAATACTCCTGTTGTTTATGTTTGGAATAATATTTAGCTCGACTTTGCGAAGTAAAATGACCTATTGCGATACCCTGCTCGTCATCTGGCAGCGGTGGTGGCATCATCGTCATCCAATTTGTGTTTAACTCAACTTTTCTGTTTATGCCTCAGGTTTGGTTAATCACTCTGGTTCCAAACTTTGGCACATGCTTCCTTATAATGATACAGCATCTCGCGATGACCTTTGGGTCAAAATGTCAAAGTTCAAGGTCTCTGTTACCTTGGTAAAAACCTTGTTTTTTTCAACATTAACATTTTCCGATTAGCTCAGCTTTTCTGTTTATATCTCAGGTTTGGTTAATCATACTGGATCCAAACTTGGACACATGCCTCCTTATAACAAACCCCGACATCACCCACTTACGTTGAGGTCAAAATATCATAGGTGAAAGTCGCTGTGACATTGGAAAAAACTTACTTTTTTCAGCATTAACATTTTCCGTTTAGCGCCACTTTCCTGTTTATATCCTTAAAATGACATGGCATCACACAATGATTTTTGTCAAAAGGTCAAAGGTCAATGTCACTGACATGCATGGCAAACATCTAGGGTATTATGTAATGGTGCCGTCTGCCCAGGCAGTCGTGTGGACGTGCATGCAGGTGGCAGAGTGGTTTCCAGACAATAACTCAACTCATATTTATCAGATTGGTTTGAAGTTTCAGAGGTTTATTGGACTAGGTCTGAGGAAGAAACCTATTGAAATCGACGATGATCCGAAATCCAAGATGTCCGCCAGCCACCAGCGGCCTCTTGGAAATTGTTTTCTGCCGTTGCCGTTTATTGGATCACTTTGAAACTTCATAGGCTGGTTGGACTGTTACACCCGAGTAGAAACCTATTGAAATCATCGATGAGCTGAAATCCAAGATGGCCGCCAGCCATCGGCGGCCATCCTGAAAATTGCTTTCCGGATAATAACTCCATTACCGTTTATCGGATAGCTTTGAAAAATCATAGGGTTGGTGGATTAGGTACGGAGAAGAAACCTATAAAAATTGACGAAGATCCAAAATCCAAGATGGCCACCAACCACCGCCGGACATCTTGAAAATTGGTTTCCAGATAATAACTCCGTTACCATTTATCCGATCACTTTGAAACTTCATAAGGTGATTGGACTATGTCAGCGGAAGAAACCTATCGAAATTGACAATGATCCGAAATCCAAGATGGCCTTCTTGAAAAGTGGTTTCTAAATGGTAACTTCATTACCATTTGTCAGATCACTTTGAAACTTTATAGGGTGGTTGGACTAGACCTGGGGAGGAAAGTTATCAAAATTGACGCTGATCCAAAATCCAAGATTGCCGCTAGCCACTGGTGGCCATCTTGATAATTGCTTTCCGGATGATAACTCCATTACTATTTATCAAATTGATTTGGAGCTTCATAGTATGACTGGACTAGGTCTGAGGAATAAACTTATTGAAATCGATGATGATCCTAAATCTAATATGGCCACCAGCGGTCGTCTTGAAAATAGTTTTCCGAAAAACAACTCCATTTCCTCCATTTCATCTGAGGAGGAAACCTATTGAAATAGAATGTGGTCTAAAATCCAATATGGCTGACAGCCACCAGCGGGCATCTTGAAAATTGGTTTCCGGACAATAACACCTTAACCGTTTAACAGATTGCTTTGCCAGTTCATAGGATGACTGGTCTGGTCTGAGGAGGAAAAAAAATATTTTCTGATAGCTCTCATTCATTGCCATGGTTGTCATCATGGTGGGGTATTATGCGCCGTTTGCGGAGTTCTTGTTAGAAATGGCTTTAAAAATCTCCAAAAGCACTTGTGTGATCGATTCAAGACTTGTGAAACATCATGTAGGGCAAGAGCTAAACCAAATTTGTTTGAGGGAACTTGATTGGCCAAATGCTACCATGGCCATCTTGGATGATCTAGTTTTTGCTAAAACAACATAATTTGCAAAACCACTGAACGGATCAGGCCAAAATTTGGGAGATATTATTAGGCCCTAAGGACCGTTAAAGTTTGTTTAAGGGAAGTTGAAGCATGAAAAATGGCTGTCGTGGACCAATCAAAATATAATGTGCATGACGGTCATATTTTATTTTTTTATTTGATGGATTTTGAAGCTGAAATTAGTTCTATATAGTTTTTTTGATTTGCTGATTTCAAATTTGCCAGGTTCGAAACTGTCGGATAAACGGTTTGGTGGCCATCTTGGATCAGTTTCCTGCCAAAAACTCTCATGCAAACGCATTAGTAAATTTTAAATGTCTTCTCAAGACCCACTGGTCCGATTTGAATTATATTTGACAGGAATCATCCCTAGGGCATAGAAGTCTAAGTTTCTTCAAAGGGAGCTGATCGGCCAATTTGGTCAGCAAACATCTTGGTCCGATCTTTAGAAAGGTCTTTAAAAATCTTCCTGAGAAACCACTTGTTGGATCGATTCAAAACTTATGAAACTTCATCTAGCAACACAGCTAAACCAAGTTTGTCCAAGGGAACTTGACTGGCCAAATGCTTAAACGACCATCTTGGATGACCTAGTTTTTCTCGAAAACGACTTCTCCAGAACAGCTAAATGGATGGGGCACTGAAATTTGGTAGATACAATTATGGACTAAGGCCCATTAAAGTTTATTCAAGGGAAGTTTATGCGTAAAAAGAATATGGGCACTGTGGACCAATCAAAATGTAGCATGTTTGTTTTTTCTTTGATGGATTTGTTTTATGTAAGTTTTGGGGTATTCTGATTTCAAATTTGTTACTTTTGAAACTGCCGGATAAACGGTTTGGCGACTATGTTGGATCATTTTCTCTCCAAAAACTCCCATACTAAAGCAATAGGAAATTTCAAATGTCATGTTCTCGACAACCTAGCCTGATTTGAACTTGATAGGAAACGTCCTTTTGGCATAGAGATCCAATTTTGTTTAACCAATGGCAATCCGCCAATTTGACCGGTGGCCATCTTGGATTTTGGCTGATTTTTAGAAACTTTTTTTCTCTCCGAAACCACTTTGGGGATGGATTTGAAACTCATAAAATTTCATCTAGTGCAACAGCGAAAACAACTTTGTTCTTGGAAACTTGATTGGCCAAATGTTTCAACGGCCATCTTGGATGACATAATTTCCCGAAAACTAATTCTACTCCTGAACCATGAAGGGATCATGCTGAAATGTGGGATATAAGGTCTCGTTCGCTGAAGGGAAGTTAGTGCATTAAAATACATGGCCACCATCAACCAATCAGATTTCAGTGTTTTAATGGGGAGATTGAAATTGTTTGTATTTAATGGATTTTGAAGCCGAACTTGGTTTTGTTCATTTTTTGTCATACGATTTTAAATTTTCCACTTTGGAAACTGTCAGATAAAAGTGTTGGTGGCCATCTTGGTTTTCTCCAGTTATTTCTCCCATACTAAAGTCGATGGAAATTTAAAATGTCTCGTAGGACACATCCTTGAGGGGATGGTAGCTCAGGTGGTAACAACCAGAGCTGTGAAACCAGCGACCCCAGGATCGCATCTCTGTTCGGCCAACTGATGATCACTGGAAACATAGGCAATCTCCTTCACTCATCGTTGTATCTCCACCTAGGGTATAAATGGGTACTAGTGAAAACTGGGGAAGTTACCAATAATAGACTGAAATATAAAGCAGCCTAAATATGGCATGAATGGGACCTGGAATCAGGGACTCGATAGAGGCCAATCAAATGAATAACTTCTATCCTTGTATCGTGCCCAAGAAATATTTGACTGTATAGTAAAATATTGTTTAATTTAAATGTCCTAATAGTTTTATTTAAAAAACAAACATTGTGTATGTCTAAATCACAAACAGTCTACACAGGTTTGAAGTCAGTGCTACTAAGCAGCTTATCGAGGAACAAAAGGATTAGCGCAAGAAGTCATCACCAGTTAATATTGAACAGTTTAATTTAGTAATCTGCTGGGCCTACAGACAGCCAGCTACTAAGTCATTATTGGCCCATTGTGTGAGGAAAGGTCGTCTCGGGCCCGCCTCTCACTTTGTCTTTTTCAAATATGTATTCCAGTTCATCAGCTATGGCTGTATGTGGTTATCTATGTGCTCTTACAAAGTTATTTTTTTCACCTCCCACCCTCCCTCTCGTCTCTCTTTATACGTGTATATTCGTGTTTATTTACATATGTTGAATATTGTCTTATTTAGTATTAGTTGGTTGTCATAGCTAGAGGTCCATAGTGTATATATATATATACTTATTGCTTTGTTACCACAACAAGCATTGTGGTCTTCCTTGCTGGGGGCGCATATGTGAGTCCCCATTCTTTGCACAATAAATGTTATGGATCTTCATTTGACCAAACCCAGTCTGGTCTGTTATCACTTTCTATGGCATCAGTCTATGGGTGGGTCAGGGTGGGCTGCCCTCCTCCACCACACCCTAGGTATTAATGTTTGGCATTTAGCAGGCTATAGTGTATCAGACTAAGCTTTACATTTTGTCTCAGAATATGGCTAACATTTGTACTTTTCACACACCACATATCAATGCTATTATTTCATATGCATCATCATCATTGCTTGTATTTCTCATTTCTCTGTCATCTATTGTCAACTGTAGACACTTTGATTTTTAGTTGTGACACATCTATTATAACTGGTCAGTCTGTTGGTCAATTGATCAGTAGGTCAGTCGGCCTATAAATTTTCTGCATTTCTGACAAATGTACAACAATAGTAGTGATTATGCGCCTATTAGTTTTGGTCAAATTTAATGTTTTATGTTGTGACTCAAAACTATAGTATAAGGTAAATCGGTTTCTAGGATGATCGGTCGGCCTATCTGTCACATTTTTGACAAGTCAGCCAATGCTGCCTAATTCACAACAATAGTTCATTGCACTTGATTAGTAGTCACTCACGGTTTTGATATTTTGTACAAATCCACCGCTAGGTGTGTCATATTTATAACCACCTATGTCGTACTCATATCGTATCACACTAGTATTTAGCTATAACTTGTAGCTAGTATAGGCCAGTAAGTCGGTTGGTTGTCAAAAAGCAATTCGTATCTCTTGCATTCAATCTTGCTTTCTATATTAAGGGTATTTCATCTTTGGTTATTTGTCTCATTTTGCTTAATCTGAAGCCTTTGTTTATAAGCATTTTGTACAACAATGTCTAATATCAATATATAATTTTAATTTCCAGGCAGTCTTCATCAGAATAAAATCATTTTTTGTGACTCACAATTTGCATAAATCTGTATAAGTAGGTTGAATTGTCAGTTGGTCAATCAGTCAGTCAAATTTTGGACATTTTTTGCAAGGCTGCCCATATATGTTGCAACTGTAGAGCACTCGTACTTACTATTCTTTTGTTTACATGTTTTTTAAGATAGTTGTCAATATGTTAATGTTAACAGGTTAATCATCTTTTGATGCAGTACTCCTTTACTTTTTCAATACTTTCTATGATTTCGACTAAACTTTACTTCATTGTCCTATGTAACCAGTTAAGTATTGTCTGCATCAATAGGCATCATCTTTGTGGTAAAAGTAATATGTCCTGTATCTGCAGAATATAGAATTATGGCAAGCGTGTGAGCTTCGGCAGTTCATGTATTCGTGGCAACCTGAGGTGTCTGACATTTGTATCTGCTGATTTGTTTTACTGCCACTAGCAGTTTTCCTGTCAAGAGCGATATCAATAAATGTTCAGTAACCATTTGATGCTCAAATCTATTGAATACAATTTTGCAGATGAAGAGATGGCTATTTTAGAAAATGTGCCAAAATAATGACTGGCTCGGTTATTGAGCCAGTCATTCCAGTGTTAAAATTTCAAATGTAGTCTTCTTTTGGCCTGCAAATGGACATTCCTCAAGACCAGTGCAGGTGACAGTTTTGGCCAGTTTGACCATTAAAGGGGTTAACATATAAGACAGATTCTTTGTATTCTAAGGAGAAAATCGCTATGTCGAGGCCACCTGTGGAGACTAGCCGGATGCGATAACCACAGAATGTTTGTAGCGTGTCCGTGATATTGATTCCTGTGATTCATGGGACATGCTGCTGGCTGGAGCGTGAGCCTACCATATGCATTAGCAGGTCAATAATAACAGCTTGAAGCGAGTCAAGTTCTGATGTATTTGTCTGTGACTTGAATTGTCAATCATGTATCAAGTCACTAACAGACAGTAACGGTATTAATTTTAAGCAAATGTAGCGTGTAGGTTATAATAATTTATTATGGAACTTACATGTTGTCTCTATAATGGAAACTTTATGTCTTTGTCTCCACTGGCTAAGCCTATGAAATGACAATTTGTTGATCCATCATCATGCATCCCCTTTCAACAATTCATGAATCCGTTTTCTCAGTCAATCATATGACATCATAATCAACTACATGACATGTAGGCTGATGTCATAATCAATTATGTCATGAATAGCTCGATTTAGTCTGCCTTAAACGCTTAATAGTCTGTCAGGTTGTACAAATTGTATGTCTTTACTATTTAATAAACATGCTGTTGAATATTTTTAAACTAATTTGACTGGGCGCTGTTGCTGCTGATCAATCCCAACATAGGCGAAGTGTAGGTGGAGCGTAGCTAAATATTGGTGGGGAAAAGCTAAAACTGGGTTCCTCAATTGTAGCATGTTTCTTTATTTATTCATCAATTGTGGCATGGTTCTTTATTATGCCCATATAAATATATGGGGGGGGGGAGGTGTATATTGTGTTTGCTTTGTCCATCCGTCCACTCAGGCTTTCGTTTCCGGAAGATAACTCAAGTTCTATTGAAGGGATCATTACCAATCTGGCGTAGGTGCTTGTCCTTGGTGGTCCGAAGAACCCTATCAATTTTGGGGTCATAGGGTCACAAGGTCATTGTGACCTAATTAATTATGTAAGTTTGCATTTCCTGATGGTAACTCAAGTTCTATTAAAGGGATCGCTACCAATCTGGTGTAGGAGCTTGTTGTTGGTGGTCTGAAGAACCCAATCAATCTTTGCCGCAAACGGTCAGTGGTCAACGTCACGGTGACCTAATTAATTACGTAATATTGCATTTCTGAATGATAACTCAAGTTCTATTGCAGGGGTTGTTATCAATCTGGCATGGGTGCTTGTCCTTGGTGGTCCGAAGAGCTCTATCGATTTTGGCATCAAACGGTCAAAGGTCAAGGTCACTGTGACCTAATTAATGATGTAATATTGCGTTTCTGGTTGATAACTCAAGTTCTATTTAAGGGATCATGACTAATCTTGGGTGGGAGGTTGTACTTGGTGTTTCGAAAGAACCCTATCGATTATGGTATCAAAGGTCACGGTCATGGTGACCAATCTCGGGTAAGAGATTGTGCTTATACACTTATTCCATGTACTCGTTCAACTTTTACCATGTGTTAGCATATTATATTCTGTTTTCAAACTGCAATGAATATGGTAATACAAATAATATTCAAACATGCTCTAGCCATTTAATCCTCAAATTTGTGCAAGAAAATTTCAATTTTCTCATAGAGCATGTCCATCTGCAAACCAAGAGATTATTTTTGAAAATATATCACTTAAATGATTGGCCCAGTACTAGTTCTTGAGCTATTCATTGCAGTGCTAATTTTTCAAAAATAGTCTCTTTAACCAGGTCTGCAAATGGACATTTCTCATGACCACTGCAGAAGCCATGTTTTGTTGCCTTGAGTGTTAATGGGTAAATAATGTTGTTAATTCATGAATCCATTTCCTCACTCAATCATATAATGTCATAATCAACTATGCAATGTGTATGCCGACATCATAATCATGATGTCATGAGTGATTCGATTAAGCCCGTCTTTAAAGGACAATTCCGGGATGATAAAAAGTGTGCTTTATTTGAAAGATTATTACATGTTTGATGAAATTGCGGCAGAATAATAACCAGATAGAAATAGCGTAACCAACTATCGCTAGATAAAGTCGGTAAATTTGACAATTTGACAATTGTTCACACATAGGGGCGCTGCCATTTTATCGCGTCTAGCAACGTCAGCCCAGCACCACCGCTATTGCTGACCGGAGGAGCGAGGCTAATAGATGCGGGTATATATTTTAAGGAAGTATACATAAATGATAATAGCAAACGAACCGCTGAAGCAATTCCAATGATTCTAGGATCTCTAAATAGGTGCCTACCTCGGGATTAATATGATATAATGGATGTTAATATCGGACAAGAGGTTCAAAAGACTGGAATATGTAAAAAAAGTATTCAACTATGGTACGATCTGAGAATATGTTATCCTTTTTTGGGTAAAATTCAGCATGAGCTAGTTTTTGTCTCGCAGACTCTAACTTTGCGTATTGTCATTAAATTGGAGTGTACTTAAAACTGAAAGAAATGGCTATTTGCCTGTCCAATTATTATTTTGCTCACGTGAATATTGCCAGAAATATCACCAAATGAATTAACATTTTGACATAAAATCTAGGACCTTTCATCGGTGATCAATATTGCCCGGCAAGCTGTAGTAATTTCAATAATTAAGATATTTTGATGCAATTTTTATACCCCGCCAAAAAATTTGGCATCGTATTATGTAATGGCGCCGCCCGTCCGGGCGGGCGGGCGGGCGGGCAGGCGGGTGGCAGAGTGCTTTCCGGATGATAACTCTGTTACTGTTTGTCGGATCGCATTGAAACTTTATAGGGTGGTGGGACTAGGCCTGGGGAAGAAACCTATCGAAATTGACGATGATCCGAAATCCAAGATCGCAGCCAGCCACTGGCGGCCATCTTGGAAATTGGTTTCTTGATGATAACTCCATTACCGTTTGTCGGATCGCATTGAAACTTCATAGGGTGGTGGGACTAGGGCTGGGGAAGAAATCTATCGAAATCGACGATGATCCAAAATCCAAGATGGCCGCCAGCCACCGGCGGCCATCTTGAAAATTGGTTTCTGGATGATAACTCAGTTACCGTTTGTCGGATCGCATTGAAACGTCATGGAGTGGTTGGACCAGGACTGGGGAAGAAACCTATCGAAATTGACAATGATTGGAAATCCAAGATGGCCGCCAGCCACCGGTAGCCATCTTGAAAATTAGTTTCTGGATTATAACTCTGTTACCGTTTATCCGATCGCTTTGAAACTTCATAGAATGGTTGGACTAAGTCTGCGGAAGGATTAAACCTATCAAAATCGATGCTGATCCGAAATCCAAGATGGCCGCCATGCTACTCTCAATCTTCTGTAATAACAAAATCTGGTTTCTGATGAAATATGGACCACTTGAACTATGGACCGTTCTGAGGATGTGCTGACGTGCTGAAACATCCGATGATGAAGAACAGTCAACTGACAAGGAGCTGGTTGCATCTACACAATGTCTTACAATTCGTAGAAGAAAGTGTGGTTCATCTGTCGTTTGTTCATTGATTGATTAATTGATTGATTGATTGATTGATTGATTGATTGATTGATTGATTGATTGATTGATTCATTCATTCATTCATTCATTCATTCATTCATTCATCTATCCACCCATCTATCCAACACATCTGTTTGTAAAGTGAATTCAAACAAGGTGCTGGATTTAAACTAATCTTTTCTGGAAGCATACTTGTGTGACTAGCTTTCATTCCTGCATTCAGACATTTGATTGGTCAATTTGATCAGCCATCTTATAGACCAGTTTCAGAATGATAACTTTTGCTATGATGTGTCGGAAAAGTTTCCTGTGACATTATATATATTATTAAAGTGTGCTATATGTCAACAGCTCTCGTTCTTTGGTTTGTGATCATGGTGGGGTATTATGCGCCGTTTGCGGAGCTCTTGTTCCCGTTGTGATAAAATTGTAAAGCTTTGGGGCAGCAAATTCTGTCATTGTAGCTGTAATACTCTGATATGGGATGATGGATAGAGCGCATCCTGAAATTTTTGTTTGAAATTTTGCTGGCTTAGTTTTTCCTGCAGAGTGTATCTTTTGAACCACTAGGCCGATTCTAACATCCCTAGTATTGGATAGATCTTCGAATTTGCAGCTACAGGTAGGTGTCAGAATTATTACAATCGGTTCTGTGGTTCCGGCAATATTATCATATCATATGTTTTCTTGGAATATATATTTACACTGCCCATGACACGCACTATAACGGTATCTTGAGTCGGCTGAGTAATTTGACAATACGCACTTGTCAAATGTGCCACATCATTTAACCCTTATCGCATGGTGTAATATGCATAATGGCCTACTTACAGAGATAGTGCCGGGGTACATTTTGAAATTTTGTTGTTGCTGAAACGTGTTGCTGTCGTGCACGGCAATGACTTACAGCAGCATGGTTACCAAAATTAACACATTCTGATAGGATAGAGAAAATGGAATCTATGCTTCAGCAGTCTAGGGGTTAACGGTTCCCCCACCGACTTCGGATACTAGAATTACTTGAAAAACTTACTAGCTTAACTGGACAATGTCCTAACGATTACAAATCAGCACATGCTAATTAGGCCTCTATGCATATACATATTTACTGTACAACCTTCATGCTTGGAAAAGATAGTGTTGGTGCGGGGATGACATCAGGATCTCGTGCAATCTCGCTCTCGTTACAAGAAAATGGCGCCGCCCGGGAGATAAAATAATCCCATGTTTACGATGGTATAATTACTCCTATTATTTGTCTATTGTTTTTATTTAGGATCCAATATGTTAGTCATATAATAGTCTTTCAAATAAAATACACTTTTACCAATCCTGAAATTGTCCTTTAATGCTTAACAGTCTGAAACATTGTACAAATTGTATGTCTTCACTATTTAAGAAACATGCTGTTGAATATTTGCCATAGGCAGCAACAGCACCCAGTCAAATTAGTTTCAAAATATCCAACAGCTTATCTGTATAGTTTTCTGGAAATTGATAGTCAGGAAGTTTGGAGATCGATCGATCCCAACATGAGGGAGGTGTTGGTGGAGCTTAGACAGAGATGGGCGGGACATAGCTAAAACTGCAAAGATCGATTGGTCCATTCATTCAAATTAGATGTTCACTAATTCTGTTGATAAATGAAGGCTTTATGAAAACAAATGTGATCACCAAGTGTTGGTATTGGCAGTAATTCGGCTGGTTTAAGACTTGGATAGACAAATTCAAAGATGATGTCCAGTGTCTGAGCTGTGTCTGAGCCGAGAAGCAGTAATGGCTGCTAGAATAGAGGCAGATTTAATGTTGTAAACCAGAATTTAATTTGTGGCATAATTTGCTGATCGGTGAGTAGAAATGCCAATACCTTTCAAATCAGCCATTAGAAAAGTTGTATTTTTACATATCATAGCAACCACATATACCTATCGACAAAGCATGAAACTAAAGAAAATGATGATCTACTTTATGGCGGGCCACGAACCATAGAGGTTAAGTAAAATCCTGGGCTCACTTCTCTGCAGTACTGCTGACATTGCTACATGCTGCGTCATGGGGAACATAGCTTTCCAGTTCTTGTGGAAGCTATGGATTCCTAGAACAAAGTTTCCCTTGACAAAAAGACTGTTTATACAATGCACCCTGCATATCCTTGATGCTGTATAACTGTAACAGCTGGGCATCTCTATACAAACTTGACGCCTGCCACCACAAACACAGGATACCGATGGCCAAACAGCATAATTTCCATTGATTGACTGTACAAGATGTGTAATATAGCGCCGCTGTCCGTAAAAGTCACCCAGCAAAGATGGTCCATGTTTGGCCATGAGCCAAAGATGCCAGAAGACACACCAATACAGAGAGCCTTGGAATTCGTCCTACTGGGAGCCAGCTCAAATATAAGGTCAGGAGAGGGCGTTATTGCATAAATAAGTTAAGAATGCTGCGAGGTGAGCTCAAGAAAGCAGGACTCGGTACACTCAGATCAAGAATGGCTGTGAGGAAGCTAAAGATTTGCCTGAGGATAAGACGCAGTGGTTAAAAATGAAAAACGACTGATTGCAACTGTAGAATGTTTTTACTACTATAACCACAGAATACAGTAATCATTCATACTAGAATTTAATTGTTGGCATACTAATGGGTGAGTGGAAATGCCAATACCTTTCAAATTACCATTATAAAGTTGTATCTTTACAATCTTTTCCATGAGATAACAGCATTGCACGCACAAGAGTGAGGTAATGGACCTTTCCCATTTTAGATATGCTCCGCCCATCTCTAGCTAAGCTCCACCCACACCTCATGCGTGTTAGAATCGATCGATCGATCTCTGAACTCCCTGACTATCAATTTCCAAAAAACCATACAGGTAAGCTGTTGAATATTTTGAAACTAATTTGACTAGGTGATGTTGCTGCCTATGGCAGCAACAGCACCCAGTCAAATTAGTTTTAAAATATTCGATGGAAAGTTTATAAAATTGTAGACATACAATTCGTGCAACGTGTAAGACTATTAAGCATTTAAGACAGACTTAATCGAGTCATTCATGCTGTAATTGATTATGACATCATCCTAACGTCGTGTAGTCGATTATGACATCATATGATGTATGGATAAACTGGAACAGTCTGTTATGACAGTTTCGCACCAGGTTTCATAGTGTGGCCAGGAGTTATTTATTATTGAAAGACCTGAATGTTTAACACTCATATCAGCCAAAACGTCTTATACAGTGGTCTTGAGAAATGTCAATTTGCAGTGGCAGTCATTCTAGTGGTAAATTTTCAAAAATATTCTCTTGATTTGCAAATTGACATTTTCTTTGAGAAAATTGAAATTTTCTCGAACAGATTTATGGCTTAAATGCTTAAATTTATTGAGAATATGAAAATTAATGCTGATTATGGCATCACACCCGTATTGAAACCTCTTTTCAAGAACGGATGTTACAAAATTGTTCCCTGGCCCAAATAAGAAGGAGACCATCAACTCCCATTCGGCAAAAAGAGAGCATAGCAAGCAGAAATTAACAATGTGTTAAATTTATTACCCATGAAGAGTGACAAAGTCACCTGTTGCTGCTTCTATAGATGTTAGCATTCTGGGGATTCTCAAATGCTGTAGACATAAGTGGAAATTTACTAGTCTCAACAGTATAAAACATATAAAACGTGATCTTTTTGGCCTACTGAGTGCACGTATACCAGCAATATTTGAATGCTTTGACACGAATAAAACCCTTGGAAATATCAATGTCTAGATACCGGTATATGTATTTGCAATGAGGGATGTGGGTTGGCACTCATTAATCATAAGATTAAGCGTGACTATTTTACTATGTGATTTAGTGCCAATGCTCAGTGACTTGTTCTTAGGTATCATACAGTTTCTCTTCTTGGACTTGGAGCCATAACTACAGAATGCATTATCAGAAAATCATCTGACTACAAAATTACCCCTAATCCTCTGATTAATGACTCCACTAAGTATTCAAGGCCAATGGGTCATTATTTGTTTCCATGACAAGATTCTGTCAGCGCTTAATTGAAACATGTTGAATGAAATACTTGCTCTATCCACTCTGCCACCAAGCATCAAGACTGACTGTGGTCATCCTGTCTGTCTGTCTGTCTGTTTATCAGAAAACTGGTTGAGTTGAAGAATTATTTAACCATTTAATGGCCAAGATTGTTCAAGACCACAGTATTTGCTTAGTGAATGTCCATTTACAGGCCAAGAGAAGACTATTTTTTAAAAGCTTGGTAATCAAGACAAGAATTCCAGTGGTAAAATTTCAAAAATAGTCTTCTCTTGGATTGCAAATGAACATTTCTCAAGACAACTATAAAAGTCGGTTTTGGCTGGCTTGAGCATTACAAGGTAAATAATATTAGTTCTCCCATGTGTCAATAGTATTGTATAGTATTGACAATGTATTATGTCTCTGGTCATTACTTTAGAGCAATTTACTCTTTCAGCTGTTCTTCTGTGGTTAAAGGGATGCTAATCTCATCTCAGATGTTGTATTGTACATAGATTATGGTTTATATCCTGTCACATTCCCTTATCTGTGTCACAAAATGTCATGCACGTGCCATGCATTACATTCTATATTATGTAATACTTATATTTTGAAGTCAATTTGACTGGAAGTTGTTGCTGCCTATGGCAGCAACAACTTCCAGTCAAATTAGTTTCAAAATTTTCACCGCCTTACCTGTACAATTGCTTTTATACGAAATTACCAAACTATAGCTGGCACCTCTATGAGCGAGCGTATATACTGAGGCGGGCACACTATTTTTTTTCCTGATTGGTCGAAAACTAAATCATGACAGCCAGCATCAGGGTGTAGAAATGTACCAGCATTTAGCTACTAAAGCCCGAATATCTTTCCTTAGCGGCATGATAAAAAGCTTGAAATTACCTGCATAGTTTACGAGTAGCATATTAGATCACCCACATAACTATCGAGAGATGAGGTTAGTTATCCTTTAATGATTATTATTTATTTATTTATTCGTGAATTGGAAACTTTGAGCCTATATGAGATATCCACCTACCCAAAAAAAGTCTTTATTAGATCTACAAGAGAATTAATAACATGATTGCCCCCCCCCCCCCCCACCCCTTGGCCATTAAGTGGTAAGTTTTCAAAAGTAGTCTTTTCTTGGCCCTCAAATGGACATTGTTCATAACCAGTGTAACGGAAATTCTTGTCCGACCTGACTATTACGGGTTAATTAGGTGATGCAAGTGGGTTAAAATCAAATATATCTGCCTAAGATTATAAGACTGGTCATTGTGTTTTACTAACTATATTGAAAGCTTTGTATCTGTAATCAGATAACAAGCTGTACAAATATATCCTGTTCTTTCCTTTTCCCAAAATCTTGAGTTATATATAAACCCTTCATCTTTTTCTCAGAAAATCAGAGGCAATGTTTGGCCCTCTGATAATAAAGTGGATGAGTCATTCCACACAATTTGCTTCAATAATTGCTAATAATAATGATTTATTGATTCATTCATCCAGTACTGGTCACTTCAGTGCAGCGGTCTGGCTAAGATTAACCCTTTCATGATGAAGCTGATCAAAACCACCCCCTACAGTGGTTTTGATGAATATCCATTTGCAGGCCAAGAGAATACAATTTTTTGACAATTTACCACTAGAATGACTGGCTCCTCTCTTGGCCTGCAAATGAACATTGAATAAATAAATATTTGGTTCTTCTTGACCAAATCTAGGCATTAGCGAATTAATCCATCACAGCGGCTGTCCGTCACAAACAGCTGGCTAGTCTTTGAATAATATCTGTAGAATATGCTTGGTGGTGGTAATGTTGAGCGATGTGTGTCAGTACATGCATGCCAGTGCTTTATGCGCATTCAGTTAGGCTTTTAAGCCATCAACTCCGCCAAAAGCAGCCTCTGCAATGGGCTTGTGGAATGTCCACTTAATGGCCACCAGAGGATTTAAAAAAATTTACCAGCCATGTCCTCTGCTTTCTGCCAACCATTGGTCTGGTGGGATGGAGGGTCTCTCCACCGGCTCCTGTTATTAATGGAAACATTAATATTGTTAATGAGCTATTAATGGCAGGGACAGGTGGGGTTTCTTATCGCTTTCTCCATCTGGTGAGACAGGGTTGCGTAAGCGAGACAGGAAGTGTCCATCCGGCCCTTTGTCTTCACAGAACACCTGTGAAAAAACTTGGCTACCCGGAGGGATAATTTCAGCCTCGCCACACCAGCCCGACGTCACCATGGCCAAGCGCGCTCAGATTGGTCAGTGGTAAATCTGTCCCAACGCCCGGGGCGGATTGGCCGCACCCAGGACGCACATGCCAGTTCACCACCGGTGGATTGGAATAGTCAGCCAATGGAGTCGCTCCATTTCCACCTTTAAAATAAGCTGTTTGGCTTGCATCTCGTCATTGTGCATTCGCAACCTATGGCCTTCTTCACAGTAAATTATTAATCCCGTTCCTCCCTACCCTGTTAAAAGGAGTGGGGTGTTAACTCAAAAGCTGCTCTCATTGCCCAGCTAACCTTGATCAATTTTGTTGTACAGATTGTATGATTTAATAGAATTTATTTAAGTATCTTGAGGACCACCTCCATGCCTCTAAGCTTCTCCACATCTGTCGCGCCGCTACATTTACTCAATGTCTTTGTACAGTTTATAAATGTATATAATAATAATAATAATAATAATAATAATAATAATAGTAGTAGTAGAACTTAGTATTTATCTGGAGTACCATAGATTTTAATTCAGCCTCATTGGATACGGCTGAGACGTTAAAGGTCCATCCTCTGTGCTGTGCAAAAATAAAATCTATGTCTTCTTTGTCACCCAAACCATTCTTGTTTGTCCTCTGCTTTCTGCCAACCATTGGTCGGGTGGGATGGAGGGTCTCTCAACCGGCTCCTGTTATTAATACCAGCCAGATGTCAAGCTCGATAACTGAGCCAGTCATTGCAGCTCATGCGGTTGATTGAGATGAAATTTAGATGAAGATGTTTTAATTTAGGTATCACAACCATTCGACCCAACAAATTAATTGGATTTTTTGCTCAGTTGACCTGCCAGTCAGCTGAGCTATAATGAGCACTAAACCATCCAGTGTCTATCCATCGTTCTGCCTTTCTGTCCATCCATCCGTTTGTCTGTCGTCCACAATGGTGGCAAATCTCAATTTATAGAAAACTATATAGGTAAGCTGTTGAATATTTTAAAACTAATTTACAGGATGCCCAGTTAGATTAGTTTCAAAATATTCAACAGGATGGTTATTAAGTAGTAAAGACATACAATTCGCATACATGACAGACTATTAAGAGTTCCTGACAATCTTAGATACGCCATTCATGATGTATTTTAATTGTGACGTCAACCTACCTATGACATATTTGATTATGACGTCATATACTTGACTGACAGATTGGTTTCCTCTATTAGTTCAGGGTGCAATGTGTGTATTCTCTGTGATGCAGTGCAACAAAGATTCTAATTTCCTTACTAGAACCTATAATAAAATATTCAATACAGCTCTGAGTCTAATTAGTTTCAAAATATTTAACAGAATGTTTGTTCCCAAAGACATACAATTTGTACATGCACCTTCGTGAGGGAGTTATGTCATTATGATTATGATGTGAGCTAACAAGTGACATATTTAATTATAACATCGGATACTTAAGTGACAGATTGTATCCCTCCATTGCCACAAAGTTACTATTGTTTTCACAATGCGTGCTAAACAGTGCTCCTGATATATATCTTTGTTCTTTCCAGCCACTGTTTCTCATTTTTTGGGAAATGCGCTGACAAAAACCATGTCAATTAATTGGCCTGTAGAAGATATATCGTGAAAACGTACAATTTTGTTTATGTAGTATTACATACACCCACTTTGACATAACAATGGAGAGATCCGATCTGTCACTCAAGTATCTGACGTCATAATCAATTATGTCATATATTAGCTGATGTTACAATCATAATGACGTAGATTCCATCCCCAGTCAAATTAGTTTCAAAATATTCAACAGTTTACCTGTAATATTTACTTTGAAATTGAGATTCTGGTTGAAATTGAGATCCTGGAAAGTCTGTTTTAAAAGTTTTAAATTGATTGCAACATGCATAGAAAGTGGGCGGGGCATCGCTAGAAGTGAATCAGTGAATTCCCACTTAGTTGTGACTCACAACGTGTATAAGTCTGTCGGTTTGTCCTTCGCTCTAGCAAATTTTTTACATTTCTGACAAAGCTGTGTAAGTCAGCGCTGTAGAGGGTCACACATGTTTCATTTCTTTGTAAATTACCTTTCCAGTTTATCCATCCATCATATGATATCATAATCAACTACGTGACGTGTAGGATGATGTCTTAATCATTACGTCATGAATGACTCGATTTAGTCCATCGTTTAAACGCTTTATTGTCAACACATTGTACGAATTGTATATCTTTACTGTTTAATAAACATTCTGTCAAATATTTTGAAACTAATTTGACTGGCTGCTGTTGCTGCCGTAGCCAGCAACAGCACCCAGTCAAATTAGTTTCAAAATATTCAAGAGTTTACCTGGATAGTTTTCCGGGAATGGATAGTCAGGGCATTCAGGAATCAACGATCCCAATAGTGTCGAACTGTGGGTAGAGCATAGCTAGAGATTGGCGGGGAATAGCTAAAACTGGAAAGGTCCTTTCATCAGTGCATTTGTGTCAAATGTGAAGCAGAGAATGGCTCAACATATTCATCCAATGATCCGACTTAACTCTTATAATATTGCCTCTGACTACCTTATCCTACCCCGACTATGTGTTAAATACTGTCTCATATGTCACCATGCTCTTCCCTGTCTCTCTGCCATGCCATAACCTACCATAACTTGTCCCGCCAATTTCTTGACAACCAGATTGAGCATGGATGAGGAGATAAATGTGTATTTTGTTCAGTCCCTAGGCATTTCTCTGTGTTGATGTCATTTCGTTTCACGTGTCTCATTGGATGCTGCAGAACTTGTATCCGGCAGCATGAGCTAATGTTTCCTGGGAAATGACAGATAACTCATTTCATGCCAAAAATACGATCATTTACACATTCCAGGCACTAAAGCCGCAGAATCAATGTGTGATTGGGATGAAATAGCGGTGTCCTCAGGGCATCGAGTGACAAGGGGTTGGTTACGTCACAGCGTGTTTGAATCACTGTAATTCCTATTGATTGAAATTTAAATCTCTCATAGCGAGCAATAAGTTGGGATCGGGTTATGTATGTTGATCAAAATAGAGTGGGGCATTAGAGTACAGCTCAGAAATAATTTAATGTTTCCTAACAAAATAAAACGTACTGAGTTGTGGAATAACTTTGAACATAATTGGATCGGAAAGCATTCCTGCCTAAGGCAGAACAATGGACCTTTCCAAGTGTATCCATCCATCATATGACGTTATATAACCTCATAGTCAACTAAGTGATGTATCTGATGACGTTTTAATCACAATGTCATGAATGACTTGATATAGTCCGTCTTTAGAGCTTAATAGTCTGACACATTATATGAACTGTATGTCTTTACCATTTAATAAACATTCTGTTGAATATTTTGAAACCGATTTAATTGGACGCTGTTGCTGGCATAGTTCATCAACAGCACCCAGTCAAATTAGTTGCAAAATATTTAACAGCTTACATGTATAGTTTTCTGGAAATTGATAGTCATGGAGTTCAGGGATCGGTCGATCTCAATGCGAGTGAGGTGTGGGTGGAGCTTAGCTAGAGATGGGTGGGGCATATCTAAACTGGAAAGATCAATTCATAGATCCTGTTGCAAATTGTGAAAACTTGTTTGTGTTTTTGTTTTGGAAACATTTTAACTTATTTATGAGCTGTAACATACACCATCGACACGTGTTTCTGCTAAATTTCTGCAGACTACATTTTCCACTGGGTTTAACTCTGGACCTGCTGAATATTTTGAAAACAATTTGACTGAAAGGTGTTGGCCACCAACAACTTTCAGTCAAATTGTTTTCAAAATATCCAGCAGGTCCGGAGTTATGGCCCATTGAAATTATAGTCGAGTGGCTTGCAGCAGCGAGACAGTTAAGTTGCATAACTCAATCCAATCAATAAGACTTTCCTACTGACAAGCGGTGTTAATCAGACGGTTATCCCCTCATCATATTGTGAAGCCTTTCCTCCTAAAAGAAAGTCAATATATAGATGGTCCTATCTAACACCCTATTTGAAAGTTATTTTTTTCTTGTACAATATACAGATACGAAGCAAATAGGTATTAATTTTGGTGTCGCAAACAATAGCAAAGCTATGGTTCTCCCTAAGCTACAACTGGTAACTATGACAATTAAGAACACAAATGGTACAGAACCTAACCCTTTAAGCCTCGTATTTGTTCATGAAAATTAAAATTTTCTCATAGAAAATGTCTATTTGCAGAGCAAGAGAAAACTAGTTTGACAGAGCCAGTCATTCTAGTGGGAAAGTTTCAAAAAATAGGCTTCTCTTGGTTTGCATATGGAGATTTCTCAAGACCACTGCAGAAGCCATTTTTGACTGATATTACTATTAACGGGTTAATAAGGTGAGGATGGCTAGGATTAAAAGTGTGCCAAAGGAACTTAAAAGAATTGGTTTATGCTAATGGCAAGACCGGAGAAGGAATGCAGACCTGGCCAGGTCGCCACTGACCCATATTGATTCAAGCAGCCACAATTGGTGATGATTGGTCAGTTTTCGAATTAAATTATCACAGCGACTGGATTGGTTAAATTCAAACTGAGGAGCCCAATGACGGGCTAACAGTGTTACTAACACTGATCAACATTGTGACCCTGGCTGAGCATACTGTATTCTCCGGATTGCGCATACTGGACAAATTACAGATGACCCACTTGCCTATGTTGCGACCTTAGTGTGCTCACGTTTGTTGAATATAACAAAGAATTAGGTGCTGACACTGCAGCACATTAATTGCTTAACATTTTGTCAGAAGTATACAAATTTTACAGACAGACAGACAGACAGACAGACAGGATGATTACAGAGATATATATTAGATATCAATTGGTTTTGTTGCAATATTAATTGTATGAAAGCGAACCAATTTTCATTTGACTTGCTTTGTCCATTATTCAACTAAAAAGACTATAACTTACTCTGTGCCTGTCTTAAATGGCAGTAGTTATGAATACTTGCTAATTGTGAACTTATATAAACTTCCTCAGATGACGTCTAATAAAATCTGACTTGTATATATTTTCAGCTTGCTAATGACTTCTTGTTGGTGTTGTAGTTAAGTAGACCTTTTATTTTCTTTTACCATTGCTCATACAGTTCTCATTCAATGCCTGGGTTTAAATTCACCCAACCCCTGATGGGTTATAGAAGGTTACCTCACCATTAAATTTTAAATAAATTGCTACTTCTCCATTATTGATGAATGGATTTCACTAGAACTTGAGGTGATATTCTAGGAGTATATCTATCAACATCAGAATGGATCACGAGATTGTATTCATTATTGAGTTATAAAGTTGCTATAAAGGTTGCAGAATATTTCAGATCGGAGTACCTACAAGCTTTTTCTTGAAAGCAAGGTATGCTATTGCTGCCATGACCCTTTCCAGTTTTAGCTATGCCCCGCCCATCCCTAGTTAAGCTCCACCCGCGCTTCACCCATGTTGGGAGCGATCGATCCCCAAATGCCCTGACTATCAATTTCCATAAAACTATACAGGTAAGCTGTTGAATATTTTGAAAGTAATTTGACTGGATGCCATAGGCAGCAACAGCGCCCAGTCAAGTTACTTTCAAAATATTCAACAGAATGTTTATTAAATAATAAAGACATACAATTCGTACAACAACGCTTAGTCCATCTTCAATTATGCATTCATGATGTACTTATCCACTTGATTTGTGACGTCATTGATTATGATGTCATCCTACACATCACAGTTGATTATGATGTCATATGATGGATGGATAAACTGGAAAAGTCCATTGATTTTGATGTCAGATGATGGATGGATAAACTGCCATGTATTTCAGAATGTTGTAAATTGCATTTATAAGATCTTTTAAAGCAAATGTAATAATAAATATAATAGAATTTGTCAGGAAACGCTATCTTATTTCGCAATCTTATTTTACACTAATATAATTTGCCCAAAATATTTGCAAATACATCATGAATTGCAAAGAATTTGTTCTATAATTACACACTTGTAGGACGTTTACACTCAATTGTCTTTGCATTTCCGTAACTTGATGATGATTGAAAAAACTACATCCCATGTAACTACGACAACCGGATAATTGGTTCATGCCATGATAAAAGAATTCTGAATTACGGAAGTTGTTAGCAAATAGGTTTGTGTGCCATTTTTCTAAGCCATACTTCAGAGCGGTGAGTGGCCATTCTAATGGGCCTTCTACATATCCAGAGCAGATGTCTGCTTATGTTATTAATTTAACCATCAAATTTGTTCAAGAGAAGATTATTTTTCAAAATTTATCAACGAAATAACATACCCAGTTATTTAGCCAGTCATTCCGTTATTGAGCTAGTCATTCCAATGGCAAATTTTAACATTTACTCTTCTATTGGTCAGCAAATGAACATTTCTTAGGGAGCACTACAGAAGCTGTTTTTGGCTGGCTTCATTGATATAGTGTTAATGTATGAACTGCTATGTTATTGATCATCTAAATGGTAATTTTGGGCAGTGATCAAACTGTTGTGTGTATCCTTCTTGGATCAGTGGCATGAAAGAGATGGCTTTGAGCTCTTAGCTACATCGAATATGAAACTAAATCAATTGCCTTATGTCATGTGTCATGAAGTCCATATTTAAACAGAATCAAAAGAAAATTTATCAATTCATATTGAGTGGTTGTTTTAATGTTTTATCAACTTTAAAACTCGCAATAGATTTACCAGTAGTCATGATATATATGGATATGCAGTGCATTAAAGAGATTTTAGCTTTTTCCGCTTCTAATTCTAAAGTAGTGGATATACACATTTAAGATGCTTTTAGAGAGTCAGTAAATTAATTAACTACCTTCTGAGCTGCTCAGATGTTACGGTTGTACAGCATCATTGATACTCAGGTTGCATCATACAAGTGTAGGTTTTTGACCAGAGGGGTTCGTGATCCACTGATCGACAGTTTCCGAAAGAACTAATGAGCGCAATGTTTCTTGTGACCTAGTGTAGATACTGGTGGGATTGATCTTCGTAAATAAATTAATTGAAAACTATTTTTTGATATGTGTGTTTCCTACGTAATCAGATATTGCAGTTTGAAAACTCGATCGAACGTTGATTGACACGCTGAAAATTAACTGGATCAAACTCGTAATTCAAAGTGTTAACGAATCATTGAGAATGTTAGAGGATGCATTGTGTATGCGTTCATGCAATTATTTTAAATTACAGTCAACGCATCCCAATTACCAACCTGTCCCACTATGAGTCCTTCTTTGGCTGCTCTTTCTTGTCCTCAACGAGTGGGCTTTAGCTCCCTCAGGTTCCTCTTTGTCATCAATGTACCAATTCTGGCTTCTTTTAGATCAGTGTATAACACACTTAGCAGGTTTGTGCAATAACATCCTCTATGAGCTTTGTAGATGTTGGAACTGAGTACAGCAGATTCCAAAGCCTTCTGTGCAGTGGTATTTAATGGTATTCACATAACATGGTCAAACACAGGCCATCTTTGTGGGGCCACCGCCACTGATATTGGGACTGTATTGCACATAGTGTATAGTGCGTCAATGTTGAGTTATAGTATAGGGTGTCTACAATGACAGGCATCAAGCTTATATAGAACTACCTTCTGAGCTGCCCAGATGTTACAGTTGTACAGCATCAATGACACAGGTCGCATTATACAAGCATAGGTTTTTATACCCCATCCAAAAGTTTGGCATGGTATTATGTAATGGCGCCGTCCATCCAAGTGGTTTCCGGATGATAACGCCATTACCATTTGTCGGATTACATTGAAACTCCATAGGGTGGTTGGACTAGGTCTTGGAAAGAAACCTATCGAAATTGACAATGATCCGAAATCCAAGATGGCCACCAGCCACCGTCAGCCATCTTGAAAATTGCTTTCCGGATGATAACTCCGTTACCGTTTATCGGATCACTGAAACATCATAGAGTGGTTTGACTAGGTCTGCGGAAGAAACCTATCAAATTTGAAGATGATCCAAAATTCAAGATGGCCGCCAGCCACTGGCGGCCATCTTGAAAATTGGTTTCTGGATGATAACTCCATTACCGTTTATCGGATCGCTTTGAAACTTCATAGGGTGGCTGGACTAGGTCTGGGGAAGAAACCTATGAAAATCGATGATGATCCGAAATTCAAGATGACGGCCAGACTGGTGGTCATCTTGAAAATTGGTTTCCGGACGATACCTCCTGGACCACTTAACTTCATAAGGATGACTGGTCTGGGTCTGAGGAAGAAATAAATATTTTCTGATAGCTCTCATTCATTGGGTTGTCATCACGGCGGGGCATTATGCGCTGTTTGCAGAGCTCTTGTTGACCAGAGGGATTCACGATCCACTGATCGACAGTTTCCAAAAGAACTTGAAAGCAATCTTTCCTGTGACATAACATGCAGCCATTTCTAGTGACCTAATGTAGATACTAGTGGGTTTGATCTTGGAGAATGCTTTCACACAGGTGAGATGGCTGTGGCAAGGTAGTATGTAAACAGTACTTGGGAATGGCCATCTCCCTGTGGAGAACTAATGGAGATCTCAAACACCACAGACTATATTTTTAGCTCACCTGGTCAGAATGGCCAAGTGAGCTTATGCCGTGGTGACCATCCATCCGTGGGCCGTCTGTCCATCCATCAGGCAACTTTTTGTTTAAACGAATCCTTCTCAAGAACCACTTGGCCGATTTCAATTATATTCGTTAGGAAGCATCCTTAGGGCATAGAGATCTGAGTTTGTTCAAATGAAGCCTTCAGATGAAGCAGATCAGCCGATTTGGCCAGCGGCCATCTTGGATTTTGCCAATTTTTTTAAAATGTCTTTAAAAATCTCTGAAACTGCTTGGAGAATCGATTCATAACTCATGAAATATCATCTAGGGCAAGAGGTAAGCCAAGTTTGTTCAAGAGAACTTGATTGACCATATGGTTCGGTGGCCATCTTGGATGACCTAGATTTCGCAAAAACTACCTCTAGAACGGCTGAAGGGATCAGGCTGAAATTTATGAGATATGATTAGGAACGAAAGGCCATTAAAGTTTGTTCAAGGGAAGTTTATTCTTAAAAAAACATGGTTGTCATGGGCCAATCAATATGTAGCGTATTTGGTGGTCATATTGGATTTTTTTATTTGATCGATTTTGAGGCCGAAATTGGTTTTATATGTTTTTTTGGTATTCTGATGTCAAAGTTGCCATTTTCGAAACTGTCAGATGAATGGTTTGGCAGCCATCTTGGATCATTTTCCCAACAAAATCGCCCATACTAAAGAAATGGACAATTTAAGTGAACTTCTGGGCCGATTTCAATTATATTTTGCAGAAGCGATCTTTAGGCCATGGTGATTCAAGTTTGTTCAAACGAAGCCAATTGGTCAATTTGGCCGGTGGCCATCTTGGATTTTGGCCGACTAAAAAAAATATGTCTTTAAAAATCTCCAAAACCGCTTGGGGAAGCCACTCAAAACTGATGAAATATGATCTAGTGAAAGAGCTGAATCAAGTTTGTCAAGGGAACTTGATTGGCCAAATAGTTTGGTGGCCATCTTGGATGACCTAGTTTTTGTGAAAATTACTTCTCCAGAAATACTGAACTGCCCGGGCCAAAATGTGGCAAATATGATTAGGGACTAAGGGCCATTATAGTTTGTAGGTTGATAATTACAAAAGTATGGCCACCATGGACCAATAAAAATGTAGCAGGTTTGGCTGCCATATTAGATATTTTTATGTGATGGATTTTGAAGCCGAAATTGATTTTATAGAGGTTTTTAGGTATTCTGATTTCAGATTTCCGTTTTCAAAACGGTCGGATAAACGGTTTGTCAGCCATCTTGGACCTTTTTCCTGCCAAGACTCCCATACTAAAGCAAAGGGAAATTTAACATGTTTTCTCGAGAACCGCTTGGCCAATTTTCAAGTATATTTGACAAGAAGCATCCTTATGGCATAGGGATACAACTTTGTTCAAAGGAAGATGATCGGTCAATTTGGCCTGGTGACCATCTTGGATTTTGGCCGAGTTTTAGAAAATTCTTTAGAAATCTCCGAAGCCTTTGGGGGATCGATGCAAACCGTATGAAATATGATCTACAGCAAGAGCTGAACCAAGTTTGTTCACGGGAACTTGATTTGCCAAGTGGTTCGGTGGCCATCTTGGATGACCTAGTTTTTTGCGAAAACAACGCTTCCTTAACATGAGAGAGTATCACAGAAGATCCTTCGGTTCAAAGGTCAAACTCACTAAATTAAGATTTTGTGTTTAGCTCAACTTCACTGTTTAAATCGCTGCTTGATCATATTAGAGACAAAGTTGGACCCATGCTTCATTATAATGAAAGTCAATAACTCATAACACCTTGGAGTCAAATGGTCAAAGGTCAAGGTAACTGTGTCCTTGTTAAAGCCTTTTTTTTTAAACACTAACATTTGTCTTTAGCTCAACTTAGCAGCTTTATATATCATGTTTGGTTAAGCATAACGGGCCCAAATTTGGACACGTCCTTCCATATAATGAGATTGCATGTCACCTTGATATCTAACGGTGAAAGTTAGTGTAATAATGACAACAATAACATTTTGCTTTTAACTCAACGTATCGGTTCATATGTAATTTTGTGTTAATCATTCTGTACCCAGTGTAAATGATGCATACTAATGAAAGAGGATGACACAATTACTTTGGAGGTCAAAAGGTCAAAGGGCATGGTCACTGATTAGGGTATTAATAAGCCGTATATAATTATTTTATATTTGAAGTCATGCTTTATACTAGCTGCTTCATTGCAAAGTTGTAAAGGTGAGCTTCATGGTTGCATTGCAAGCAAATTTCTAGTTTAAACTTACTATTGGAATGCCTGACCTGGTAAATGAGCCCGTCATTCTGGTGGTAAATTTTTTTAATGCTCTTCTTAGCCCACAAATAGACATTCAATAAGCAAATTTGTTTTCTTCTGGACAAGTCTTTGGCCTTTAAAGGGTTAATTCCACCGATCCCACGTGCGCAACTCATAGCAGGAAATAAAAGGGCTATAGCAACTAGCACTTTGTGATGAGTTTAACCTTATGACGCCAAAATAATGAGTGGTAAGTCTGGATTGTAAGGATAACGTCTCCTACCCATGACTGGTGAAGATGCTTCCAGTAAAACGTGAGGTAACATGCTGGACACGCAGACATGCAGAGACATACAGACAGACATTGCGAATAGAATTGCCTCTCTACATATTGTGAGGAAACTAATAACAAACCAGTTTATTTGTAAGTCTCCCCACGAAGTATCATGAGACAATGCTAATTGAAAATTTGCGCACTTCGTGGTGAGACTCATAACAAGCGAGTTTATTTGGATAACCCCATAGAACCATAGATTTAATTGCTTTTCCCGGAAGCTCGAATTGTGACCCCTTGTAAAATAGACTAATAAACATAACTGCTTTACCTTTTTACAATCCTTCATGAATTGCAGAAGTAATGGAGGGATCTTTGCCCTGTAGGTGGGGCTTAGAATACACCTTCCGTATCCTCTGTGTGTCGTAAGAGGCGACTAAAGGAGGTAAGGGTGAGGTAACCCTGACAGAAACCTCGAGTGCTGAAGACGGAGGTTCCAGGCCGCACGGCGCACTCTGATAAACCATGGATCCACGCACTTAATGCATATGATCATGTCGATAGTCACTTACAGGACTGGCGGTATGATCAGCGAACGAAAAGAAGAAATGGAGGGATCTGAACTGTCACTCAAGTATCTGATCTCATAATGGATGGATCTTTCCGGTTTTAGCTATGCCCCACCAATCTCTAGCTAAGCTCCACCTAAACCTCACTTGTGTTGGGATCAATCGATCTCTGAACATTGTGACTATCAATTTCCAAAAAACTACACAGGTAAGCTGTTGAATATTTTGAAACTAATTTGACTGGGTGCTGTTGCTCCCTAAGGCAGCAACAGCTCCCAGTCAAATTAGTTTCATAATATTCAACATCATGTTTATTAAATAGCAAAGAATTACAAAGACATGCAATTCATACAACGTGTCGGATTGTTTGAGATTTGATGACGGTCTATATGGAACCCTTTGTGACGTAATGATTGTGCCATCATCATACACGCGCTGAGCTGATTATGACATCATATGAGTTCAGATGATGGATGGATACTCTGGAAAGGTAAATTACGCCACTATTTAGCTGATGTTATGATGTGTAGCTCAATCATGAAAATCGAAGTCTGTCTGATACTTAAGTGTACAAATTGTATGTCTTTGATGAATTTATGATTTAATAAACATTCTGTTTGAATATTTTGAAACTAATTTGGGTGTAGCTGCTGTTGCTGCCATAGTTACTGTGAAACTTAGATTCCGGAAATTCCGGTTTCAAAGTTTTAAACTGATTCCATTGTATCACTCATAAAAAGCGGACAGAGCTTATCTAGAAATGGGAAGGGCATAAATAGAAATTGAATATACCCGCTACTAAATACAAAAAGATATGCATCGCTTTATTTATGATCTAGCGCAATAAAAATTTCTCTGCTTAGTAGCATTGGTTCTTGCTTGCAACATTTTTTTTAATTTCTCACATAAATTACAACACTCATGCATGCAGTACCACATTCTCACACCCAATAGGATCATAGCTGAAAGTATGGGAAAGGACCTTTCCACTGTATCCATCTATCATATGATGTCATAATCAACTATGTGATGTATAGAATGACATCAGAATCAGTGACGTCATTATGATGTCATGAATGACGTAGATAAGTACGTCACGAATGCATAATTGAAGACAGACGATGCGTTGTTGTACAATTTAATAAATATCCTGTTGAATATTTTGAAACTAATTTGGCTGGGCGCTGTTACTGCCATAGGCAGCAACAGCACCCAGTCAAATTAGTTACAAAATATTCAACAACTTACCTGTATAGTTTTCAGGAAATTGATATTAGAGGCCATTCGGGGATCGATCAATCCCATAGCTAAAACTGGTAATGGTGCTTTCACAGAATCTGATCTCACTGAGTATCTGACATCATAATTAAAGTATGTCAGTTCTTAGCTGACCTCACAATCAAATGACATAGGTTTGGCATTAAACTGCTAAAGGTCTGACAGTCACGGTCTGAATTGTAAGTCTGAGGTGAATTTACAATTTATTAAACATCTTGAAAATTTTGAGACTTGGTTAACTTGGAGCTGTTGCTGCCATATGCAACAACATCTCCCAGTCAAACTAGTTCCAAAATATTCAGCAAGTGTAGGCCTATATATTGTTACCTTGAAATTCAGATCCTGTGAATTCAGTGCTGAAATCTATTGAAACAGACATACAAATGGGTGTAGTGTAGCTATAAATGTGTGGGGTATAGCTAGGAATGGATTTAGGCAGATATAATATTCAGATACACATACGCGTATATGTGAATTATACAGCGCAATATCAACGGAATGGAATCATAAACAATAAATCATTTGGTTTGGATGACATAATAGGTAGGTCTAACTGGGACATGGCAAACAAAGTATGACAAATAAGGCGATGCTCTTCTACCTGTGCCACACCCATTCCTAGTTAAGCTCTGCCCACTATTTGGCACATGTTGGGATCGCTTTATATACTTAATTAAACCATGAATTTACCATAGTCTCAATTTCAAGTTAATTATGCACTAAAGATGTTGAACATTTTGAAACTAATTTGATTGGGGGATGTTACTCACAGCTTATGACAAAAACAGCTCTCAATCAAATTGATTTCAAAATATTCAACAGAATGTTATTAAATTGTAATACATACAATTCGTACACTGTCATGACAAAGTTTTCCTGCTGAAGATATTTGGCATTATGATTGTGATATCAGCTAACTAGTGACGTTACATATCTGATCAGTACATCAGATACTTGAGTTACAGATCAGATCCCTCGGTTGGCCTGACCTTATGATTCTAGAACTCTTTTAGGCAGCTTGAGCCAGTTTTGATATGGGCTCCATGTATTGTGTAGCTACATATTGCCAATTTTCTTCATCCTTAGGATCAGCTTTAGCCTCTCTTGTGTTAACATACCTCATTAATACCTATGGTGTGGGGGGGGGGTGTTGTGTGTGCTGCCCACCCCAGCTCACCCATAGATTGAGGTCATAATGTTAATAGCAGACCATACTTGTTTTTGGTGAAATGAAGATCCATAGTATTTATTGTGCAAAGAAATGGGGCTCACAAATGTGCCCCGCTCAAGGATGAGCACAAAGCTTGTGCTAACATAAAGCAATAACTTATGTAGCTATATATACACTATGGACCTCCAAAGAAAGAAGTTCACCCAAAACCAATAATTGTCAAGCCGACCACAATAGCTACTGCGGTGGTCTTGACGAAAATCTTTTGCCTAGTTAGTGTCCATTTGAATGCCAAGAAAAGACTTTTTGAAGATTTACCACTGGAATGCCTGTCTCAATAACTGAGCCAGTCATTCCAGTGCTAAATTAAAAAAAAATTGTCCTCTGTGGGCATGCAATGATAAAGCAAAGATTCATTCAGCATTTGATGGATAAGCAATAAACAGCATGTGCAGTTGTTTTGAGGAAAGTCCATTTGCAGGACAGCGGAAAGCAATTTTTGTAAATGTGATAAATCTGCAAAAAATAGTCTTCTCTTGGTCTGCAAAAATGAAAAATGTCTTGAAGAATCTCCGTCATTATAGGGTTAATTGATATGAGTAGCATTTTGAGCGCTTCAATACTATAACCCTCAAATTTACCAAAGAAAATTTCAATTTTCTCATAGAAAATGTCCATTTGCAGCCTAAGAGACGACTATTTAAAAAAAATTACTATTGGAGTGATTGGTGCAGTTATCGAGCCAGTCATTCCAGTGGTAAATTTTCAAAAATAGTTCCTTTTGTCTGCAAATGGAAATTTCTCAAGACACTGCAGCAGCCGTTTTTGGCTGATATGAGTGTTAAAAGGGGTAAGGCCCTCACTGTTGACATGAGAGGCGTTAACAACAGCTTTGTCGGTATGGATAACTTTTTATCACACCATAGCAATCTGAATGTACAAATCTAACCTTGCCCTGACCTCACCCTCTATCATCCAATATTACTATGCAATATATTCCACTCCATAGACAACCGCACTAATGATATATGTTATGAGGTGAGTTCACTTGATAACTGGATGCCATTGTCATGAATTTGATGGATGATAGGTTCCTAGCACCACAGCATCCGATCAAACCAGCTATTTCTCTGAATCCATTATCCACATTAACAGTAATGTGTCTAGCATTTAGATGGACAAACCATACAATTATACAGTGAGCCATTCTGATCAATCTGTAGTCAGTCAATCAGTCAGGATCTATCTATCTATCTATCTATCTATCTATCTATCTATCTATCTATCTATCTATCTATTTAGATGGACAAATCATACAATTATACAGTGAGCCATTCTGATCAATCTGTAGTCAGTCAATCAGTCAGGATCTATCTATCTATCTATCTATCTATCTATCTTATCTATCTATCTATCTATCTATCTATCTATCTATCTATCTATCTATCTATCTATCTATCTATCTATCTATATATCAATCTATCTATTTAGATGGACAAACCATACAATTATACAGTGAGCGATTCTGTAGTCAGTCAATCAGTCAGTATCTATCTATCTATCTATCTATCTATCTATCTATCTATCTATCTATCTATCTATCTGTCTGTCTGTCTGTCTGTCTGTCTGTCTGTCTGTCTGTCTGTCTGTCTGTCTGTCTATCTATCTATCTATCTATCTATCTATCTATCTATCTATCCATATATCCATCTATCTATCTATATATTTATCTATTTATCTATCTATCTATCTATCTATCTATCTATCTATCTATCTATCTACCTACCCATCTACCCATCTATCCATCTGTCCATCTGTCTGGCTGGCTGGCTGGCTGGCTGGCTGGCTGACTGTGTCTACATTCCTGCCCCGTCCCGCAAAGTTGTGTAGTTTACAAAACACTACATATATTTAAGCCATATTAATGAAATCAAGTGGACATGTTTTAACACAATTTGACTCTCTAGATGAATACAGTCTCAAAATGTGACTGCCTGTATTAGTTGTCATATATTTCTAGAAGCCAGGACCATTTATGTAGAATTAGTCAATTTGATGTCCCTTTATTCATATTGCATATCTAATAATAGATGGTTCTTGAATCTGAGTCCTGTCTTTCCCTAAAATCATTACAAATACCACATTTGCGTCGCATAGTAATTTTGTTACATTGATTGTCCGTAATAGTTTTATTTCCACATACATCTATTATATCATTCGATTTATTCCCCCATAATTACTATTATTATCCAGATTCTGTATGCCCACATAGAATAGCAGCTCTATCAATGACTGTCAGATGTGGTAGAATAGGGAAGTAATGTGATAAACATATGTGCATTTAGAATTTCCTTGGGAAAATTTCAATTGGAATTTGACGGCAGTGGTACTGATCATTGTAACGCTGCATGTGATAAATAACCTGTTAAACAAGGTCACCTTTATATATCCAAATTATCAGCACGTTTAGTAAATATATTGAACAAGCTGGGCAAGAAAAGCAAGATTGTACCTAGTTAATATCCATTTGACTGGCCATTTTAGATGAATATTTTTGAAAATTTACAACTGAAATTACTGGCTCTGTTGTCTTCTTTTGACTTGCAAATGGACATCATAATGCCCAAGATAACTCTAAAATGCTGGCTTTTAGCGGATTGGCCATTAACCCTTTAATGGTCAAGATTTGTCAAGAAAATTAAAACTTGATTAGTGGATGTCCATTTGCAGGCCAAGAGAAGACTATTTTAGAACGTGTCACTGAAATGACTGCCTCGGTTATCGAGTCAGTCATGCCAGTGGTAAAATATCTCACCAAGCAAATCACCATTTCATCAAGATCATTGCAAAGGCCTATTTTGGCCGGCTTGACCATTAAATGGTTGATGGTTCAATGTTAACTAGTTTGAGATCCTCGTATATATATATTTTCATCTTTATATAATAATACTGGTGCACTGGAGGAAGATGAGGAATTCGCGGAAGATATTGATATGTTTCGATATTTTTTGCACAAATATTTCTTTGATAGCATTATTTATATCGACTGAAAACAGTTATGCTTCTATCATTTTCCTAAAGAAGAAGATAAACAGATGTTTAGGCCTTGACGGAACACATGCTCCCGTCGTGTACCGATAGAGTACTGATTATAGGTATCATTTAGTAGCTGTTATTATTGAAACCACAACCAATCAATCAATCAATATCCTGCAAAAGGTCATACGTTCATGATCACGTCATCTTTGCAGGATCAAACCCAGCTAAAGTACGTGGTAATTGAATCATGAGTTTGATAATTTGGTAAAGGTGAATGGCAACATGAGTATGGAAGATTGGTCCTTTGTATGCTGGCCACATATTAATTCTCTTTGAATATCTCTGACCAGTGTCCTTAGAAGATCAATGATGTTGCTTAATTAAAATCCAGAATCATATGCCTCTGGAGTGAGTAGGTATGCCCCCATCTAAGTAGTGCATCCTTCCTTCCATTTTGCATGGTCGCTTAAATGTTACGGTGAATAGATCTTCACTTGGCTTGGTGCATGTCTAAGGAAGACTATTAACGTTGTGTCAAAATGTCACAGATGAAGGTTGTCCTACTATAGCAGTGGGCATCACGCCATTTCTTCAGGTGGAGTGGTTTAGCTCATAATCTGTAGGATGGACTGAGTGGTGAACAGATGGATAATTTGACTATATAATGAACATGTTGGATGCCATCTCAGGTCTGCAATTCACTGTTACAATTTAATGCACGAACAACATTACAACCGACTTTAAATATATTTTCTTATTTTCTCTTGAATTAAAACTACCAACTTCTACAGTTACTCTCACATCCTCATTTTTCATCTCGCTCTCTCAAACTCTAAACATAGTCTCTCTAGCCTGACTATATCCAAGCAAAAACAGTCCATTCCCTCTCAATAGACCTTTCCCACATCAGCGTATTTTGGGAAAATACCTTCCCAGAATGCACCGTGCATACAACTTCTGGCTGTTAACCGCGATAGCCAATGCGCAAACATCATTACTTTACTATTTGAATCAGATACAATGCACTTTAAATAGTTTATATGAAGAACTAATTTAATAATATTATTGAAGTCACACATCATTGTAAAGCTACGCCAATATTCTATATCTGTATTCGTTTTTATAGTTTTGTAAAATGTAATACATTTGATTGTAATTTTTTAAAAGCCCCTGTTGTCCACTTGATTTAATGAATATAGGTATAATGGTGTATTTTATGTATGCAAATAACCCAGTGAAAGATTTACAAAAATGTAAAAAATAATACATTAATGATTAGGCAATTGAATGAGGTTTCCAATGATGTATGACTTAAATAATATAGTGATTTTAGCTTATCATAGGAACGGTTTAAATAGTGGTGTATTTGAGTGAAATAGTAACTCAATGCGCGTCAGCTGCTTGTTAGAGCGTTACCAGCCAGCAGTTTTGCTCTGAGCGTGGATTTAGGGGAATCCTGGCATAGTGATGGCAATGTGGGAAAGGTGTATTCTGGTCAGCAAGCCATCTAGTGCACTTCAATTAAAATGCCAAAATTAGTAGCTGGTCACTCTGTTGCATTATCCAAGTTTAGGAGACCGAGGAGCATAGTTAGACTATCTGCTGCCTTGGACATCTTATCTCAATCCCCAAAGATATAAAAAAGACAAATCTAACTCTGGGCCAGCAGTGTGTAGAAGTCACTGTGAATAATACATACTGTAACAGCTCAGCACCACTACACTACCATAACCTGATTATCAAAATGCCTTTCGAGTGATGTCTAGTTCTACTGAGGATCTTCATTCGACCTTACCTTGAAGAGCAGTGTGGATGGGTTGGATCGGTCCATCAATTATCTGAAGTCATAATCAATTACATCAATTAAGTTAGCTCACATCACAATCATAATAACCTGTAGCTCCATCATGAACATTGAAATGTTTGTCACTAGTGCACAAATTGTAGGTCTTTGATGAATTTAGAATTTAATAAACATTCTGTATTTCTGTTAAATATTTTGAGACTAGTTTGACATGGAGCTTTCGCTGCCTACAGATGCCGTAGGTAACAACAGTCCCGATTCAAATTAGTTTCAATATATTCAACAACTTATCAGGAGTTTATATATAGTTTCAATTTAGATTCTGAAAATTCAGGTTTCATAGTTTCAAATCGATTCAAACATGTGTAAAACGTGGGCAGATTTTAGCTAGAAATGGGCCTTTCCAAGTTTATCCATACATCATATGACGTCATAATCCACTACATGATGTGTAAGATGACATCATAATCATAACATCATGAATGACCCGATATAGCTCGTCTTTAAGCTTAATAGTCTGACACATTGTACAAATTGTATGCTTTTAACATTTAATAAATATTCTTCTGAATATTTTGAAACTAATTTGACGGGATGCTATTGCTGCCACAATATGGCAGCAACAGCACCCAGTCAAATAAATTTCAAAATAGTTAACAGCTTACCTGTATAGTTTTCTGGAAATTGTTAGTCAGGGAGTTCAGAGATCGATCGATCCCAACATGGATGAAGTGTGGGTGGAGCCTAGCTAGAGGTGGGCGGGGCATAGCTAAAAATGGAAAGGTCCATAACTGATCCCTCCATTGATGTTGTGGTCAGAAGGTTAATTATGGTCAAGATTGCAGTGTCTGAATTCCATAAATTGTGTTTCTGTATGACAACTCAACTTCTTAGTACTGAAGTAATCCTCATAAGATTTGACATGTTATCCTGCAAGAAGAGTATGTCAATGGTGTTCACAGGGTGAGGTTGGGGTGATTTCAGTACAAAATGTATGTTTCTGGATGCTAACTTGATGTCTACTGAAACCGTTTATAATTTATCCTTGATCTCCCAAAGAATATGTGTTAATGGTTAATGATTTAATCACAGAAATTGAATTTCTGCGTGATAAACTCATGCTCTACTGAGAGGATGTAATTAGCAGAATTGCATAGGTGGTGCCCTTGCCATCCTGAGGAAGCCTAATGATTTTGTTGTCAAAGGGTCATACGACACAGCTGTTGGGGCCCAATTGCAGAAATAGCATTTCCACTAGATAAGACAAATTAGACTATAGGGACAGCCTGGCTGCGCTTTTTGGGAAAATCTTATTGATTTAGGTTGTCTTCACACAAAGACCAGAGTTCTATTGAAAGTATATCAACCAGATTTGCGTTTGAGGTCATGAAGAACCCGTTGATTTTTTACTGTCAAGGTCTTGGCGACCCACTTGATGAAGATCTGGCATGTGGCCATTAGAAAACTGATAATAAGGGAATGATGAGTAGGTTAGCAATCATTAATTACCATGCTTAATGCAATTCACATGATAATCTGCTGTTATTACTCGCTTTAATCCCTTTCCTATAAACAATGGGTCCTTTCATATGCAAAATCAACATTAGGTCTTTTTATACGCAAAACCAATGTAATCTGCAGGGCAGAACTTTTATAACATGTATTTGAGAGGTTATATATGTTAAATGTTGATAATTTTGATATTACCCCTTGAATCCTCAAATTTGATTAAAAATATTTTAATTTTTTCTCATCGAAAATTACCATTTGCAGGACAAAAGAAAGCTATTTTAGAAAATTTATCAATGGAGTGCTTGGCTCTGGTATTATAAGAACCAGTCACTCAAGTGGTAATTTGTCAAAAATAATCTCTTGTCCTGTTAATTGACATTTCTCAAGGCCACTGATGTTTTTGGCCACCATGTTAAAATGTTAATGGACCTTTCCAGTTTTAGCCATGCCCCGCCAATCCCTAGTTAAGCTCCACCCACGCTTTGCCCGTGTTGGGATCGCTCAATCCCCGAATGCCCTGACCATCAATTTCCAGAAAATTATACAGCTGTTGAACATTTTGAAACTAATTTGACTGGGCGCTCAGTCAAATTAGTTTCAAAATATTCAACAGAATGTTTAGTAAATAGTGAAGACATACAATTCGTACAGCAATGTTTAGTTCATCTTCAATTATATGTTCGTGACTTACTTATCTACATCATTCATGACACCATTGATTATGACATCATTCTACACATCACATATTTGATTGTGATGTCATATGATGGATGGATAAACTTGGGAGATCTATTCATGTATGGGATGTTGCATGAGATCCTCTGTGTACCATTATTCAGCCATTGCATACTACATAAATGATGGCAATTTAGCCCTTTAATGGTCATGCCGGCCAAAACCGGCCTTTGCTATGGTCTTGTGGAATGTCCATTTACAGGCCAAGAGAATACAATCTTTGAAAATTTACCACTAGAATGACTGGCTCGATAACCGAGCCAGTCATTCCAATGATAAATTTCTTCCAATGATAAATTTCCAAAAATTGTTTTCTCTTGGCCTGTAAATGGACATTCAATTAGCACATATTTAAATTTTGTTTAAAAAATGTGACCATTACAAATTTTAATTTATATGATAATAAAGTCAGCTCCTATCAGCCTTCAAATCAGTGTTGAATTAAAGTCTATAATTTCTGCGGACAGTCAGAAAAGGGTCTTGTCCAATGTTTTGCGGATCTTGTGCTGTACTATATTTTTAGTTTAAATCTGTATTTATGCTGATCAAATAACCACCAAAGATTTGAATAATTTTGAACCATTTAATTAATTCTAACATAATTACAATGCTTTGACATAAGAAGCAGAAGTGGATCAACCTAAAACTATCTGGCAAACAGATGTCTACTTGATGTATGGTAGAATTACAGACCATATCTGAAGGACTATGAACCAGAGAGAACACATCAAGTGTGAAACGCTGTAATTCGAATTTAAGCAGCTTTGCAAGAAATGTAAAAGCTTTAAGAAACAGGTTGGAACAAATAGACAGGCAGACGGATTGGATGGATCACTGGTCAGATGGATGGATGTCTAGACAGACTTAGGCTATTTGCTAGTTACAACTTAACCCTTTGAACCCTGAATTTATTTCTGTGGTCCCACCCTGAGTTTATCATGATAGCATTGCCAAGATTTTAATTTCTAACATTATACTTAGCCCATATACATGAAAGGCCTTTATTATGGCCTCAGTGTGAAGGCCTTTCGGGTATATAGACTTTCTCACTGAGACCATAATAACAACCTTTCAACATCAAACGGTTAAAGTCTAGTAGTCATAAGACTCATCAGCTCAGTATTGTGGTGAGACAGTGGATGTGATCAGCCATGAAAACTATATAAGCTATGTGAGCCACAGACATGAGAACCTTGTCATCTCACGATATAATAGCGTGAGCAGTGGATAGATCGTAAACAGCACTGATTAATCCTTTAACCCACAAGTCGGTTAAAAAGTGCTTCTGCACTTGTCTTGAGAAATGTCCATTAGCAGACCCAAAAAATACTATTTCTGAAAATTTTACCACAAATGGCTGGCTCGATAAACGAGCCAGTCATTCCAATTGTAAATTTGATCAAATAAGCTGCTCTTGTGTTAAAGGGTAGATCTATATGGCTGAAGGAAGCCGGTGATGAGTGAATCTTGTCAACTCAGTGTAGCATTAAGCAGAGGATGTGATCATCCATAGCAGATTGAGTGACAAGAGTCGGATTACATGACTTCATGGATGTCTTCATCCATAGATGACTGATTTAAGCTGCTTAGATTTGAGTGCGACTTAGTTTACTTGATTACGCCAGATGAGTTGGGTAGATGAGTAGCTGTACAGTGTGAACTTAGGGGAACCTTTAGGATTAGTGAAAAATCATGAATTGTACCATAAACTAAAACTTGGGTAGTGTGATTGTAATGGACAATAGCTGGGTTCCGTCAAATTCTCCTGAGAAATGTCCACCTATCAACGAAGAGAAGAGAGATTTACCAATAATAGACTGAAATATAAACCAACCTAGATATGGCATGAATGGGATCTGGAATCAGGGACTCGATAGACACCAATCAAACCAATAATAATTATGTTTTTAGTGAATTAAGGCATGTCAGCCTTCACAAACTGGCGAAATGCATCTTGGTATTAAAACAGATATTCTTTCAAGGCATGAGAAAGATAATAAAAAAAATTGTCATTCAGTTTTTATCTATGGCATGTACAATCACCTGTATACTCGAAAAATATGAGATGAACTCAGTTACAATGGATGCATCAATTTCTAACTATTCCCCGCCCATTTCTAGCTATGCCCCAACCATTTCTAGTTAATCTCTGCCATCTTTGTAAGTGTATTGGAATCAGGTTATATACTTAGAACTGACACTACCAGCATCCCAAGTTCAAAATAAATATACAGGAAAGCTGTTTAATATTTTAAAACTAATTTGACTAGGGGTTGCTTCTGCCTATGTCAGCAACAGTACCTGGACAAATTAGTTTCAAAATGTTTGTACACTTGAGACTTTTTAAGCTTCATGATGAATTTATAATACATCATGATTTTGACACCATTCCTACATATATAATTCATGACAAAGCAGATCCCTCTATTTCTAAAACGATCTGGGTTCCTGAGCATAATTCTAGAATGCCTGCATGGATCTGGTGTACAGATTGTAAGAAAACCGTTCTTAACCCGTTAATGGTCATACGGGACAAAACTGCCCTCTGCTATGGTTCTGTGGAATGTCCATTTACAGGCCAATAGAATACATTCTTTGAAAAGTTACCATCTGGGTTCCTGAGCATAATTCTAGAACGCCTGCATGGATCTGGTGTACAGATTGTAAGAAAACCGTTCTTAACCCGTTAATGGTCGTACGGGACAAAACTGCCCTCTGCTATGGTTCTGTGGAATGTCCATTTACAGGCCAATAGAATACATTCTTTGAAAAGTTACCATTGGAATGACTGGCTCGATAACCGAGCCAGTCATTCCAGTGCTAAATTTTCAAAAATTGTATGCTCTTAGCCTGTAAATAAACATTCAATAAGAAAATTTTAAAATCTTTTTTAACCAGATTTGACCATTAAAGGGTTACTTTTGCATTCCCTTTGTTACTGGGAAAATACCATTTGAAAGGAACTGCAAGAATATTGTAATTTTGGCCATTACTGCGTGAATGGTTTAGTCTCAAGGCGTGCATGAAATGGACAATGATTCAACAGATTAATGTATTCAAATGATGTGTGATGTGCTGAGTGGGAGAGATAACAGAATAAAAGTCCTTGGTGTGTTTTCAAGGTCACTTCCTTTTGAATAAACAGATTGAGAATGTGAGAATTCATGATTTGTAAAAAATAATTAATGTATTTCTGTTTACATTAGGTCCTTAATATTGGAGAGAATTTGATTAATTTTGGTGTGGTAGATAAGACTGGTGTCTTATCAGAAATGTCATGAAATATTCCCTTGACTGCGATATGTTATCAGAAACTGAGAAGCCACTGGTAGCAGACTGTGACAACCTATTCATAAACTTGTCAGAACTGTCCAAAGTCTCATTTCATTGTGTGCTCTGTATTCTGATCAATATTAGTCGTGTTGATCATATAAGAGTGTGTCCATCCCCCGCGATGCTCTGATTCACGCTATTGAGGAGCAATCATTACAAGGTCATGCAAGGATTCTAGATAGGACACAGTCCATCAATAATTGGATGGAAAACTTGGTCATAAACAGCCTTGGATGCTGACTTATTTTCTGGAGACGTCAGAGACAAGAAATTGCATCTATGACTCTAGAATAAATTGCTAGGCAAGATTTTTTATGTTGTCTACGCGATTCATACATTTCTGTATTCTCTTTTTAGCACTGTACATGTGTATTAACGAAAATTAGTGTTTTAGCTTCACTTTACAAAGTAAAATGAGATATTGTGATACCCTGCACGTCGTCTGGCGTCGGCGTCCTCCAATTCGGGTTTGGCTCAACTTTTCTGTTTATATCTATGTCTGGTTGATCATACTGGACCCAAACTTGGGCACATACTTCCTTCTAATAACCTACCATAACACAATGACTTTGTGGTCAAAAGGTCACGGTCGCTGTGATCGTGGTAAAAACATTGGTGCTTTTCAACTGTAATATTTTCCATTTGGCTCAACCTTTCTGTTTATATCTCATGTTTGGTTAAGCATACTGGATCCAAACTTGGTCACATGACTCCTTATAGTGATATGGCATCACACAATGATGTTGGTGTCAAAAGGTCAAAGGTCAAGGTCACTGACACATGGCGTCCGTCATTCATTTGTCAATAACGGTTTAAAAATGCTACTGCTCATTAATCACTTGGCGGATTTCACCTAATTTGCCTGGAAGGACACTATGAGGGTAGGCTTCAGAACATGTAAACAGAATTTTGATTGGTAAATTTTTTAGGTGAAAATCTTGCTGGAAAATTTCAAAATGCTAATCCTCATTAACCGCTTAGCGGATTTCAACCTAATGTGGCTGGAAGGACCCTAATGTTTTTGGCTTCAAAACATATGTACAGAATTTTGATTGCTAAATTTGTGTGTGTGAAAATCTTTGATTTTATGAAAAATTTACCAGAAATTGTCAAACCCTACTCCTCTTTAACCACTTGGCAGATTTCAAGTTACTTTGGGTGGAAGGATACTATAGAGCTAGACTTCAGAACTTAATTATATACAGAATTTTAATTGGTCAAATTTTTTGGTGAAATCCGTTACCGTAATTGTATACAAAATTTAACGGAAATTCTCAAAATGCTACTCCTCATTAACCGTTTGACGGATTTCAACTTACTTTGGCTGGAACGACCCTATGGGGCGAGGCTTCAGAACTTTTATACAGAATTTTGATTGGTAAATTTTTTGGGGAGAAAATTTATTTAAATCCTAGTTGCCTGGACAGCCCATATTGCAGTAGGCTCCAGAATATCTATTAAGAATTTTAATGGGTAGATTTTTGCTGAAAAGTATAAATTTTATGAAAAATTTACCAAACATTGTCAAAATGCATCTCCTCCATAACTGCATGGTAGATTGTATGCAAATTTGGCTGAAAGGATTCTATTGTGGTTGGCTCTAGCGTATCCTTTCAGAATTTTGTTTGGTCGATTTTTTGGTAGCCATTTGAATTTTTTTTTCATTCTCCAGAACCATTAGAAACACTACTCCTTAATTAGTGGCCCAATTTCAACGAAATCTGTGTGGGATGATCCTATGGTAGTAGGCTTCTCAAATGAGAATTTTGATTGGTCAATTTCTTTGGTGTATATCTTGGGTTTTTCGAAAACTATCCATCATGTCTACTGGTATGTAAATGCAAATGGTTCAAATGCTAGTGGTCCAGGTGAGCATTACAGGCCCTTGGGCCTCTTGTTGTTAAGTGTATTGATAAGCCTTCTATATTTATTTTATGTTTGAAGTCAAGCTTGATAGTGCATTGCAAAGTCATAATCACGAGCTTCATGGTTGCATTGCAACCACATTTCTTGTTAAAGATGGTCGTGAGCATAAATACCATGTAATTACCATGCAACACAAGCAAATATCCCAATATTCACCTGACTGAAGTTGTGTTTATAGGTTTACGAGGATGGAATTTGTTGTGTGTTTCCAAATATGTGTAACATACTGTAATTGCGATATAAAGGGTTTGTTAGAAATGTCAAGTACTCTGCCAGATTGACTTGTACTTGTTGTGAGAACTGAAAAGTGTAGTGAGTATGGAGACATAATTGTTCATAGCATATGCAAAACCAGGACTAGGCCTTGTATAAAGCTAAAAAATAAAAAAATATTTGTATGGTATGTCTTCGATGAATTTACAATTTAATAAACACTTGTATAATAATATGAATGTTTTTAAACTAATTTAACTTTAACACTCATACTAGGCAAAAACGGCTTTTGTAGTGGTTTTGACGGATTTATAATACGTCATGATTTTAACACCAGCCTACATACATAATTTATGACAGAGTGGATCCCTCTATTTCTAAAACGATCTGGGTTCCTGAGCATAATTCTAGAAAGCCTGCAAGGATCTGGTGCACAGATTGTGAGAAAACCGCTCTTAACCTGTTAATGTCCATTTGCAGACCATGAGAAGACAATTTTTGAAAATTTACAAAAAGGAATCACTGGTTCGATAATAGTCTTCTCTTGGTCTGCAGATGAACATTTTCTATGAGAAAATTGAAATTTTCTTGAACAAATTTGAGGCTTAAAGGGTTAACTGAGAGCTGTTGCTGCCATAGCCCCCAGTCAAATTAATTTCAAAATGTTCAACAGCTTACCTGTATAGTTACCTTAAAATCTAGATTTTGGAAATTCAGTTTTCAATAGTTCAAATTAATCCAATAGATTCTGACATGCGTAGAGTGAGCACAGCTTAGCTATAACTGTGTAGGGAATAGCTAGAAATGGAAAAACTGTAATATGGACATCAGAAATCAGTTTATGAAAACACCGTTTACAATACAAATGTCAAACTTTGTGATTCCAATTTCATCTATCTGCTGATGACGGTAAGTAATGGACCTTTCCATTTTATCCATCCATCATATGACGTCATAAACCTTTTAACATTTGACCTGTGTAACGTGTAGGATGATCTCATAATCATGTCATGAATGACTCGATTTAGTGTGTCTTAAACGCTTAATAGTGTGACACGTTTTACTAATTGTATGTCTTTGCTGTTTAAAAAACATGTTCAATATTTTGAAACAGCACCCAGTCAAATTAGTCTGAAAATATTCAACAGTTTGTCTGTTTAGTTTTTTGGAAATTGATAGTCAGGGAGTTCAGAGATCGATTGATCCCAACATGAGCACGGTGTGGGTGGAGATGGGCACGGCAAAGCTAATACTGGAAGTGTCCATTGCAGGAATGGATAGTAGCGATAGGAGGATAGATGGTGTCATGCGTAGAGGACACAAAAATGGAAGCTGGTTTATAATGTATTATGACTGCATGATTTCCTTTGCCCTTCTAAGGCAGACAACTGTTTACTTAATTTATTTTAAATCATGAATTGACATCTATTTAACTTTACCACTTGTGGTCTATCTGCACATTGTGAGCGTGTGACATTCATGCTCACAATACAGCCCTTCTATGTCATGGTGTCTATAAGAACTTGTTATTATCCACGATTCCACTTGCCTATTATAAGATCAGACTCTCAGTAATAATAATATGAATGTTTGAACAATGGCCATTACCAATATTCTAAGAATATTTTTGTTGCACCCTGCACAAAGTGCGGAATGGCTCAACATCGTGCTCCACTTGGTGGTCGGCATAATGCATAAAAGCGTATTTGTTTTAATTTAATCTGTATTATAATGCAGTTAATGGAGGATTCCAGTTTATCCATCAATATCATATGATGTCATAATGAACAATGTAGGCTGATGTCAATCAATTATGTCATGAATGATGTAGTTAAGTTTGTCACAAATGCTTAATTGATGATAGACTAAGCGTTGTTGTATGAATTGTATGTTTTACTATTTAATAAACATGCTGTTGAGTATTTTGAAACTAATTTGACTGGGCGCTGTTAAAGCAATAGCAGGCTGCCTATGCTTCTGCCATCGGCAGCAACAGCATCCAGTCAAAATAGTTTCAAAATATTCAACAGCTTGCTTGTATATTTTTCTGGAAATTTATAGTTAGAGAGTTCATGGAATGACTAAGCAAACACGGATGAAGTGTGGTCGAAGTTTAGCTAAAAATGGGTGGGGCATAGTTAAAACTGGATTCCTCCACTGTGAGACATTTTTCCATATTTTTACATGAGATAGCTGATATTGTTTTTAATAAGGTCGTCTCTCAAACCACTTTACTATAATTTCAAGGACAAAAGTCTAGAGTTTTGTACACAAGAAAAATATTAAGCCACTCAATTCACTGTTTGCTATAAGACACTTGACTTAGATATCTCAGAAAATCTTAATCTATTCATTCCCATGGCATGTGGGTTCCCTATTAAACAATGTTAGCAGAGATACATCCCTCCAAAGGGTATTCTTGATAGTATCTCTTTAACTCTAAAGCAGTCATTGCTCTAGGGAACCGATTCCTCTATTCCTATAGAGTACATATAAATGAGTCTGTATGCATGCAAACTTATGCTACTATGCATGCAACTGTGTCCAAGCCGTCATTAATTAGTTTTCTGTATTACAGGAAACACCCAATTTTTATCTCAACAAATCCTATTCATTCCATAACCTTGTGGAGCTACATTTGATTTTTCCTGAATGTTACAGAACTTGGAGTCTGTGTTGAACAAATCATGTACCTTATGTAAAATGGTTATAATTTACGTGGATATGAAACAGAATGGAAGGTTTTCGTGGATACAAAGAAAATGGAGCCAGCAATCAGCTTCGCTGTACAAGCCTGGTGAAGTAAATATCTCTGATCCTATTTTAGCCACAGAGGCTCGTTCCTACGTAAGGTATACTATACACCTGTGCAAAAGTTAAGCACCAGCAAAAACAATAGAACGTAGAAACATGATGGTACAACTAGGCTGCCATACTTTTTGTCCCCGCGTTAGCTGACATAATTCCAAGTACGAAATGCACATGCATGCATGACTTCACGCCGCTTGATGTCCGTGCGTGGCGGGAAACAGCACACGTGTTCAGTTATGTAAAAGTCCAGTTTGAGGTGTAGAACATTACATACAGATTTAGGCGACAAGATTAGGAATTTTGTGTTCATGACCGTGGTTTATTTGTACAGAGAGAATTAGCTCTTGATTGTGAACCGCTATGGCAAGATGAAGGTTAAGTGTTCGTGTGAAATGGCAAATCATAGGCATGCATACCACTGGTATGTCATGCAGAGAGATTGGCAGACAGCTGAACATTAACCATACTGTAATCAGTCGTTTGATTGAAAAACATGTGCAAACTAACGAGGTGAAGGACAGGCCTAGATCTGGAAGACCGAAGAAGACTACTGCCCGTGATGATCGAGCCCTAGTACGCCTTGTTAGGAGATCTCCATTCACCAACAGCAGAGTGCTCAGCCAGCAATGGGAAACGCGCAATAGAGTGTCAATGTCTACCGTCAAAAGGAGACTGTATGCTGCTGGCATGAAAGCTAGGACACCTGTCAGACGTCCTCTTGTCACTGCACACCACAAAGAGGAGCGTCTGACGTGGTGCAACGAAAGAAGACACTGGAACATGAGATCCTGGAGACGGGTACACTGGTCCGATGAAAGTCGGTTCCTGCTTCATGCCACAGATGATCGAACTCGTGTATGGAGGTCCAGACGCACGGCGTACGACCAACGTAACATCATGGAAGAAGTTCCATTTGGTGGAGGTTCCGTTATGATATGGGGGTGCATCTCATTTGATTGTAAGCTGGATCTGTTGACTGTACCTGGAACACTAAATGGACAAAGATATCAAGATTCCATACTGGATAGAGTTGTGGTCCCTCATTTTGTAAATCATGCACCTGGAACCCACCCTATATTCATGGATGACAATGCCCGACCACATCGTGCTAGAGCTGTGCATGAATACCTCCGCCAGAATGCCATCGAAACCCTACCATGGCCAGCAAGGAGCCCCGACATGAACCCTATTGAGCATATCTGGGACATTCTGGGAAACATGGTGAGAAGGAGGGATCCTCCTGTGCAGAACCTACAGGAATTAACAGACGCACTCCATCTTGAATGGCAACGAATACCACAATGGCGTATCAGTCGGTTGGTGACCAGCATGAGACGTCGTGTCCAGGCCGTCATCCAGGCACAAGGTGGATATACCCGGTATTAATAATGACAGTCTCAAACTCGTGCACAGATGTTAAACTTCGTTTTCAGACACCATTAATGACAATCTAGCCACGTGTGTCAACTGTAGGGCAATAGTTGTCAGTTGTGTTAACGTAACCATATTCAGGCCTCGTTTTCAAGTTCAAACAAAAACATACAGTGTTTCCCCACCATCATAATCAGCATTCCTCTAGTTGCATTATTACCTCTTGCACTAAGATGGATGGGTACATAAATGTTTATGCTATTGCTTTCTTCATAGCACATGAATATACCCTCGCATGTGCGTAAAAATAGGGTGGTGCTTAACTTTTGCACAGGTGTATATATAACAGTTTGGAACATCTCCTACATAAGGTATCCTACATGACATGACTAGATACGTTTCTGAGTGTCATTCTTTCCTACATAGTGTAAACTACATACCGATTGGGATCGAATCCTACATAAGATATCCTACATAACTACTGTAACATACCGGTTGGGAAGTTATTGGATCTGTTAAGAATGTGACAGTGGTGCAAACAGGCGAGGTGGACCGGATGAATACCACAAGGATACACCACGATCATCCCCTGAAGAAAAGCAAGTTATCCTTCTAAGGACCGTTACTAACCAACTAACACGAAACTCGCAAGTACTTCATGATGATCAGTAATGTCAGTTACATTACAATAAAAACAAGATCATCATTTTAATTCACGATTCGGCCATCACATAAAAATTTCCCATATACCCTGGTATTGACGCCATTTTTGGAGGCTAATTTAACATTACTAGCAATGGGTCATGAAACCTTATTACATTTTATCTAATATCTGGCAAAAATCACGCGAGATTTTATGTTTTCTAATACCGGGTGGGGTTATTCGATACAAGTTTTTATGGCCTTAGCACGAGATATATAATATTGTTTATAATAAGTTCTCTCAAACCACTTGACTATAATTTTGAGGACTGAAGTCTGGAGGTTTCATGCATGTGCCTATAATAGACCATTCCAGTTTTAGCTATGCCCCACCCATCTGTAGCTAAGCTTGCCACCTTTCTAAGTTTATCGATCGATCCCTGAATACCCTGACTATCAATTTCCAGAAAACTATACCTGTAAGTTGTTAAATATTTTGAAACTAATTTGGCTGGGTGCTGTTGCTATCTATGGCAGCAACAGTGCCCAGTCAAATTTGTCTCAAAATATTCAACAAATATTCAACAGAATGTTTATAAAGGGGTAAAGACATAAAATTTGTACAACGTGTCAGACTATTAAGCGTTAATGATGGACTATTTGGAATCACTCATGATGTCATGATTACGACGTCAGCATACACGTCACTTAGTTATTTATGACATCAGATGATCGATGGATAAACTTGGAAAGGTCCATTAATAAATTAATTCTGATGGCAAGTCATATAACAGATGTAATCATAACTGTGTAGTAATGATAATTGTTGATTTATTTCAGTGTACAACGATGGGCTCGCCAATTTGGAGAGGACCTATATTCTCTTACCAAGACAGTTACCGCTGTTGAGAAGATAAAGAAGGTATGAGTTAATATATGTGACAGAATTATGTATTTTTGTTAAATTTAAATGTCATGTAAAGCAGTTTACATACTTATGTGAAATAATATTGTTGTTAGACTGAAGTCTTGTGTGGTTGGTGAGGACTACCACAGACTACATCATGATAAATACAAGAACCGCATCCTATACTTCATGATTTACTTCTGGAGATTAATGATTAACTTGAGTATATCTTGATGAATCTTCACTTATGATTTCACGTCATCTGTTCCTGAACATTGAAACCATCTGAAAACTTGATTTAGGATGTTGTTCAGTGTTTTAGAGGGTGGGGGTGTGCCTTTGTAAATGTCAGACAAATTTCATATTGTTTCAATGTACTAGTTATCAATTGGGATTCCTAAATGTTACTGAGTATTGGATGTGACCTGGAAGCATGTGTGATATATATAGACTGGATTGTAGGATGTGGATGTGTGGATACAGATGATCAAATTAGTTATCATTCTTAAGCAATCTGTCGATTATTGATTCAGTTGCCTTTGCGTACTGTACATTACTGTCACTAGATCTATCAAGGAAAGTAATTCTCAATCAATTTTCGCTTTGAGTATCCATCATCTGTGCGTCTCCCAGAGGTGCCTTAAATGTGACTAGTAATATCAGTAAATCTATCAGACGTAATTACAGGTAGCTCATTTAACATATAGAAATTAATCTCTGTCTCTCTTGGTAATATTCTATAATATGAAGTCAGGGAAATCGTGACAATTTGTCCGTATTTATGCGTTCCATGTGAATTCTGTAGCTTATCTTATTGAAGATGACTATGGCGAAGAGGAAGTTATTATTATGATTATATAGGGAGTCTAGCTTTCATGTTTTCATCTTCTAAGAAGAATTATTGCATCTTAAGTTGTGCTTACTGGAAATATCCAGGGAAATTAATGTGCTCTTTGTTGCGTACACTACAGTTAATTATTCTGACAAAGAATTATGCAGCTTGAGATGGTCTTTATGAAAATTGTATGAAGTACCGGCCATGTGTGTGTTGGTGTGTCGTGTGTGCATACATGAGCATGTGGGTGCGTGCGTGCATGCATACATGTGCGTGCGTGCATATGTATGTGTGAACGAGCATGTATGCATGCGTGTGCGCGTGTATGTATGTGTAAGTGTGTGTGTGTGTGTGTGTGTGTGTGTGCGTGCGTGCGTGCGTGCGTGCGTGCATGTGTGCGTGCGTGCGTGCGTGCGTGCGTGCGTGCATGTGTGTGTGAGATATATATTTGTTATGCTGCATATTTTAAAACCACAATGCATTATAAATGTTTCTTTCATGCACATTGTTTTCAAAATAATCATTATCCCCACGCTTTCCAAAGAAAAGTGGGGATTATGGTGTGCAACCCGTGTGTGAGTCTGAACAGAAAATCAATTGTAACACAACTACCCCGAAACCATTGCACAGAATTCAACCAAATATGGTGTGTTACCAATATGGGTGCAGGTGCAAGAGCACATTTAAATTTTCCTTCGCCCCCAGGGTGTTGCGTGCGGGGGCAGGGTGTATCTGGTATGGGAGGGGGGGGGGGGGTGGATGCTGGGGGGACAAGGGTCAAAAGGTCACATCGATTGTAACACAACTCCTCCGAAACCATTAGACAGAATTCAACCAAGTTTCATGTGTGAGTTACATATATGGTTGCGGAGTGTTAGAGGCCATTTAGATTTGGCTCTGCCCTCATGGGGTGGGGGTGGGGTGGGGGGTGGAGTGTTGTCGAAGGGTAAAATCTTACCATCCGGAAATTGATTGTAACACAACTCCTCTGAAACCGTTTGATGGAATTCAATCAAATTTGGAATGTGAGTTACCCATATCGATGTGGAGTACATAAACACATAGACATTTTACCCACATCCCCTGGTTGGATGTGTAGGTTTTGATGGGTGTCTAATGTCAAGAAATTGATTGTAATGCAACTCCTCCAAAACCATTTGAATTCAAACTAATTTGATATGTGATTTACCCATATCAATGTGGAGTGGATGAGCTGATTTACATTTGGCCCCTGCCCCCAGTGTATGAGGTCAAAAGGTTAAGAAATCAAATGTAATACAAATTCTCTGAAACTGCTGGACAGAATTCAACCCAGTTTGGTATGCGAGTTGTCCATATGATTGCGGCATGCAAGAGTGGGTGGGTGGCTGGCTGGCTGGCTGCCTGACTGACTGATAATAATTGATTATATTAATAACAGGAGCCGGTGGAGAGACCCTCCATCCCACCCGACCAATGGTTGGTAGAAAGCAGAGGACAAACAAGAATGGTTTGGGTGACAAGAAGACATAGATTTTATTTTCCTGCAACACAGAGGATGGACCTTTACGTCCCAGCCTTATATCATGAGGCTGAATTAAAATCTATGGTACTCCAGATAAATACTAAGTTCTACTATTAATATTATTATTATTATATACATTTATAAACTGTACAAAGACATTGAGTAAATGTAGCGGAGCGATATATGTGGAGCAGCTTAGAGGCATGGAGGTGGCCCTCCCGATACTTAAATAGATTCTATTGAATCATACAATCTGTACAGAATACTGATCAAGGTTAGCTGGGCAATGAGAGCGGTTTTCGAGTTAACATCCCCCTCCTTTTAACAGGGTAGGGCGGGAGGGGATTAATAATTTACTGCAAAGAAGGTCAGAGGTTACGAACGCACAATGACGAGATGTAAGCCAAACAGCTTATTTTAAAGGTGGAAATGGAGCGACTCCATTGGCTGACTATTCCAATCCACCGGTGGTGAACTGGCACGTGCGTCCTAGGTGTGGCCAATCCGCACCGGGCATTGGGACAGATTTACCACTGACCAATCTGAGCGCGCTTGGCCATGGTGACGTTGGGCTGGTGTGGCGAGGCCGGAATTATCCCTCCGGGCAGCCGAGTGTTTTCACAGGTGCTCTGTGAAGACAAAGGGCCGGATGGACACTTCCTGTCTCGCTTACGCAACCCTGTCTCACCAGATGGAGAAAGCAATAAGAAACCCCAACTGCCCCTGCCATTAATAGCTCATTAACAATATTAATGTTTCCATTAATAACAGGAGCCGGTGGAGAGACCCTCCATCCCACCCGACCAATGGTTGATAGAAAGCAGAGGACAAACAAGAATGGTTTGGGTGACAAGAAGACATAGATTTTATTTTCCTGCAACACAGAGGATGGACCTTTACGTCCCAGCCTTATATCATGAGGCTGAATTAAAATCTATGGTACTCCAAAGATGGAATGCTCATCCAAACCAGTAGGAGGTAGAAACTTAAGAAGGATGGTCGAGGTATTTCATGGGGGATTAGGCCGCAAGCCTGTGACATTGCAACCCCTTGGCCAATTTAATTAATTACTATTAATAATGCCTGTAGGCACATATGTGCGGCCAGATTACTCGGGATGGATTCGAGATTGTCCCGCGCCGAACTAGAGAGAAGTATCTTCGATGCTTTAACACCGGGCTGACTGACTCACAATCGAGCCCGTCATCCCTGTGCTAAGTCCTCAATGGACTCCTCTTCCAGTCCGCAGGAGACCACAAATCCTGACACCCTGGCACCACCTCCTGGGTGGTCCCTGCGGCAGAGTGAGGTCTCCTATGAGCTCCATCACCAGATGACCTGTTCAGCAACCGAGTCAGCCAGCTGGTGGTGAGTCTACAAAGGACTCCTCACCCCATTTGCAAGCCGCTTATATTTAAGGAACCACCCATTTGGCTATTAAAGAGGCAACAACAACAGTGTGACGAAAATGCACATGGTGTAAAAAACATTATCAATGAGTCACTGGAGATATATTCCCACTGTATAACATGTGTCAATAAAATATTTCCTTCCTCACTGAAAGTCATTGTCAATAATTGATATCATATGTATGTACATATGTACAGGGGTCCCTCTAACTGAGCGTATGTGTTGAATCGATGATAGCTCTCCCGCATTCCCGTGTACACGGGTTTGGTCTGCCTAAGCTCTGAGGCATAACGATCCGCATGTGCTGATTTGGAGAATGACATCCTACACATCACATAGTTGATTATGACGTCATATGATTGACTGAGAAACTAGAATCCTTCATTCAAGCATGCGATTACATGGAAACAATGATGTGGTCTATAACAGCAAAAGCCTTTTCAGCAACATATCTTGACCCACCTTTGTTGCAATTACTATAAGCTTTTGACAACATTCCGATAATGGTTAACCATTTAATCCAGGATTAGCAAATTCTTCATAATATAAGGGGATATTCTGTTGAATATTTTAAAACTCTTTTTTACTAGAACCTGTTGTTTGATATAACAACTTATTTTGAAAATATTCAACAGCTTTCCTGTGTAGTTGTTTTGAAATTGATACATGGGTATTTTAAAGGTTAATGCTTAAACGCTGAAGTTGGAGAAAAAAATGGCTTCTGCTGTGGTCTAATGAAATGTCCATTTGCAGACCAAGAGAAGGCTGTTTTTGAAAATTTACAACTTGAATGACTGGCTCGATAGCAGAGCCAGTCATTCCAGTGGTAAATTTTCAAAAATAATTTCCTCTTGGTCATCAACACAACATTTTCTATGAGAAAATCGAAATTTTCTTGAACAAATTTGAGCATTAAAAGGTTGGAAGGGTAATAACCCATTCTGTATTAAGTATTCAATGCTCAATGTGTTATGTAATGCTGAGAGAATTTTCCTAACCAGATCACTATAGAGTGGATTTGGTTTAATGAAATTCACCCACGTTAATTCTATTTTTACTGGGCTTGCAAAGCAGATATTGAATAGAAATTAATTGATTTTTGGGGAGAAGTTAAAAATAAGATGATTTTATTGAACTTGTTGCGAATAGCAAGCGTTTATTTAAAGTTTACTGATTGTATTGCTCGACTCAATTTACAGTGGTCTTGGGAAATGTCCATGAGCGGGTCAAACGAAGACCATTTTTGACTGGCTCGGTAATTGCACTAGTCATTCCAGCGGTAACTTTTATTAAACAGTGGTCTCTTGACCTGTAAATAGATATTCATTAAGTAGAAAGTTTGATTTTGTTGCTTTCTTAACCAATATTCACCATTACACCCTTTAATAGTCAAGCCGTCCAGTACTGGACTCTACAGTAGTCTTGAAGAATGTCCATTTGCAGGCCAACAGAAGACTGTTTTTGAAAATATATTACTGGAATCAAGCCTGCTTTAATAAGCAAGCCAGTCATTCCAATGGTAAATCTTACAAAAATAGTCGCTTAGTGGCCCGAAATTGGATATTCACTGAACGAGAATTTAAATTTTCTCAACTAATCTTTCCCCTTAAATCGTTCAAGGATTAAAATTAGATGGAGTATATTCTATTATCTTGCCTTTACAAAAATTCCTTTATTACCAGTCTATTACCAGCTTATTGTCAGTGTGAAACCAGTGTAAAATCAGTCTGTTGTCATACTATTGTCAGATCTGGTAATAAACTGGCAATAAATTGTCAGATGATTGCCAGTGTATTGTCAGTTTATTGTCAGATGTCATCCTGTACTCTGACCCACTGACAATAAGCTGGTAATATACTAACAACAGACTGGCCTGAAAGGCCAAGTGAGCTTATGTCGTGGCGACCGTCCGTCGTGTGTCCGTCGTCCGCCTGTCATCTATCCATCAACTTTTCCTTTAAACGGCTTCTTCTCAAGAACCGCTGGGCCAATTTAAATTATATCTGGGAGGAAGCATCCTTAGGGCATAGGGATCCAAATTTGTTCAAATGAAGCCAATCTGCTAATTAGGCCGGCGGCCAGCTTGGATTTTGGCCAATTTTTAGAAACGTCTTTAAAAATCTTCTCCGAAACCGCTTGAGGGATTGAAGGAAACCTCATGAAATATGATCTAAATAAAGCATGAGCTCAACCAACTTTGTTCAAGCGAACTAAATTGGTCAAATAGTTCAGTGGCCATCCTGGTTGACCTAGTTTTAGCGAAAATAACTTCTTCTCCAGAACAGCTAAAGGGATCAGGCTGGAATTTGGCAGTAAAGTTTATTCAGGAGGAGTTGATCCATCAAAAAACATGGCCACCATGGGCCAATCAAAATATAGCATGTTTGGCGGCCATATTGTATTTTTTTATTTGATGGATTTTGAGGCCGAAATTCGTTTTATATAGGTTTTTGGGTATTCTGATCTCAAATTTGCAATTTTTGAAACTATCAGATAAATGGTTTGGCAACCATCTTGGATCATTTTTCCCCCCAAAAGCTCCCATACTAAAGCAATGGGAAATTTAAAATGTCTTCTCAAGAACTACTGGGCCGATTTGAATTATATTCGGCAGTTAGCATCCTTATGGCATAGAGATTTAATTTTGTTCAAATGAAGCCGATCGGCCAATTTGGCCAGTGGCCATCTTGGATTTTGGCCGATTTTTAGAAATGTCTTTAAAAATCTCGTTCTCCGAAATGGCATCGATTCAAAACTTATGAAACCTCATCTAGGCAAAGAGGTAAGCCAAGCTTGTTTAAGACGACTTGATTGACCGAATGGTTCGGCAGCCATCTTGGATGACCTAGTTTTCCCAAAAACGACTTCTCCAGAACCACTGAATGGATCAGGTCAAAATTTGGGAGATATGATTAGGGACTAAGGGCCATTAAAGTTTGTTCAAGGGAAGTTGCTCCGTCAAAAAACATGGCCGCCGTGGGCCAATCAAAATATTGGATTTTTTTATTTTATTAGGCCAAAATTGGTTCTATACATGTTTATGGGTATTCTGAGCTCAAATTTGCAATTTTGAAAACTGTCGGATAAGCGGTTTGGTGGCCATCTTGGATAATTTTCTCGTCAAATGCTCCCATGCTAAAGCAATGGGAAATTAAAAATATCTTGAGAACTACCAGGCCGATTTCAATTATATTTGGCAGGAAGCATCCCTAGGGCATAACGATCCAAGTTTGTTCAAATGAACCCGATCAGCCAATTTGCCCAGCGCACATTTTGGATTTCGGCCGATTTCAGGAAATGTCTTTAAAAATCTCCGAAACCACTTGAGGAATCTTCATCTAGGTCAAGAGGTAAGCCAAGTTTGTTCAAGAGGACTTGATTGACCAAATGGTTCAGCGACCATCTTGGATGATCTGGTTTTCACGAAAATGACTCCTCCAGAACCGCTGAAGGGGTCGGGCCGAAATTTGGGCCATTAAAATTTGTTCAAGGGAAGTTGATCCATCAAAAAAACATAGGCGGCGTGGTGCAATCAAAATGTAGTGTGTTTGGTGGCCATATTGCACTTGCAAAAATGTCCACAAACTCATTTAAATGCTTAGTAGGGTGATTCTGACTTCTTGATGAATGTGATACGTGTCTCAGTGGTGGCTTGTATGTCCATGAAGAATGGATGTGTCCAATCTGTCGCTCAATAGAAGAGTCCAATCTGTCGATTATGTATATGATGTCATAATCAATTACGCCACATGTAGGCTAATGTTGCAATAATTAACTACATAATTAATGTCGTATCTAAGTCTGTTAGGAACTTTTAAAAGTCTGTCAGTTGTACGAATTGTATGTCTTTACTATTTAATAAACATTCTTTTGAATATTTTGAAACTAATTTGACTGGGCCAGTCAAATTAGTTTCAAAATATTCAACAGCTTACCCGTATAACTTTCTGTAAATTGAGATTTAGTGAGTTCAGGGTTCGATCGATCCTAACAGGGGTAGCTGGAGATGGGTGGGGCATAGCTAAAAGTGTATTCATCCATTCCGTACAGAAAAATGCAAAATCCAGGAGCACCAGAGGGATTTAAGAACACCTCAAAGCCAATTAAAAATAGTGTGCTCCTGAGCGCATGGACAATACTGGATATGGCATCAATGCCGCCATCTTTAACAATGAGACTAATTTGTTCAAGTGGAAAGTCAAGGAGGCTATTGAAATTTTCAACCACATATCAAATATTAAATTGAATTGATTAGGGTTGTAGGACTGTGCTTGGACCTGGGGGATGGCGGCTGAAGTACGGGTGGGGCCAAAACCTAGGGGGAAGCTATGGGGATACACTATGTGATAATGTCATGACTACGTGTATAACTATGGGAGAGGAAAAACCTGCCCCCCCCCCCTGTTCCTATGCCTATGGAATTGATACATAAAATTCACATGAATTCATAAGTCATAACATGTCTGGATTGTTTTTTTGGGAGAATTTAAAAAAGTAGGTGGAATAATTGGCCCGTCTAAATCCACCCCCACCCCATCCCCCTTCTTGGTGATGCTCCTGCATATCAGTAAGAAAAACAACTTGCAAATATTCCTAAATAGTATATCATCTATAATTTAATCTTCAAAGAGGAAGACTTAAACAAAATCAAGATTGTGTAATAACATTTTGGCCTATATGTCTTCCTTTTCATGAACATTCACACATAGTTATGCGATCCATTCAATTCTGCACATGCCTAAGTCATTTCTGAATACAATAGCTAGAAATAATCAAGTCCATAAATTACAATTAATATCCCCAGCATGGCTTGATTTATCATGTAATTTAAATAATTTACAAACATTTTTGCGACGTTTCCTAAACCTATTTACGATCAATGTCTCCTATTCTTAATGTAATAATGACATATCACGGGACATTTTGTAAATGATATAATCTTGTCATGCTTGCTCAATGACACTGTGCACGTCGCGCCATTGTCGAATATATAAATCCAGTCTATCGATCAATAATATGACGTCATAATCAACTATGTCTAAAACGTTGTGCAACAGAACCCAGTTCAATTAGTTTCAGAATATTCAACAGATTGTGCCTGTACAGTTTTCTAGAAATTGATAGTCAGGGAGTTCAGAGATTGATCCCAACCTGGGCAGAGTGTAAGTCCAGCTTATGTAAAGATGGGTGGGGCATAGCTAAGACTGGATTCCTCCATTGTTTGTGAACATGTATGCTTTCACCTGACATAGATATGTATTGCGGTGGTGTCCTATTTGTGTTTAGCTCAACTTCTCAGTTCATATCTCGTTTGGTTAATCATACTGGACCACACTTGGACATTTGTTTCCGTATAATGACAGAGCATCACATCTTGGAATCAAATGGTCAAAGGACAAGGTATTTGTAACATTGGTAAAAACAATGTATTTTCTAACATTGACATTTTCCATTTAGCTCAACTTAGCGGGCGATATCTCATCTTTGGTTAATCATACTGGACCCAAATGTGGATACATGCTTCCTTATAATGGCAGGGCATGACACAATAACCTTGTCAAAAGTTAAACGAACAAGCAGTTCATATTTCATCTTCAGTTAATCATGCTGCAACCAATCTTGGACACAAACTTCCTTGCAATGAGAGGGATGACACAATGATATTAGGGTCAAGAGGTTAAAGGTCATGATCATCCTTCTTTATAATGAGATGGCATGACACAGTCATCTTACCACATTACCTCATCTTAGCAGTTCATATCCCATGTATTAATAATAATACTGTACCCAAATCAGAACATGCTAATGAGAGGGGATGACATAATTAATTTGGGGTCAAAAGGTCAAAGGTCATGGTCACCGATAAGCTTATTGATAAGCTCTCTAGATTTGTTTTATATTTGAAGTCAAGCTCATATTTTATTGCAAAGTAATAAAGTCGAGTTTCATAGTTAGATTGCAAGCACATTTCTGGTTGTAAATCTACCGCTGGAATGACTGCCACAAAAATAACAAAAACAAATGGACATTTTCTTGAACAATTATGACGATGCATTAATGGATTATTATGTAGAAATCCAGTTTTAGCTATGCCCCGCACATCTCTGGCTAAGCTCCACCCACGCAGAGATCGAGTGATCCCTGCACTATCTGAATCTCAATTTCCAGAAAACTATACAGGTAAGCTGTTGAATATTTTGAAAATGATTTGACTGGGTACTGTGGCAGCAACAATACTCAGTCAAATTAGTTTCAAAATATTCAACAGAACATTTAATAAATAGTAAAGACATACAATTGGTACAACTTGTCGGACTATTAAGCTTTTGTGATGGACTATATCACATCATCCATGACGTAATTGATTACGATGTCAGCCTACATGTGACATAGTTGATTATAACGTCATATGATTGACTGAAAAACTTGATTCCTCAATTATCCTAATAAGAGCAAATTCTGCATTCAGAACATTTGACTAATTTTATATGCCATGCAATGCAGTACAGATAAGTGCAAGATGTCAGGAATCTGTAAATTTTCTGATTCTTATACTGATCAGTATGGATTACCAGTAAAAATGTAAGCCAGTAATGCTTTGAATGGATGACTGATCTGTGTGTATGATTACTGTATTCTGTGGTTGTATTGTAGTAGTAGAAACATCTTACAGTTGCAATCAGTTCTTCTTCACTCTTACACACTGTGTCATGTCCTCAGCCAAAATCTTTAGTTTCCTCAAATCCATTCTTGATTTGAATGTACCGAGTGCTGCTTTCTAGAGGTCACCTCGTAGCACACTTAGCAGATTTGTGGAATGACGTCCTTTCCTGGCTTTGTATTTGCTGGCTCTGAGCACGGCGAATTCCAAGGCACTCTGTGCCGATGTGTCCCTTGGCATCCTTAGCATATGGCCAAATATGGACCATCTTTGCTGGGCAACTTTTACGGACAGCGGCGATGTATTGCACATCTTGTAGAGTGCATAAATGCAAATTATGCTCTCTAGCCATCGGTGTCCAGTGATAGTGCATAGGTGTTTGCGATGGCAGACATCAAGTTTGTCTAGAGCTGCCATTGGAGCTGCCCATCTGTTACAGTTTTACAGCATCAACGATATGCAGGTTCTATTGTATAAATATATTCTTTTTGTAAAGGACATCTTTGATCTACAAATCCATAGCTTCCAGAAGTACTGAAAAGCTATGTTCCCTATGTTGCAGCATGCAGAATTGTCAGCGGTACAACAAAGCAGTGAGCCCAGGATTTTACCTTTCCTCCATGGTTCGCCACCACGAAGTGGATCTTCATTTTCTTTAGTTTCAAGCTTTGTAGATAGGTATATGTTGGTGAACTCTGTTTTGAATTCATTGATAAAGAGATTCTCAATTTTTAGCTTGCTTGCAGCTATTGAGAGAAGTTCGTCAAGGGGTTTCTTTTCCTCCTCTATGAAGTCCACATCGTCGGCATATTCCATCTCTAGCCGCATAACCAGTATTGACACGTGGGTGGTGGGGGGATTAATTCTTGTGGAACTTTCCCGCATGGATTTCAATGCAGCAGCAAGGTAACAGGTGAAAGCACCAGCGATAGACCATCTCCATGTGGGGAGCTGATTGATGTCTCTAACTCTACAGACTTCACTGACTTGACTCGTACTCTCAGCTTGGTGTCTGCAAGCAGTAGTCTCACTATTCATGGCTCATCTTCATTGCAACTGACCTGCCATAGTACATCTAGAATCTTTGAGCGTTTAATTGTGTTGAAGGCTCGTGACATGTCAATGCTCATTTTGTAGAAATACCAGTGTTTGAACATGACTACCGACACAAGCATGTGTTGAGCCCATACAATGTCTGCACAGCTGCATCCACATTTGATCTTGTCTCGGATGCAACATAGATTAACATTGGATAGGATTTTCTGAATCCTATCGAGGAGCACAAATGGCCGCAGATTAGCTGTGGGGCCAGGTGGCTTCTTGGGCGTGGGTATTGCGACTTACCTGTGTAGTTTGCTGGAAATTTTGTAATCAGTGGGTTCAGAGATCAATCGATCATAACATGACCAAAACATGGGTGGAGCTTAGATAGAGATAGACATGGCATAGCTAAAACTGGATTTATCCATCATCATTAAAATGGAAGGAAATTATTGTCCCTAGAAAGATTTGCTATTTATAGTACTTCGAAGATATGCAACTACTAGGTCAAGTTTGACTTGCTAACTATAGTTTTCATGGTTTGCTGAACATGTGTAGTCACTATGTCAAGCCAAGTGCTCAATAGTTAACTATAGTTTGTTTTTACCTGTTCCCCATTGAATTACTATTGCCGAAAATTTGGAGCCAGTTACCAGTCTCCATTAACCCTTTCTGTCATTTGTTATGACATAAAGTGGGAAGGAATAGGGGCTTGGGAACATTGACATACAATGGGAAAGCATACTTTCATCAAACCTAAGTTATTTAATGAAATATTTACACTTTTATTTGCATTTATTCATGGCAAGTGATCGGTGTCCACCATTTAAAAATTTACACAAATTTTGCACTAACCATCTGAACCGAGCTCATACTATAGTTGACTAGCTTGTTAACGATTTGAAGTTCGACTGGTAATCTAGTTAGCTATTGCTAACTATGGTTAGGAGTCAAACTCAACTACTATATTTTATTTTAATTAAATTATACCAAAGCCTCATTTTGGCCTGCTTTGACTCTGCACTGTTTACGTTCCCCTTTAAGCTATTCGAGTATGATGCATTTTATAGACACATAAACATTCTCGGAATCAAGCATTTATTGTAATCTATGTCATTATGATGAATTAATAATTTACATTACTGCAATTCATATCATGTATTAATTAGACAATTTATGGCTCAAGCTATACCATTGTGAATTATTGATATATATTCCGGCATTGTTAATTGGTTTATTTTTCTCTATGATTATGTATAATTCTATATTTTTGGAGAGTATCATATTAAGGCCTCTTACCTCTTTAATACTCATGCTGACCTCAAAACTGGCTTCTTCAGTACGGGATGTTAACAAACGTTCACTTGGAGATCTACATAATTAGGAGTTTAGAAAACTTACAAATGACATGACTAGCTGCATGGTGGGCAATAGTGGAAAACATTACAGTGGACAATTTTCTATAATCCTCTTCTCTTGGTTTGCAAATGAACACTATTGGAGAAAATTCCTATTTCCTTGAACAAATGTTAACTAGTGCTTGTTGAATAATCGGGAGCACTACAGGGATGTTAAAAAAGACTCACCCATAGCTCGGCTCTTTACTTTCACAACACCTTTCTAGGGGAAACAAAAAGACTTTTCAAACTGAGGATTCAAGAGCACTAAGCACTACCTAACCTTTATTATGGATCAATGTTTCTTAATACACTACCCAGGCTCTAATAGGGGACCCAGATGCAAACATAAACACTCCAATCAGGAGAGGAGAAAAAGGCATAATGATATATCATCTCCACACCCTGGGTCAAGTTTTGACTCCTAACCATAGATAGCTATAGTTAACTAGAATACCAGTCAAACTTCAAATAGTTAAATTAGCTAGTCAGCTATAGTCAACCGAGCACCCGAGCTCGGTTCAGATGGTTAGTGCAAAATTTGCCTAAATTTCAAAATGGCGGACACGGATCGCTTGCCATGAATAAATGCATATAAAAGTGGAAATATTTCATTAAATAATTTAGGTTTGATGAAATTATGCTTTCCCACTGCATGTCAATGTTCAAGAGGCCCTATTCATCCCCACTTTATGTCATATGGACGCTTTTTGACGTCTTAGCGGACAAAAAAACACATTTTCGTAGCTCATCAAAACAGATGACAGAAAGGGTTAATGGAGACTGGTACCCGACTCCAAATTTTCTACAATAGTAATTCAATGGGGAACCGGGTACCAATAAACTATAGTTAACTATTCAGCATTCGCCTTGTCATAGCGACTGCGCATGTTCAGTAAACCATGAAACTGACTATAGTTAGTGAGTCAAACTTGACCCTGGCGTCTCTCTGCATCAGCTATGTGGTTAAAGACACATTAGCCGGTAGGGTTGTCCCTCTCCCCTTGTGCACCATGACTGTCCAACGATATTACTCTTAATGAATAATCAGCTGCGGGAAATGAAAGATGTTTTAAATTTTTTTTTTACAGTAGCTGGTTTAGTGAAGCACTAGTTCTACCATTGTAACATTTTCACACAAATTATCCTTGTTTGAAAATTTTGATTTTTTTTTCTGACGCTTATAACCTCAAAGTGGTTAATAATTGAAACTAAATTGCCAGTCTGTACTATTCAATTTCCTCAGACCTCTGCCATAATGACATAGGGAGCCCAAATAAATTGGCATGCTTCTATAAAATGCTTTCATGTCATTTACTGTTTCCTATATTTTTCCTTCAGCGTATTAACTGTATGACTGCTGTAAGCCAGCGGACAATAATTACAATGGGCAATAGCTCTGGATATGCTGAATATTTTGAAAAAGATTTGACTGAAAGATGTTGGTGACGAAGCCACCAACAACTTTCAGTCAAATTGTTTTCAAACTATTCAACATATCCAGAGTTAAACCCCATAGGAATTGTAGTCTGCAGAAATTCAGCAGGCAAACAGTTAAGTCTGTTGCATGGCATTTGTCATAACCTATCTGAAAAACATATCCCTATGTACTGCCATTAACTAGAGGCAGCTAGTTACCCACATACTCTAGCCATGATTAGCAGCTGTAGCATATTATTATCATGCAAATTGGTTTGTCACAATGTAGCAAGAACTCCACATGTGATTGGCTAATGAGAAGCATATTATGATTTGTCGCTCAGTCATGTCAGTTGCCACTTAACCCTTACCACTCTGATGTCAATATTCTATATTTAACTGTGTCAGTTGCAAAGAAATTGTTGTATATCTTTCAACAATTTTGGTGGATGATGTTGCTGTCTACGACAGCACCATCATTCACCAAATTTTTTGAAAAATTAACACCAGTTCATCTTTTAATTTAATTTGAAATTTTAAAATTTTGACATCAGAGTGCTAAGGGTTAAGGTTATCACTAAGTAAAACTGCTACTCAATATATATATATATATATATATATATATATATATATATATATACATATATATATATATATACATATATATATATATACATATATACATATATATATATATATATATATATATATATATATATATATATATATATATATATATATATATATATATATATATATTTAGAGTCACCATTTTGTCAGTCAGCTGTCGTTAAAGTTAATCTGCTGCATGACAAAATTACTGAATAACTGAATTTTGTTACTTAGCCAGACTGAATATTTGGGTGTCCCTATACAACATATTGTACACATTCTAAGTAATTCAAACTGATATTAGTTTAGTATATGCCATCCATAGAAAATATATCATTTGCTCAGGTTGATTTATGTAGCAAAATAAACAAGAGAAATCAGAGATTGCAAACCCTCACCCTCCCACACATTTGTCACATTGTAAACAAGTTTTTGATTTTCCATTTTTTCCCCAGGTTTTCCAGGTTTCTAATGATCATGGCCAAAGTTGTGGAATCCTAGGGCCAGCCTAAGCCCTTTCTTGTGTTAAAATTTGAGCAAAACCGGACCAGTAGTTTCCGTAGATCCAGAATTTGATCCAATCCTGGTCCGCATTCCTTTAGCCTAATCAGGATCAAAGTCTGGAGATCCTCTGGCACAGCAAATTCCTTCCTCGTGTTAAAATTTGAGCCAAATCAGACCAGCAGTTTTTTTAGATATAGGCGAGGGCAGACTGGCTGGCTGACTGACTTACACGCAGATACACAGACAGATAGATGTGATCGCAATACCCTCTTCCCCCTAAGGGAAGACAGTAAAAATATACAATAGTACTATATATATATATATATATATATATATATATATATATATATATATATATATATATATATATATATATATATATATATATATGTATATCAGGTACTATACGCCACCAGACAATGATTTCATTGAGAAAAACTCGTGGCTAGGTACATATTTTGAAATCAATTTGACTGAAAGTTGTTGGTGGCTTAGCCACCAATAACTTTCAGTCAAACTTTTTTCAAAATCTTTAGCAGGTTTGGAGCTGTAACTCTTGAAAATTGTTGTCTGCAAAAACTCAGCAGTCAGCCTGTTAAGAGCATCAGTTTTTCTCTTGTGCTCAAAACTTCTCAAATAAGCTAGACATTTTTTGAGAGTTGTTTCAGACCTGAAGATTTTGTTCATTAAAGTCCCATAATTGTCCCAAGCAGACTGTGACATTGGTATAAATGAATGAATGAACAGGACAGTCCAGACAGGATGCCAAATGACATGAAACCATCAGCATCAATACTTCAAGCTCAGAGATTTATGACTATAGTAAACATTGAATTGGTCAGCTGAAGAGGAAAACAAACACAGAGCTTGCCAATGGAAGGCTCTTATCTCTAGGAGGCAGATGTATTATTAGTTTGTAATATATCAGTATGAATATACTGACCATGATAACACTACAGGTTCCAGTGCCAATACCAGGTTGTATTGGCCAGATATTGGGCCAGTACTGATCAAGTAACCTATACTATCAGGGGATGGGAAGAACTATTCAGTGAACCCTTTAACCCGTAGCACACTGATGTCAATATTCTATCTTTTACGGTGTCAGTAGCAAAGAAACTGGTGTACATTTTTCAACAGTTTTGGTGGAAGATGTTGCTGTCTACGACAGCACCATCTTCCCCCAAATTTGTTGCAAAATAAACACCAGTTCATGTTTTACTTTAATTTGAAAATTTAAAATTTTGACATCAGAGTGGTGAGGGTTAATGGACAAGTCATCCCAAAATCGCCTTTGCACTGGTCTTGAGTATCGTCCATTTACATGTCAAGAGAGGACTTTTAAATTTTACAATTTCACCAAACTTTTACCAAGCCAGTCATTCCAGAGGTAAATCTCAAATAGTTTTTGGGATCTTGACTTTTAACTTTCTGAAAAACCTCTTGACCATATCGCAGGATTAAAAGTAGTCATGGCTTACAGCAGAATTTATGCATAATATTGGCATGGAATCTAATGGAGGTATCTGATGTGTCACTCAGGTATCTGACATTGTAATCAATTATGTCATTACTTAGCTGATGTCGCAATCAAAACAATGTATAGCTCCGGCATGAAGATGAAAAAGCCTGTCAATATAGTGTGCAAATAGTATGTCTTTCATGTGATTAATAATTTAATAGACATTCTGTAGAATATTATATATTCAACTGCTTACCTCTATTTTTACCTTGAAATTTAGATTCTGAGAATTCAGTGCCCAGTATCACAAATTGGGAGCGAGACACACACAATACACCATACTATCTCATGCCTGAGAGCCTAACTCTTATGCCAGTATTCATGCTGCCGGAAATGTGAAAATTTGGTTATGAAATACACAAATTTGGACCCCCAAGTACAAAGATTTGGTCAGAAAATGTGACAATTTGGTTATGAAATACACAAATTTGGGCCCCCCAAGTACAAAGATTTGGTCAGAAAATGTGACAATTTGGGTCTTACATAAAAATATAGTTCTTTAACCCTTTAATCATCAAATTTGGATGTCCATTTATAAGTCAAGAGAAGACAATATTTGAAAATCTGTCACTGGAATTGTATTCTCTTGACCTGTAAATGGACATTTGACAAGACCATAACAGAGGCCGGTTTTGGTCGGTATGACCATTAAAGGGTTAAATTGTGAGTTAGCTTCTGAGGTTGCATCAGAGGACGTCTAAGCTTCCTAAATTTTGGGGGTGGTGGGGGGGGGGGGGGTTGGGTATGGCGTGCGGGAGGCCCACGAACCCACCATCAACCATAGCTCACTTCTTAGATTCAGATTTCAAAGTTCAAATCGATTCCAAAATGTGTGAAATGGGGACAGAGCGAAGCTAGAAATTGGAGTGGCGGGACTATAAAGGGATCCCTCTATTATCATTAGCAGTGATGTGTTTAGTGTTATGTAAATGTCCACTGTACTCTAGTTGGGTTATACATGTACCTAATTTAGAACTTTACCATGTTATGTCACATGATTGCAGTCCGAGTCTCTCATTGATTATTAGCTCACCTGGCTTATATGATGGCGACCGTCTGTCGTTCGTCAACTTCTGCTTTAAAATGCTACTGCTCATTAACCAATAGCCAGGTTTTAACCAAATTTGTGCCAAAGGATCCTATCATTATCGGCTCCACTTCTTCCATATCAGGATTTTCGTTGGACAATTTTTTGGTCAAAATCTAGAAATTTACCGGAAATTGTCAAATTGTGTCTTCTTTCCATTTTAACAGATTTCAACACAATTATACTATTAGGATCGTATTGTTATAGGCTCTAAAACTTCTATTCAAAATTTGTATGCATCAATTTTTTGGGTGAAAATCTTTGATTTTATTAAAAATTTACTTGAAATTGTCTTCTTCTTCTTCTTCTTCTTCTTCTTCTTCTTCGACTCCTTCCATTTTGACCAATTTCAACCAAATTTGGCTGAAACAATCCTATGCTGATAGGCTCTAAAACTTCCATTCAGAATTTTAATTTATTAATTTGCTGGTTGAAAATTTATCAGAAATTGTCAAATTGTTTTTTCCCCTTACCATTTTGTCTGACTTCAACATAATTAGGTTGAAATGATCCTATGATGATAGGCTCTAGAACATCCATTCAGAATTTTCATTCATCAAATTATTGGGTGAAAATCTGAGATTTTATGAAAGACTTACCGGAAATTGTCAAATCGCCTATTCTTCTTAACAGCCTGACCGATTTCAACTAGATTTGGCGAGAATGATCATATGGCAGTAGGCTCTAGAACAATATATATATATGTAAGTTTTTCATAAAATCTAAGATTTTCCCCCAAAAACTGACAAATCAAAAATTTTGAAGGGATGTTCTAGAGCCTAGAATTTATAATGTCAGATGGGAGAACAGAGGGGTAGGGGGACAGCCTAATGGCTAAGGGCTCTTTAACCATATGGCTTGTGCCTAGAGACTCCATGGTGTGGAGATTATATATCCTGTATGCTTCCTTTTCAGCATGCTCCATCCTAAGGTTAGGTAGTGCTGTATTGCTCTTGAATCCTCAGTTTGAAGAGTCATTTTGTTTCCCCTGCATAAGTCTTGGGAAAGTAAAGTGCTGAGTTGTGGGGGAGTATATATATATACCTCTATTTTTACCTTGAAATTTAGATATACTCCCCCACAACTCAGCACTTTACTTTCCCAAGACTTATGCAGGGGAAACAAAATGACTCTTCAAACTGAGGATTCAAGAGCAATACAGCACTACCTAACCTTAGGATGGAGCATGCTGAAAAGGAAGCATACAGGATATATAATCTCCACACCATGGAGTCTCTAGGCACAAGCCATATGGTTAAAGAGCCCTTAGCCATTAGGCTGTCCCCCTACCCCTCTGTTCTCCCATCTGACATTATAAATTCTAGGCTCTAGAACATCCCTTCAAAATTTTTGATTTGTCAGTTTTTGGGGGAAAATCTTAGATTTTATATAAAACTTACCGGAAATTGTCAAATCGCTTCTTCTTAACAACTTTACTGATTTCAAATAAATTTAGCTGAAAAGATCCTATTTTGATAGGATCTTGAACTTCTATTCAGTATTTGTATTCATCAAATTGTTAGATGAACATCTTAAATTATATGAAAAATTTACTGGAAATTGTCAAATTGTGTCTTCTCCTTAACCGTTACAATCATGGTGTCAATATTCTGCCTTTTACTGTGTCAATAGCAAAGAAACTGCTGTACAGTTTTCAACAATTTTGTTTGACAATACTGTCTACAACAGCAACATCTTCCACCAACTTTGTTGAAAAATGAACACCAGTTCACCATTTAGTTTAATTTTAAAATTTAAGGTTATGACATCAGAGTGGTAAGGGTTAACAGTTTATCTGAATTCAAGGATATTTGACAAGAAGGTCTCTATTGGGGTAGGAGCCAGATCTTCTATTCAAAGTCTTGCTTCATCAATTTTTTGAGTGAAGGTCTTAAATTTTATGACAAATTTGAAATGAGAAATTGTAAAAAAAAAAAACCCGCATCTTAACTGTGTGCATATTAACCAAATTTGGCTGAAAGGATCATAACCTTTGATCAGAACTTTGATTGGTCGATTTCATTAGTGACCATTCTTGAATTTTCCGAAAATTCTGTGGAACCATTTAAATTGCCACTCCTTAATCAATAGCCCGTTTTAAACGAACCTTGAGTGAAACAATCCTATGGTAGTAGGCTTCACCATATCAAATGAGATATTTAATTAGTCAACTCTTTTTGGTGGCCATTTGTGATTTTTTTTAAATTATCCATCATGTCTATTTAATTGTAAATGCTTGAAATACTAATGATCCATGTGAGCGTCACAGGCTCTTGGGCCGCTTGTTTATTCAATCCACAAACTCTATGATTAATTTGCAAATTAATTTCAAGCTCTGGCTGGCTACATCAAAATAGAAATTAATAAATCAGCTTTTTAATTTATTTATTTACTTAGCTTAATTGGCCTCAAATTTGATATGTTGTTGGGGTAAGTGGGTTACCTCGACAACCGAATGACCAAGATTATAATCGGACATCGGTATCACATGGTACAAATTTGTATAAATTCTACTCAATCAAGCGGGAGTAAAAGTGTGCGCGTGTGCAGACAGGCAAAGTAACAATGTGATACTTCCAGTCAGAGTACTGCGACAATGAAACCGAATTCAACCTAAATGTGTGATTTCCATGACAACTACAAAGTTGATAACGAGATATAAAATAATCTTCATCAGAATATTGAAGACACATCTATTAATTAGTAGCCACTAGCAAACACATCTACCGGTACATAGCTTTTCATTTTAAATATTCCGGATCAAGGCTTAGAATTTTGCCCTGATCATGCAAAAATCGGCCACTGTCAATTTGCAGGTCAGGAGAATGCTATTTTCGACAATTTACAACTGAAATTACTGGCTCAATAACTGAGTCAGTCATTCCAGGGTAACGCACAAATGACAATTGCATCAGCCATGGGTTATCTGATTTTGTAAAAACCCTTTACAGATTTGTTCTGTACAATAATTATGACTATGAGGTGGTCTGCATAAAACAGAAATAGATTTTTAGCCAACCTGGCCTAAAAAGCCAAGGGATCTTATGTCGTGGCAAACTTTCTTTAAACAACTTTACTCCAGAACCACTTTAATTATCTTTGGCAGGATTTAGCAGGCCTAGAGATCCAGGTTTGTTCAAATGAAGTCGAGATGGCCAGTGGTCATCTTGGATTATGGCCAATTTTTAGCTCACCTGGCCTGAAATGCCAAGTAGGCTTTTCCCATGGTGACCATCCATCATGTGCCCGTCCATCGTCCGTCAACTTTTGCTTTAAACAACTTCTTAAGAACCACTGGGCTAATTTCAATTATATTTGGCAGGAAGCATCCTTAGGTGATAGAGATTCAAGTTTGTTCAAATGAAACAAATCGATGAATTCTGTCTGTGGCCATCTTGGATTTTGATTGATTTTTAGAAATTTGTTTAAAAATCATCTCTACCCCTATGAAAAAAATGGTCCTGCCACTAAGTGCTGACGCTAACTAGCCGCTAAGTAGCCGGTGGTTAACATTTTACCATGCAAATTAGTTAGCCGCTAAGTAGTGACAACTCAAAATTTGATTGGTTAAGAAGGATTCAGTCTGCTGCTAACCAGCTGCTCAGTTTGCCACTAACCAGCCACTCAGTTTGCCGCTAACCAGCCGCTCAGTTTGCCGCTAACCACCTGCTCAGTTTGCCGCTAACCAGCCACTCAGTTTGGCGCTAACCAACTGCTCAGTTTGCCACTAACCAGCCGCTCAGTTTGCCACTAACCAGCCACTCAGTTTGCACTACTCTTACCCTGTTTGAAAAAGAAAATGGCTGCCATTCATGCCATTACTACTTCCTGTTAAACTATCTCAGTATATATGCATGTATATTCATTCTAAAGCACATAAATAGCTGTGATAACTTACTAGTGGTTCAACACTATCTTCCTTATGCTACAACCATATGTAGTATACAGTCTTCATGGCATGACTGACAACAGGTTTCTAAATGCTTCAATTAAATTATGTCCAATATGGAAGATCTATTACTAGTATACATGATATAATAATCAACTTTACTGTCAGAAGCGTGTTCAAGAGAGATCTGCTTGCATTGCAGCACAGCAACTTGCTACATGTATCTATCCACTTATTCAACAATAATATATACTTACTAACCACATTGTTCACTTAAACAAGCTTGAGATCAAAATATATTTACACCAAACTACCGTAACAAACATTTCGAATAGCAAATACTCTGCCAGAATGAGGCTTTGATCTGTCTTCCAAATTTAGGCGGGAGAATATAGTCTTTGTGAGAAACAGAGTCTCATGTTAACCAGCCGCTCAATTTTTAAGAAACAAAGTTCTTCATGCTAACCAGCCACTCAGTTTGTGAGAAACAGAGTCCTTCATGCTAACCAGCCACTAAGTTTGTGAGGAACAAAGGCCTCCGCGTTAACCAGCTGCTCAGTTTTTGGCAAATCACATACTCTGCTGCAAACCAGCCACTCAGTTTTAATTATGCCACCACTTAGCAGCAGGTTAACATCTAGCCGCTAGGCCATTTTAAGTCCTGTTGCTCAGTTCTTCCTCTGCCACAAACTAGTCGCTAACTAGCGGCTAGTTATCCGCAAAGTAAACTATTTCGTAGGGGCATCTTGAACCTTTTTTCCCCGCCACAAAATCCTATACTACAGCAATAGGAAATTCAAAATTATCGAGAACCACTGGGCCGAGTTCAATCATATTTGCAGGAAGCATCCGTAGGGCGTAGGGATCTAAGTTTGTTAAAGCGAAGCCAATCAGCCAACTTGGCCGCCAGCCATCTTGGATTTTGACAGATTACTAGAAATGTCTTAAAAAATATTCGAAACCGCTTGGGTGATCGATTCAAAATTCATTAAATATCATCTTGGGCAAGAGCTGAACCAAGTTTGTTCAAGGGATCTTATTGACCAAATAGTTTGGCCACCATCTTGGATGACCTAGTTTTCGCCAAAAAAAAACCACTTCTCCAGAACCGCCAAATGGATCTGACCAAAACTTGGGAGATATAATTAAGGAATAAGGGTCATTAAAGTTTGTTCAAGGGAAGCTGTTGATACGTCATTGCCATTATGAGGACTATGTACCTCGTGCAGGCCTCCGACAAAATACAAGGCAATAACCTTCTTTGTAACGAGAAGCTTTCGCCTCAGTGAGGGTAATGCTTTATCCAGGCCTCCATCTCAGGAACAACTACGCCAAAGGAGGAGGAGGATCAGCCCACTGATTGTCCTAAACCGGCATTTAAAAAGATGAGTTGAATTGCATGTGTGTCCTAAGTATATTTTTGGGATGTGTACTGTATTACGTGTTGGTAGACATGGCTAATTGATTTCAACAGAAGTTGTCCAGGCCAAATCCCTATTAGTAAGTTAGTAGGGGCCGCTTTATTTCGGCGGGCCTTCTGATGGAGCTAGACTATACAATTAAGTTTTGGGTCCAGACACCGAGATGTTTAGGCTGCTAATGGCTTATTTCCACCTAACTTTTGAGCCCCCCCCCCCCCCCCCCTCTCGGGTCTGACTCATTAAACAACTTCCTCAGGCAGTATCACGATATTATTGTTTTCGTCATCGTCTGATTTCTAAATATTGGCAATATCGTAAGTTGTCTAACCTGTATTTATGAATAAAATGAATATAAAAGAGATCTGAGTTGATGGGTCTGTCGTATTTATTTCAATACAGTATTACAGTAGCCAGAGTAAATTCAACCAGTTCATAATCATTTAATTAATCTTATTCTATATATGTGCTATATGGCGTTATCAATGCATGTATTTTTTATCCTATCTTTATTATTCCCTGTTTTTTATTCCATGTTTTATGGTAATAAATACTGGCATATCCACAGATTATTTTTATTTCTATGAAATATAAAATGTCGGCCATTTTTATCAATACATTTACCCTCATTTTCATTTTTCAAATCGTAAATTTTTGTTTTCATTTTTCAAATCGTAAAATCCCTTCTGCATACCATTCTAATGATGTCATTACTAAACCACCAGCTATGAGTTGTCCACGCATTGGTACAACTTAGCCATTATAACAGTCCTAAATAGACCACCAATGTGCTGAGAATATGCTCTCTCTGGTTATTGTAGGAGACTCGAGGACCGTAGCTCTTTTATCTAGCAACCCACCACCATAAGGAGGGCAATAACTACATGGGATATCTCAAGTGGCGCTTGTGATATTGGAAAGAATCTACACCATTAAGTTGATTTATATGGGTTCTATGGTGTGGCGCTGGTGGATCAAGTGGCATTCTTTCTGCCTTTTCCAAACCATTGAGTTTGGATCTATTATATCTGATGATAGGGCTGATCTGATGATAGGACTTGCATGATCCTGTATTGCATGTCATGTTTATGGTGCCATGATTTATTGAAATGACGGGATACTGGTGTGGCATATCTCTCATGTTTGTAAAGTTTCGTGATGGAGCAGAGGTGCTCCTGGATCCCGATTTTAAATAGTCTTAGGGTCTCCCTGGCATATTGTTTGCGACAGATTTTGCAGCTTAGCAGGTAAACTACATTGCGGGTTCGGCAATTGCCTATGATATTGGCTCTGTAGGAGAGACCTGTGTGTTTACCTTTAAAGAATCTTGACTTATTCATATGCTTGCAGATGTTTCAGTTCTTGGTTTCACAAGGGAAAAGGGGTTTGTGGTAGGTTTGTGTATTGTTGTCTGGATCTTAATGTTTGGCCCTGACCATTGTCTCTTTTATGGTCTTGTTCTTTTTTAAACCAAACAGGAGTTTGTTTGAACAAACCTAGTCTGCATCGCTCCATGCCTTGCAGAATTGGCCAGTATTTGGTGATTGTCTCTTTCAGCATCAGCCCTGTGTGATTGAATTCACAGATGAAGCTTTGCCTCTGGAGTTTTCTGGGGGTATGGGGTTTTGGGGTGGGATTGATGAGAAGATGGCACTCCTTAGAACAGGTTGCTTGTCTTGCCTTTTGTATTATTTTGAGAGGGTAACCTCTGGCAGTATAGTTGTCTTGCATTGCTAGACTGTTTGTCTCAAAATCTTTCTCTCTGAAGATCATATTCTCCTAAGTCTGAGGAACTGCCCATAGGTGCTGGTGTCTTCGCATGAGGTTGGTTTGTTGGCAAGATTTGGACCATAGTGTCCAAGAAAGAGAATTGGTGGTCTATTGATTCCATTGTAAATTTAATGCTGTGTAAGGGAAAGCTTTCATGTGGGAAATGAACTCTAGCAGGGCAGCGTGCCCATGTTTCCAGATCATGAATATGTCATCTATGTATCTGACGTAGAGCGTGAGCAGAGATGGTGCATCCTGTAGGAGATGTTCTTCTAGAATGCGCATAAAGATGCAAGCATATATGTGCATACGGCTTTGCTTCCCATCACAGTACCGCCACCTTGGAAGTAGAGTTCTCGATTGAACTTGAAACTATTACGCTCTAGAACTAGTTCCAGGACATTGGAAAAGCTTTTGATTGATAGAGTTCCTGTAAGGCCATGTTCTTTTTAAAAACACATTTATACTAACCGGATGCTCTCTTTATTTGTGATATTGGTGTAGAGGGAGGTGACATCCATGGTGATCAATAGGGAATTTTGTTTGAGTTCACCTTCAATTTTCGTAAAAACTACTCCACCCGAATCGGTGAAGGGATTGGACTGAAATTTGTGAAGTATGATTAAAGACTAATGGCCATTGAAGTTTATTCACGGGTATTTTGATTCAATAAGTAGACTATCATTTCAAAGTGAGACCGTATCCGGTGGTCGATCATATCCTGTGAGGTAAGCTATTTGCTATCTTCTGATAGCTCTGCTTCTATATATGTACATGGCTTGGAAATTATATTCAGTGAGTATTTAGTCCATGGCAGGCCTGCTCCTGCAGAAACATATGAAGGTGAAATATTTTGTATCTTCTAATACCTCTTGTGATTCATCTGAGAGGATAAATGATGAGATTGCTAACCATTTTGGTTCACGTGAGATGAATGATGCGCTTACTAAGCTTTTCTTCTCCGAAGCTATGCTTCCCCATTGGGTAATACCATGGGTATTTTGATTCAGCAAGTAGATTGTCATTTCAAAATGAAACTGTATCTGGTGGTCAATCATATCATGTGACAATTAATATACAGATTTACGCTATTTGCTATCTGCTGAAAGCTTTGGTAATATATATGCAAATGGCTTGGACATGATTTTTTCACTTTATATTTAGTCCATGGCAGGCTGTGTCCTGCACCAACATAAAAATATGAGATATTTGGTGTCTTCTGATATGTACTCATGTTTAGGAACTCACTGACTCTTGAATGTCCAGCTGGCTTGTGAAAGGTACTTAATCTCAGATCCATCTAAATCATTATGGAAATATGTTTACTCATTTTCCAGAACTTTTCCAAGAAAGCTGCATCACTGTAATCATTAATTTACGGGATTCTTGTTGGATTTGACAACAGCTGTGTCATCTACTCAATATTTCTCCGAATCTAGGTTGTTAACCTTTCATCAATGAATTCCCCATATCTCAATTTCAAGACAATAATACAGGAAAGCATTTGAATATTTTGAGATTAATATGATTGGAAGCTGTTGCTGCCTTAGGTAGCAATAGCTTCCAGTCATGTCAACTTCAAAATATTCAACAGAATATGCTATGAATCGGAAAGAAAAAACAACAGAATATGCTATGAATTGGAAGGAAATTACTTTTTTAGGGATTTGTAGTTGAAACATTTAGTTGATACATGAGCATATGTGAATGTATGCCAAAATGAAATTGGAATGTAACTGAATAAAATGTAGAGAACGTTAAAAAAAATAAAGTTACGATTCCTAGTTTCTTTATATTGATCAGGTAGATTTGATTATTAAGTGAGATGTCAGGCAGAACAGAATTATCAATATGATTTATAGTTCATCATTACACAGCTGTAAGTCACATAATGTAAAACATATTTGTTGCATAATATAACAAGGGGCCTGTATCGCTCACCTGGAAACATAGGCATTTCAACTCAAAAGGCAATCGGCTATACATAGAACACTGGTTTAGGCCAGAATTGCAACAAGAACTAGAATGGCCAGGCTCAATCCCTAACCATTCATCCCAAATTTTGGCCCAATGCCTTCAGCTGTTTGGGAGGAGGTAGTTTTCGTGAGAATTAGGTTATCCCAGATAGCCGTTGAAGCATTTGGCCAGTCAACTTCCTTAAACAAACTTGGTTCAGCTGTTGCCCAGGTAATAATAATAATAATAATAATAATAATAATAATAATAATAATAATCGTTATTTATTGAGGGTAGCACTTCAAGTACATGGCCTGATCTAGCAGAGGCCCTCATTAACATATATACAAATGTATTTATTTATTTATTTTATATAATATGTACAAATTTATACATTTATGTACAGACAAGGAACTTTAGGGAATGTATTTCTTATAATCATATAATATTCTGAATGTATTAAGAGTAATTTGAACAAAAGCTACTGATGCTTTCAACAGCAGCAAACTTCCAGTCAAATTAGCATTGATATATTCAGCATTGTAAAGTAAATTCCTTTCTTTTCTGCTGAAATTCTTTGGAAACAATGCAAGAAATAGAAATAACGATATTTGTATGTGCCAAAATATAGAAACTAATTCTCAATTTCGTAGACAAATACAGCTAAGCACATTATAACATACGATTATACATACATACAGAAACAATAGATTTAGTACAATTATTATCATTACCCACGCCGTCGAATGTCTTAACCCTTTAGTGACTAAATTTGACAGGGAAACCTCGATTAGGTCTATCTATTGCGAAATGTCCATTTCCAGAACAAGACAATGCCATTCTTGGAAATTTACCACCGGAAAGACTGGCTCGATTATCACTCCTGTCATTCCTGTCATAAATTTTCAATGGTCATTTCTCTAGCCCATTTTATGGACTTGTTTCTAGGCTTGTGCATTTATGGGTCAAAGAGCGTAAGAATCACCAAATTTGACATAGCACTTCATAATGTAGGATAAAATCAGAAGGTTCAATCGAAGGTTTGTATCTTAAAGGTTAATTAGGCATATATAAGTTACTGAAATTAAGAACTCACCCAAGCACATGCACTCCCAATCACACACACTCACTTCCACATGCACACAATCTCATGTACATACACTCCCGTGGGTTGACATCCAATATAGTAGGTCTATGCCGTATATTGTCTCCAACATCTAACCATTTCAACACTAGTATTAGAACTCAAGTCATGCTATTAAGCTGTTGCATATCTTAAGCATAATTTGAATGAAAGGTCTTGATACCTTCGGCAGCAACACTATCCAGTCAAATTAGTATCAAAATTATACAGCAAGAGAACATATTTTGTGTCTACATTTCGTGCTCTAATGATAAAGGATCTGGAAAGTTGAAAAATATACGATAGATATATTCATCACAAAGTAAGCATTTGGCCCGTAAGTGTGCACAATCACATAATAATGTGACGGACAATAGTATAATACAATTTCACAATGCATACACAAAACTATTTACATTAGGAGAAGTATTTTCCATGCATGTACTGTATGACTATCTTGAAACTCTAACCTTTGGATTGGCGATATGTGAAATGGTCACAATTGGACACAGGAATGATTGACTCGGTTACCGAGCCAGTCATTCCAGTGCTCCATTGTCGGAAACACTCCTCTCCTAGGTCACGAATGCCCTTTTATTGTATGTTTAAGGTTCTCTTTTTTTTTCTTTTTTTTTAAAACCATATTTTTATTGTAATAAATGTATTAAGACAAAAGGACCTTGTGGCATGCTCGTTTAACATACGAGAGAGAGAGACTTTATAAATGATAACACAAAGAACTGTTAGCATTATATTGCTCGAAAATGATCATATGCAGACCAAAAGAACACGCCTCCTGAAAATGTATCACCCGAATGACAGGCCCAGTCAGTGAACCAGTCATTCCAGTGGTAAACCCACAAAGAGCAGTTGACCTTCGGTCTGCAGATGGACATTTCCCAATACCAACAGTCAAAGCACTGGAGAGTGTTCTAGCTGTCTTTAAAGCAGACATTAATTTAATTCAGATGATTATAAATAAACAATTGTTGAATATAATTTAATAGAAGATGTGTATTTGCAGACTAGGAGAAGACTCTTCTCGAAGATTCATCACTGCAACGACAGGCTCAGTTGCTGAGCCAATGATTCCAGTGAGGAGCCCTCGAAAACAGTTGACTCCTGGCCAGCAGATGGACATTTTGTTCAACATATTGCTAACCTAACAGGATATACACATTATAACTGTTTTCAGTGATTTTAATTTGCAGTTATAACTAGGTTGTTATTACTAATTATCAGGACTATTGTTCCGATGTCCATTTACGGGTCTGGGAGAAGTGTTTCCGAGAATTGGACACCGGAATGACTGGCTCGGTTTCTGAGTCATTCATTCTCCCGCTCACTTCTCGGGAACACACCTCTCTTGATCGACAAATGGGCATTTTTGTATGTTTTATCTCTATTGTGTTAAATGATCAGGGTTATTGTTCTTCCTAGTACTTATATTTGATCATATTGGATTGTCCGGCACTGTAATTATAAGTTACTTTTGTTATTGTTTTGTGCACAATTCGTTTTCAATGTCCTCTGTAAATTAAGCAAAGCTATTGGTGGAGGTGATTTAGGTGGTCACACTTGGCCGCTCCTGGTGTGTCCTTGATTGTTGTAAATCGCAGGAGATTCCACGGTGAAAATGGGTAACCTTATCTCCGGGGCAGTGGGGCAAAACAGAAGAAAATGAAAACATTATCATCATTATACGGGTAACGTTTCATGTGTTTTAAATCAATCCCCCATGCAGTATCGCAGAGAAGTTTTAATGATATTTCTAAAAATCAACCAAAGTCCAAGATGGCAAACCAGACAAATTGGCCAATGGGCTTTGTTTGAACAAACTTGGATTTCTATGTCACAAGGATGATTCCTGCCAAATATAATAAAAATAGGCCTGGTGGTTCTTGAGAAGAATACATGTAACATTCCATATTGCATTAGTATGAGAGTATTTGGTGGGAATATAATACAAAATGGACACCTAGCCATTTATCCGACAGTTTCGAAAATGGAAAATTTGAAATCAGTGTACCCAAAAAGCTGTGCACAAAACCAATTTCATCTGCAAAATCCATCAAATAAGATAATCCAATATGGCCACCAAACATGTTACATTTTGAATGACCAACAGCAGCCATGTTTTTGACGTATCAAGCTCCCTTGAACAAACTTTAATTGACCTTAGTGTCTAATGATATCGGCCAAATTTCAGCCTGATTGCTTCAGCTGTTCTGAAAAAGTAGTTTTCATGAGCATTATGTCATCAAAGATGGCCGCCAAAGTATTTGGCCAATCAAGTTCCCTTGAACAAGCTTTGTGGAGCTATTGCCATAGAGGATCTTTCATAAGTTTTGAATCGATCCCCTAAGTCATTTTGGTAAAAATATTTCAGGACATTTCTCAAAATCGGCCAAAATCTAAGATGGCCACCAACGAAATTGGTTGATCACCTTCCATTGACCAAACTTGGATCTCTATCCCCTAAAGATATTTCATGTCAATTATAATTGTATTTGGCCCAGAGGTTCTCGAGAAGAAAACGTTTAAAATTTCCTATTGCTTTAGTATGGGAGTTTTGAGTGGGAAAACAATCCAACATGGCTGCCAAATTGTTTGTCTGACAGTTGAGAAATTTGAAATTAGCATACCCAAAAACCTACATAAACCCAACTTCGGCTTCAAAATCCATCAAATAAAAAAATCCAATATGGCTGCTAAAGATGCTATATTTTGATTGGTCCAAAGCGACAGACGTGTACATACACAACTGCCGGCTGACTACAAGACGTCCCTGAGGCCCTACCCACAGGAGTTCAGGCTACCCAGACAGACAGGGGATGAAGCACCAGCAGAGGAGGAGTCAAAGGAACTAGACACCCTTCTAGATGGTCTATCCTTCATACCAGAATCGTCCACCAACATGAACTTTGTCTTCATAAATGCGCCACGGGTCGACAACAACACCATCCCATCCCATACAACATAACACATACACACACACACACACACACACACATGCGCATGCATGCATGCACACGCGCACACACACGCACACACACGCACGCACACACACACACACACACACACACATACACACAAAATAGTTTAATCGGTTCTATCTCAGACTCGTCTAGCAACAGCTCAGGGGAAGAGATGGAACTCACCAAGACAGCAATTCTATCCACCAGGAGTCAAATTTTCACAGATATCCAGTTGGAAAAAAGTGTACCAAAACCAGCTGTGGTCACCATTCCAGGCAAAACTATGCAAGGCATAGAGTTCAAAGACTATGTGGAAATGGACAAAATCATAAAGACGGTAACACATGCCAAAAGGGAAGGGCACATTTTCAATCCTAACTATCATAAATGTTACTGTATCGTTAAACAAACTTTAGCAAACAGCGTTAATACTAAATTGTGCAGAAAAGTTCTTAAGCATATGGCCACAGTGGCCTTCCATATCCAAGCGCTTGATGAGTGGAAAAACAAGGATCGCTAAAATATTAGTACGCACAGTACATTCTTACTGGAGAAACTGGTTCCTGCGGACGGGTGGATGGCAGAGTGGTTTCCGGATAATAACTCTGTTACTGATTTTTTGATCACTTTGAAACTTCATATAGTGGTTGGACGAGGTCTGGGAAAGAAACCTATCGAAATCAGCGATGATCCAAAATCCAAGATGGCCACAGCCACCAGCGTCCATCTTGAAAATTTGTTTCTGGGTGATAATTCTGTTACTGTTTATCGGATCGCTTTGGAACTTCATAGGGTGGTTGGACTATCTCTGGTGGAAGAAACCAATCAAAATCGACAATGATCAGATATCCACGATGGCTGCCAGTGGGAATTTGAAAATTGGTTTCAGGATGATAACTCCTTAACCATTTATCAGATCGCCTTCACTGGCAGCCATCTGAAAAATTGGTTTCCAGATGATAACTGAGTTACCGTTTATCGGATCGCTTTGAAACTTCATATAGAGTGGTTGGGCTAGGTCTGGAGAGGAAACCTATCAAAATTGACAGTGATCCACAATTCAAAATGGCCGCCAGCCACCAGCGGCCATCTTAAAAATTGGTTTCCGGATGATAACCCGGATCCGTTCCATTTTATCGGATCGCTTTGAAACTTCATAGGGTGTTTGGACTAGGTCATGAGAAAAAGCCTATCAAAATTGACAAAGATCCAAAATTCAAGATGGTCGCCAGCCATCAGCGGCCATCACGAAAATTAGTATGCACCATTTGCCAAGCTCTTGTTCAAACATTCTACACTGTGATAATCATCTCATATAACCAAAAATAGGATTCTTTGTTTTTCTTGCTGATCCCAATAAAATAAACATACTAAATATAGAACCCCCCCCTTGGTCTGGAAGAGGGGGATATAGCAATCAGCATGTCCGTCCATTCATCCATCCGTCTGTCCCCGTCTTGTCAACACAACTAGAGTTCTCAGTGGATTAACTTAAAAATTTTTCCACATCATCAGTATCATGTGCATATGTGCATTTGTTTTTTTCGCGACCAAAAAACTTTTCATTACAGAGTTATTCCCCCTTTAAATATCTTAAAGCCGATACATAAACTGCATTGCCAATCATTTCTTGTCACCACAACTCCTCCTACTCCGATTCTTTTGAAACTTAGTAAGTGTTATCATTACCATGTGAAGGTGTGCATGTGCTATCCGTTTACGTGTATGTCCATCCATCTGTCAAAAATGTATGTGTGTCCGTCTGTCTGTCAGTCCATCCATCTCTGACAATCAGCTCTTGTCAACGCAACTCCTCCTAGAGGTCTCAATGGATCAACGTTAAATTTCTTCCACATTATCAGTATCATGTGCAGATGTGCATGTGCTTTTTTCACGGCCAAAAAATTGTTCATTACAGAGTTATCCCCCTTTAAATAACTTAAAGCTGATACATAAACTGCATTGCCAATCATTTCTTGTCAACAAAACTCCTACAGTTTAGCTCCGATTCTTTTGAAACTGTGCTATCCCTATACCTGTCGGTCCATCCATCTCTGACAATCATTTCTTGTCAATGAACTCCTCCTAGAGGTTTCAATGGATTAACTTAAAATTTTGTCGACAATATCGGTATCATGTGCAGCTGGGCATGCACTTTTTTTGCGGGCAAAAAATTATTCATTACAGAGTTATCATTTTTAATATCTTAATAGATAAAGCCGATACATAAACTGCATTACACTTAGTGACAAAGGAATTTAGGTTTTAGGAGGAGTTGCATTTTTCATTGATTAGTTTTTAGCTCACCTGGCCTGAAAGGCCAAGTGAGCTTATACCGTGGTGACCGTCCGTCATGTGTCCGTCCGTCCGTCCATCCATCGTCTGTCTGTCCATCGTCTGCCCGTCCGTCGTCTGTCAACTTTTCCTTTAAACAACTTCTCGAGAACTGCTAGGAAGATTTCAATTATAGTTGGCAGGAAGCATCTTTCGGGATTGAAGTTTGTTCAAATGAAGCCGATCGGCCAATTGGGCCAGCAGTCATCTTGGATTTTGGCCGATTTTTAGAAACATCTTTAAAAATCTTCTCTGAAACCGCTTGAGGGATTCATGCAGATCTCATGAAATATGATGTAGGGCAAGAGCTGAACCAAGTTTTTCAAGTGAACTTGATTGGTCAAATGGTTCGGTGGCCATCTTGGTTGACCTGGTTTTAGCGAAAAACGACTTCATCTCCAGAACCGCTGCAGGGATCGGGACGAAATTTGGCAGATGTGATTATGGACTAAGGGCCATTAATGTTTATCAAGGGAAGATGATCAGTAAAAAAACATGGCCACCATGGGCTAATCAAAATATAGTGTGTTTGGTGGCCATATTGGATTTTTTTATTTGACAGATTTTGAGGCTGAAAATGTTTTATGAGTTTTTGTGTATTCTAGTCTCAAATTTGCAATTTTTAAAACTATAGGATGAACGGTTTGGTGGCCAAAAGCTCCTATACTAAAGCAATGGAAAATTTTTAATGTTTTCTTCTCGAGAACTACTAGGCATCTTTCGGGCATAGGGATTCAAGTTTGTTCAAACGAAGCCGATCGGCCAATTGGCCCGGCGGCCATCTTGGATTTTGTCCGATTTTTAGAAAAGTCTTTAAAAATCTTCTCCAAAACCGCTTGGAGGATTGATGCAAATCTCATGTAATATGATCTAGGGGAAGAGCTGAACCAAGTTTGTTCAAGGGAACTTGATTGGTGAAATGGTTTGGTGGCCATCTTGGTTGACCTAGTTTTAGTGAAAACGACTTCTCCAGAACCCTGTGGAGATCGGGCCAAAATTTGGCAGATATTATTAGGGACTAAGGGCCATTAAAGTTTGTGCAAGGTAACTCGATCCATCAAAAAACATGGCCGCCATGGGCCAATCAAAATATAGCGTGTTTGTCGGCCATATTGGATTTTTTTATTTGATGGATCTTGGGGCCGAAATCGGTTTTATATGTATTTTCGGGTATTCTGAACTCAAATTTCCAATTTTCAAAATGGTAGGATAAACGGTTTGGCAGCCATCTTGGATCGATTTCCCACCAAAAGCTCCCATGCTAAAGCAATGGGAAATTAAAAAGGTCTTCTCGAGAACTGCTGGGCTGATTTCAATTATATTTGGCAGGAAGCATCCTTAGGGCATATAGATTCAAGTTTGTTCAAACGAAGCCGATCGGCCAATTGGGCCAGTGGCCATCTTTGATTTTGGCCGATTTTTATAAACGTCTTTAAAAATCTTCTCCGAAACCACATGGGGAATTGATGCAAAGCTCATGAAATAGGATCTAGGCCAAGAGCTGAATCAAGTTTGTTCAAGGGAACGTGATTGGCCAAATTGTTTGGTGGCCATCTTGGATGGCCTGGTTTTCATGAAAGCGACTTTGTCTCCCAAGCCACTAAACGGATTGGGCCAAAATTTGGGAGATATGCTATTGATGACTAAGGGCCATAAAAGTGTGTTCGATGGATGTTGATACATAAAGAAAGATGGCCTCTGTTTTCTTGTAACAAGTCTGCTCAACTCATTAGAGTTCTACTTATTGCTAATGGCTTTTCTAGTTGAAATGCCTATGGTCCAGGTGAGCGATACAGGCCCCTTGGGCCTCTTGTTCTAAAATATTTTCCTTTACAATTAACGTTGCATGTATGCCTACTCTTGATGTATATTTATCTGAAATGTTTGTATCCGAGGGGATATGCCGTCTTCTGATGGCTCTTGTTAGGTCTCACTATTGCGCGCCATACCGGCCCTGTGCCCACATGCAAATATACACCACACGCATCCAATGAGCGCAATTCGCCTCTTCTTTATTTACAACAAATGCATCCAACATACAACACCAACATCAACAAACACTCATGCATACACCATCCTTCTCCGACATGGACCACCAAACATGTCCCAACCTGCAAAAAAACCCAGATAGAATATATGATCATAACATATCCATAATCATACTAGCACAAATAGCTAGCCTCTGATGAATTCTGCATTTGAACGAAATGCCACGTGTCTGAATCACAAATCACACGCACCCAGGCCAAAATACTACCTGGTCTATACCTAACACAGCGTGGCCCGATTTGACCACACCTCTACCAACAACAGGTAGAAATTTGGCCCGAAACATAGAAACAAACCCAGCACCTCCAACCAAAAACAATTGGGCCTAAAGAACTGGGTATGGGACCCTAAATTCTGGACTATGCCACCAAAAATACCATTAACAAACTGGCCAAAAAACACCAGAGCCACTAGCAATCATATTGCCCCAACCACCACACTGCCAAACCCAGCAAAACTCCCAGAACCGTCAGTAGCCCAACCGCAAAAATGGCCTTAACCACCAGCCATTGCAGACTGGCGGCCCAGTCACATGACTACACATGCCCATATTTGGTCATCTCACCCCAATCCAGATCCCCTCCCATGGCAGATATAAGGAGCGGGAAAACACGGCTAAAGAAAACTGTCTGTAATACTGTGGTGGAAATTGGGGTATTTATTCACATTAGGCAGTAAGGACTTCCAATCAAATTGAGTTCAAGCCATTCAACACTACATTTTATTTTGTCTTAATTTTTTTATGGAAACATTCTAAGTTATTTTTAACTTAATTGTAGCATCAATAAACTCTGCCTATAATAGGTAACTCGTTAATCCTTACTGACAAGAAGGGACAATGGACCTTCCAGATTATCCATCAATCATATGATGCCATAATCAACTATGTGATATGTAGGAGATGATGTCATAATCAATTACAGCATGAATGACTCGATTTAGTCTGTTCTAAATGCTTAATAGTCTGACATGTTGTACGAATTGTATGTCTTTGCTATTTAATAAACATGCTGTTGAATATTTTGCTGTTGCTGCCCAGTCAAATTAGTTGCAAAATATTCAACAACTTACCTGTATAGTTTTCTGGAAGTCAGAGAGTAGAAATCGATCGATTCTAACTTGGATGAAGTGTGGGTGGAACTTAGCTAGAGATGGGCGAGGCATGGCTAAAACTGGAAAGGTCTATTTCTTTATAATGTAATCTGTTTAATTTTTTAAGTAATTTCACTGGGCTGTCACTATTGCTTGATACCATTGAAATCCAGTCTTTAAAAAAAAGATAGGATGGAAATGATCATCATATGGCATTAGACTGAATTCATTGATCTCCTGGGATGATCAATCAATGTCACTGGATGAAAGTCAGACCAATGATCAAAGAAACATTATAACCTATGGTAGGAATGCAGGATGACCACAACAATGATACCTGGATTAAACCCTTAGCCATTGTACACCGGAAACTACATTATTTATTGTGCAAGGAATGTTTCGTTGAATATTTTTGAAAATAATTTGATTGGTAGCTGCTGCTGCCTCGCAATAGGTTCCAGTTGAATATATCATTTTATTGAATAGCTAAATTCCTTTACTTTTGTCTTGAAATTAAGGCACTGGCATTTTAATGGTTAATTCTCAAATTTGTTCAAGAAAATTTCAATTTTCCAATAGAATGCAGGCCATTATAAGATTATTTTTGAAAATTTACCACTGGAATGATAGACAGGCAAAGTTATCGAGCCAGTCATTCCAGTTTAAAATTTTCAAAAATAGTCATCTCTTCGGCTGCAGAGAGACATTTCTTAACCCTTTAGCACTCATATCAGCCAAGAACGGCTTCTGCAGTAGTCTTGAGAAATGTCCATTTGCAGACCAAGAGAAGACTATTTTTGACAATTGACCACTGGAATGACTGCCTGAATAACCGAGGCAGCCAATCCAGTGATAAATTTTCAAAAAGAGTGTTCTCTTGGTCTGCGAATGGACATTTTCTATTAGAAGATTTCATTTTTTAAAACAAATTTGAGCATTAAAGGGTTGAAACTACTACTGACACCATTTTTACCAGCTTAAGCGTTGAAGGGTAAATCTAACTAAGTACTCTCACCTGGATATTTCTCTTGTGCTTCCCATTGGACAGCAAGAGATGTCTGTAAGCTCAGCCAGATGTAGGATCAGGAGAAGGTAATAAATCCTTGGGAATTCTAAGTCCAAGTCTCTATTGAAGATACTCAAGGTGATACAGATCAAACAACCTAAGCTGGCCATAAATAAATAATGGGATAACTTCAGCAGCCTTTGTATTTATCCGCATTGGATGCGAGTTCCTGGGAAAGTGGTGAAATCTGGTGTATCAATTCTCAGACTAATCTGTATCATGGACCACTGGTTGGTATTACTTAAAGATTGTCACCAATGCTGCACAATTACAGAATCACACCCACATATAGTATATTGCTTAAGATACTTCCTTTCTTTGAAGAGTAAAGAAATTAATTTTTTTCCTTTATATAGATCCAGACAATCTTTTCTATTGGCTACTTAACTCTCAGCTTTGATTAAGCCTGCCTGTCTGGCCACCTGCCTGCTTGCTCGCCTAAAGCTGGTTGGTTGGTCAAATTTCTGACATTTCTAACAAAGCCACAGCGTGTCAAGCTTTGTGTGCTGTTATATTTTGAGGTATTTTTAGCCGCTTTGTTAGATGCAAGAGTTAATTGTAAGCAATGGGGTGCTTAAACTTCTTGTTCTTAACCCTTTAGCCATCGAATTTGTTCAAGAAAATCTCAATTTTCTTATAGGTTATCGAGCCAGTTATTCTGGTGATATGTTTTCAAAAATAGTCCTCTCTTGGTCTCCAAATGGACATTTCCAAAGACCACTGCAGAAGCCATTTTTGGAGATATGAGTGTTAAAGGGTTAAGATATTTGTTCAATAACTCTGGTTCTACATGAGGGATCTTCTCCACACTTTGCCCAATGAGTTATCTAAAATTTGTAGTCAAAAGTGAAAATGCAACAGCTTTCAACAACATTATTTTCAAAATAAACAATTTTGACACATCATTTAACACCTGATTCTTCTGGAGCAATCGTCTCCAAACTTGATGGATGTTTGTCTGCTGCGTCCCAAAGATCAGTATCAATTTATGGATAACAAGCTGAAGTGCAGCAGCTTTCAGCTACAATATTTCCATGATAGACACTTCTGACGTCATGGTGGCCCAATTGAAAACTATATCAATGATGTGGATATTGGACAAATTTGTTCTTGTTTCATATTTGAATATCCATTTGCATGGCATAAAAAATGGCAAACTTCTTATTTTCAAGCATTAAAATGTATGTATCTTTATTTGCGTCTTGGGACTACATGTAATTTAAGTCAGTATGTCTGTCAGTCAGTTAGTCAGTTGTTCAAACTTTCTACATTTCGGACAAAGTCCCTCTGTCGAAAGTGATGGGTGAAGCACTTGTTTATCCATGTTTATGATATAATCTTTGATAAGTTAAGAACGATAATATCGTCGTAGGGATTGACCAGAGCAAAATAGTTCTGTGAGCTGTACATGTTAAAGAAGTATCAATCTCTAGCTACGCCCTGTCCATTTCTAGCTATTCCCCACCCGTTTCTAGCTACGATCTGCCTACTTTTTGCGTATGTTGAAATCAATTTATTTACTTTGAACTATGAATTCCCAGAATCCTAATTTCAAGATAATTATACAGGTAGGCTGTTAAATCTTTTAAAATTAATTTAACTGGGAGCCCACTGTTGCTGCCTGGAAGAATTTTATTAAATTTGCTCTCTGATTACATTAGTAACTGTCTCGCTACTGGAAGCCACCAGACAATAATTTCAATGGGCAATAACTCTAGATCTGCTGAATATTTTGAAAACAATTTGACTGAAAGTTGTTGGTGCCTTAGGCACCAACAACTTTCAGTCAAATTGTTTTCAAAATATTTATCAGGTCTAGGGATATAACCATTGGAATATGTCATCTGCAAAAATTCAGCAGTCAAAGGTATTCCTTGCATTTCAAACTTTTCTGCTGGGATGTGTGGAATGTATAGTGTCTCCACATTCTAGATATTGATGGATAAAGACCTTGGATCATTCAACATCATGAGAATGTAATCAATAAGTGTCGGGTTACTTCAAGCTTAAATACAAATCTGAAGCTCCCTGTAGCGACATTGGTCCTATTCGATGAAGACATGAAGACGGCTTGTTCACAAACAGAGAATTAAATCTCTTCCCTTGTCAAGAAATCTTAGACAAATTTCTGTATGCTTCTTCAGTGAACTAAAAGTCAGAAAGCTAACTCAAAATATCCTGTCAAATGAAATTAAATCGGCCGTTTCATAATAGTTGGAACTCGGTCCCAGATTTCACAAATTTACTGCACAAATACAATTTTGTCAATGTTGCAGATTGAAGGTGAATTGTCTCAATGCTTGAATATAGTACATTTGCACATGTTAATGATATAATTTGTGAATAAGATGCTGAAGGAGTCGCTCATTCTCAGTCACATTATATTGATTGATGAAAGCATCTTACATTAGACCATATGCATATAACAATCTTAGCATTGTCTTTATTTGAGCAATGACCTTGAGTTAACATCTGAAGTGAGAATTTAATTTTGCTGAAATTTTGTTAGTATAATTGGCCTATGACTTGAGATCATGACTACACAGAATTATTGGCTTCGAGCCACAAGTGTAATACAATCCAACAACTGATAATAATCAATGCAAAATCCATCTAGCATACTTACGTTCATAAAAAATTGTAATGGTTAAAAATGTAATGTTTACAGCAAATATATATATTCTGAGCTAGTATAATAGTATCAGAATAGTTTTATCTTTGAAAGTTATAGATTGAATTTATTTTACTGGGTTTCCTGGCTAAAATGGTTGAATTTGTTCAAGTACAAGCTAGGATCTGGGTGATTCAATGCTGAAATCTTAATATCTCTATTTGTCTGTGAAGCGGTAACGGGCCATCCACTGTCATTTTCCACATTAACCCTTTAGTGGCTAAGCCGGCCTCTGCAGTTATCCTGAAGAATGACCATTTGCAGGCAAAGAGAATACTATTTTTTGAAAATTTAACACTGGAATACCTGGCTCGATGACCGAGCCAGTCATTCCAGTAGTAAATTTTCAAAAATAGTATTCTCTTTGCCTGCAAATGGATGGACATTCAGTAAGTAAATACTTTGATTTTCTTTACCAAATTTGACCATTAACCCTTTAACACTCATATCAGCCAAAAACGGCTTCTGCAGTGGTCCTGTGAAATGTCCATTTGCAGAGCAAGAGGAGACTATTTTTGAAAGTTTATCACTGAAATGACTGGCTCGATAACCGAGCCAGTCATTCCAATGATAGATTTTCAAAACTGGTCTACTCTTGGTCTGAAAATTGACATTATCTATGAGAAAATTTAAATTTTCTTGAACAAATTCAAGGTTTAAAGGGTTAACAATGCTTACCATAACCCATTAAACATTTAGGCCACACAAAATTTTGTTCATGGGTCACGGGTAATTTGCTGACAGATACAAATTAGGATGGAGGAAAACATGCAAAAAAAACCTAAGATCCAATTTTGCGGTGTTCCCGCCGTTATGTGAGCAGGTTTGTCTAGGATGCAAATTAACCATTTGAACTCTGAAATTACAGTATCTCAATGTCAGTGCTGTGTACAGGTGCTGTTGAATTTTTAGCAGCCATACAGGTACTGCTGAATTTTTTAAATCTAATTTGACTGACAGCTGTTGCTGCCTTAGACAGTATCAGCTTTCAGTCAAATAATTTTCAAAATCATAAAAATTTAATCGTACTATTTTTTTTTCTCTTCAGAGCTTCTGATTGGACAAGGTCAAAGGACAAAGCAAAAATAATAATGTGATTAGGTGATTTGAGAATTTTATTTTTATATTTTATATATTTATTTTTGGTGTTTTCAAAGTAGGAGGGCCCGTGAACCAAGAAAATAAATGTTTGTGGCCTTACAGACAAGAAACGACAAATTATTTTTGGTGTAAAGAATATTCTGTTGAATATTTTCAAAGTATTTTGCCTGGGAGCTGTTGCTTAGTGTACTTACTAAATATTCAACTACGCGCTTGTATATAGTTGGCTTGCAATTGAAACATCTCAGGAGTGAAAGGGTTAATGGTAGGAAATTGATTTTGGCCGACTGGAGTGTTAATAGAGTTAACAATCTAATGTACAAACCGGCTAAAAGCAGCCTCTGCAGTGGTATTGAGGAATGGCCATTTGCAGTCCAAGAAAAGACTATTTTTGAAATTTGTTGCCACGACAATGACTGGCTCAACAACTGAGCCAGTTATTCCAGGGTTAAATTTGGACATTCAATGAGCAAATATTTTGACTTTCTTGACCACATTTGACAGTTAAAGTGTTAAAGTATATGACATTTTCATACAAAGCATGCAGATGTTGTTGTTTAGCCGTTGCTCGTCATATCACGATCTAAGCTTTGCACGTTAGATACGTTGTCTTCAATTGTGGTCTTAATGCTCAGCTTGTTTATGGATTCTTCCGGACATTTTCATTGTGTTTTTAGTCTACAATATTATGACAAAGCTGGCTTTTTTCTGAGCTTCTAAAGGAAAATTGTTTGTATTGTTTGTCGAAATGTCTGTCCTTGATCTAATCTAACAATGCACACTATTTAACGATTGGTGTACAAATTAGAATACTCAGACTCTGGTCAAATAGTTTCAAAAAGGCTTGGATAAATGTTGGCGTTAAGGTCAACAGCATTGTATTATTGATTAACGTCAGAAACTAAAGTTGAATAACAATACAACATACCGTATTCATTTTAGAATGCTTACCATTTCACTCACAATCATGCACACATGCATACATGTGTATGCGTGTTACATACATGGACAAACCATGTGCCCACACATATGTACACAAAGACTCATGCATGCATGTGATTATGTGCATCTCTCTATATACATACGCACACGCCAACATGGACACACCATCTGTGGCTGTTGACCATACCATATAATGAAGCACATGGCCACACCATCTGTGACTGGTGACCAAACCATATAATGAAGCACATGGCCACATGGACACACCATCTGTGGCTGTTGACCATACCATATAATGAAGCACACGGCCACATGGACACACCATCTGTGGCTGTTGACCATACCATATAATGAAGCACACGGCCACATGGACACACCATCTGTGACTGTTGACCATACCATATAATGAAGCACACGGCCACATGGACACACCATCTGTGGCTGTTGACCATACCATATAATGAAGCACACGGCCACATGGACACACCATCTGTGGCTGTAGACCATACCATATAATGAAGCGCGCGGCCACATGGACACACCATCTGTGGCTGTTGACCATACCATATAATGAAGCACACGGCCACATGGACACACCATCTGTGACTGGTGACCATACCATATAATGAAGCACGCGGCCACATGGACACACCATCTGTGACTGGTGACCATACCATATAATGAAGCACGCAGCCACATGGACACACCATCTGTGACTGGTGACCATACCATATAATGAAGCACATGGACACACCATCTGTGGCTGTTGACCATACCATAGAATGAAGCACACGGCCACATGGACACACCATCTGTGACTGGTGACCATACCATATAATGAAGCATGCGGCCACATGGACACACCATCTGTGACTGGTGACCATACCATATAATGAAGCACACGGCCACATGGACACACCATCTGTGGCTGTTGACCATACCATATAATGAAGCACACGGCCACATGGACACACCATCTGTGGCTGTTGACCATACCATATAATGAAGCACGCGGCCACATGGACACACCATCTGTGACTGGTGACCATACCATATAATGAAGCACGTGGCCACATGGACACACCATCTGTGACTGGTGACCATACCATATAATGAAGCACGCGGCCACATGGACACACCATCTGTGACTGGTGACCATACCATATAATGAAGCACGCGGCCACATGGACACACCATCTGTGACTGGTGACCATACCATATAATGAAGCACGCGGCCACATGGACACACCATCTGTGACTGGTGACCATACCATATAATGAAGCACGCGGCCACATGGACACACCATCTGTGACTCGTGACCATACCATATAATGAAGCACGCGGCCACATGGACACACCATCTGTGACTGGTGACCATACCATATAATGAAGCACGCGGCCACATGGACACACCATCGGTGACTGGTGACCATACCATATAATGAAGCACACGGCCACATGGACACACCATCTGTGACTGGTGACATTACCATATAATGAAGCACGCGGCCACATGGACACACCATCTGTGGCTGTTGACCATACCATATAATGAAGCACACGGCCACATGGACACACCATCTGTGGCTGTTGACCATACCATATAATGAAGCACGCGGCCACATGGACACACCATCTGTGACTGGTGACCATACCATATAATGAAGCACGCGGCCACACCATCTGTGACTGGTGACCATACCATATAATGAAGCACGCGGCCACATGGACACACCATCTGTGACTGGTGACCATACCATATAATGAAGCACGCGGCCACATGGACACACCATCTGTGACTGGTGACCATACCATATAATGAAGCACGCGGCCACATGGACACACCATCTGTGACTGGTGACCATACCATATAATGAAGCACGCGGCCACATGGACACACCATCTGTGACTGGTGACCATACCATATAATGAAGCACGCGGCCACATGGACACACCATCTGTGACTGGTGACCATACCATATAATGAAGCACGCAGCCACATGGACACACCATCTGTGACTGGTGACCATACCATATAATGAAGCACGCGGCCACATTGACACACCATCTGTGACTGGTGACCATACCATATAATGAAGCACGCGGCCACATGGACACACCATCTGTGACTGGTGACCATACCATATAATGAAGCACGCGGCCACATGGACACACCATCGGTGACTGGTGACCATACCATATAATGAAGCACACGGCCACATGGACACACCATCTGTGACTGGTGACCATACCATATAATGAAGCACGCGGCCACATGGACACACCATCTGTGACTGGTGACCATACCATATAATGAAGCACGCGGCCACATGGACACACCATCTGTGACTGGTGACCATACCATATAATGAAGCACACGGCCACATGGACACACCATCTGTGGCTGTTGACCATACCATATAACGAAGCACACGGCCACATGGCCACACCATCTGTGACTGGTGACCATACCATATAATGAAGCACGCGGCCACATGGACACACCATCTGTGACTGGTGACCATACCATATAATGAAGCACACGGCCACATGGACACACCATCTGTGGCTGTTGACCATACCATATAATGAAGAATAGCAAGATTTAACCATATAATGAAGAATAGCTAGATTTAAACATATAATACTCAAAATTGGTCAAGAAAGTTTGATTTTTCCATAGAAAATGTCCATTCACAGACAAAGAGAAGATTGTTATTTTTTAAACTTCGCACTGGAATAACTGACTCTGTTACGAGCTAGTCATTCCAGTGATAAATTAAAAAAAATAACCTTTATCAAGATCACTGCAAAAGATGTTTTAGCCAGCTCGCATGTAAAATTCATAACCAAACCTGTCTAAGCGTATTATTAATGTTTTGAGGTCAGTTTCTTATAGTTATTGATGACTTAAGTACAGTGCAGTACCTGGCATAACAACTATATAAGCTCTATGCCATTTCATCAACTGATGGTCAAGACAGACAGAATGTTTTCATCCATAACGATCCTTGAATGGATGAGTGCAATCTATCGATCAATCATATGATGTCATAATCAACTACCACACATGTAGGCTGATGTCATAATCAATTATGTCTTAAATGACATAATTAAGTCCTTCATAAATGCTTGCCCCTTTCACCGACAAATCCTTGAAAAATTATATTCTTTACAATTTAAGAGTTATTTTGTTGAATATTTTGAAATTAATTTGGCTGAAGGCTGTTGTTGCCTAAGGCAGCCAATGGCTTTCAGTCAAATTAATTTCAAAATATTCAGCGGTTTTCCTGTGTGGTTGCTTTGAAAATGAGATATATGGAATACATCGTTGAAAGGGTTAATTGTCCGTCACATTGTACAAATTGTATGTCTACTATTTCATAAATATTCTGTGGAAAATTTTGAAATTAATTTGATTGGGCACTATTGCTGGCATAGCACTGTTGCTTCCATACGCAGCAACAGCACCCAGTCAAATTAGTATCAAAATATTCAACAGCTTACCTGTATAGTTTTCTGGAAATTGAGATTCGGGGAATGCAGGGATTGATCAAAGCGTGGGTGGAGCTTAGCTAGAGTTGGGTGGGCCATAGCTAAAACTTTAGATTTTCGTGACAAATGTTGATCTCCCCGCAATATACTGGATATTGAGTTACATTTCAGAAAACATGATTAGATGTTGGATGCAATCACTAATATCTTTATATTATTTTTAGAAAATTCATGCTTTTGAACAATGACACAAATTAGCTCTGCGCATGATGAAATTTGCATTGAAACGCTGTGGATAGATGGTGTTTTAATGATCATGATAGCCAAAAGCTGCCACTGAAGTGGTCTTCGAAAATGTCCATTTACAGGCCAAGAGAAAACTATTTTTGAAAATTTATCATTGGAATGCCTGGCCTGATAAACGAGCCAGACATTCTAGTGACAAAGTTTTAAAAAATAGTTTTCTCTATAGGCCTGTAAATGGACATTCAATAAGCAAAATATTAATTTTGTTGACCAATCTTAGCCAATAAAGGATTAAGCACATGGTGAAAATGTGTCAAATATTTGTGTCATGCAGATAAAGTTTAGAAAACATTAAAGAAATTCCTGAATCTTTTCAGATTGCATTTAAAGATGATTACCTACCTAGGCACTGTTCACAGATGCATCCATTACCTCAACTATGATACATTTTTAAATACTGTGTCAAATATTTTGGAAGCTGTTGCTACAATCAAGTTGGCTTCAAGGTATTTTAATTTGCAGGCTGGTGACTATAGCACAAGCTCAATATTATGTAAGGGTGGTAAGGGTGGGTGGGGATGAGTGTGGAAATGCATTACAGTACAGGTAAGTTGGAGACAGGTCCTTGAGAGATGTTAATGTGTAGCAATCAATTGATAAAACACTTAACAGGTAATAACAGCACCACCACTACCACAAATTCTACCACCTAACATCAATTTTGTCCACTCTGTTGAGAATTAAGTATAGGTAGCCTTGTTAATCCAGAAATAATGATAGCTGGTTTCCACAGAGATCCACTATCACGTTAATGATAAAGCTCACCAAAATTGGCCTGTATCTGCAGTCATCTGGTGAGATAAAGACACATTTGCCAGCCAAAAGAGGATTATTTCTGATGATTTACCACTTCTGGACCATGACCGGCTCGATAACCAAGCCAGTCATTCCAGTAAAAATTTTCAAAAATAGACTTCTTGACCTACGGTTGGAGATTCTATCGCTTAAAGCAGAGATTTTAATTTTCATGACCAATCATGACCATTAACCTTTAACATTCAAGTCGGACAAAAATTACTTCTGTAGTGGTCATGAGAAATGTCCATTTTCAGACCAAGAGAAGACTTTTTTGGAAAATTTGCAATTGGAATGACTGGCTCGTAAATTTTCAAAAATAATCACTTGGCCTGCAAATGGACATTTTTAATGAGAAAATAAAAATTTTCATCAGCAAATTTGAGTGTTAAAGGTTTGAGAAGTCAAAACTAATTTCAGACATGCTTTCATGCCCACATGTGCTTCAATACCTACAGATGATGAACATTTTGTGTACAAATTCTGTTTGCAAATCAATAAACTAAATGTTCAAAGATACCACCCGTGAATCATGCCAATTTCTGTTGAATATGTTATTTTTGCATTGATCTTAGCTATATCTTGCTGGTGGCCTAGCTGTCGTGAGATCAATAGACACAAACAGACTCTGGTACCATTATTATTATTCACTGGTTAGACCCGGTGTCAATCCGTTCACGGAATAGCCTCTGATGGATTATGTTGAGGGTGGAAATTAGATAAATGATATCTTTGCATTTGATTGATCATAGAAAGTTTCAAGAGTGGGAGAGATTACTGGTATTGATGAGAAATTAGGATTTATCCTGTGGCTATTGGCCAAATATTATAATAACATTCTTAGGTGATGGTTAGTGTGTGTGTGTGTGCGTGCGTGCGTGCGTGCGTGCGTGCGTGCGTGCGTGCGTGCGTGCGTGCGTGCGTGCGTGCGTGCGTGTGTGTGCGTGCCATCTGGATGCTGATTTTTTGCAGGCAACATATTCCAGGGATTATACCTCTGGACCTGCTAAATATTTTGATAACAATTTTACTGAAAGTTTTCAAAATATTTAACAAGATAAGAGTTTTTGCTCAAACAAATTATTGTCAGGTGGCTAGCAGCACTAAGACAGTTAATTAAGAGACTGGTTCAGTATATCTTAATGTGTGTGTCTGTTTTGAAGGCAGTGTTGCTGAAGCAGTTTCTGTCTGATATAGCAACGGCCTTCAGAAGCACATTGCTCAAAAGATTCAACTGAATGGTATAACCCTTTCGCTGCTAATAGATCTAACATACTGCCTCAATTCACCTTTCCCGAGTATCCATCCATCATCTGACCTGTTATGACAATCATAATCAGCTCAGCACGTATATGATGACGTCACAATCATTACATCACAAAGGGTTCCATATAGACCTTCATCAAGTTCAAATAGTCTGACACGTTGTATGAATTGTATGTCTTTGTAATTCTTTGCTATTTAACAAACATGCTGTTGAATAATTTGAAACTAATTTGACTGGGCGCTATTGTAACATCGCCCAGTCAAAGTAGTTTCTAAATCTTCAACAGTTTACCTGTATAGTTTTCTGGAAATGGATAGTCAGGGAGTTCAGAGATCGATCAATCACAACACGAGCGGGGTGTGGGTGGAGCTTAGCTAGAGATGGGCAGGGCATAGCTAAAGATAGAAAGGCCCATTATAATTTAAATGTAAGAAATCTTTCAATAAACATATTTTATATTATAATTGATTTTCAAAATATGCAACATCTTAATGGCATAAGATTTAGATATTGGTAGTTCAATGTTGAAATGGTTAACCATTTTCACGCCAAGAGAAGAGTAGTTTTTAAATGTTTCCGCTGACTCACTCATGATAATCAAGGCACTCATCCCAGTGACAAATTGTCAAACATTATTTTCTCTTGGCTTGCAAGTGGACATACACTAAGCAAAAGAAGGGTTTAATTCTGATGCTAATTTGAGACACTTTAATGCAGCACCTTGTAGGTAAATTATGCTCTTAATAATTCATGGAGAGTTTTTGCTTACTTCAAGGGTAGGAGCATATGACAATTTTCCACCAAGATCTATGTGTCTATGCCTTGAGGGATATTCAGACAATGATCTGAATAATCTGAGTAAATGTGAAGCTGGTTGGTGGGTGATGCCAGTGGTTCCGCGGTGGTGTTGGTGGTGGTGGTGGTGGGGCATCATGTTGAGATTTCTGAACACAGACGAGTATAATGTGATTACAAAGTGGCCACAAGTTCAAATGATGAAAATTACAGCCATCAGATTAACACATTCACCGATGAATTCTTCATATCTCATTTTCAAGGCAACCATACAGGAAAACTGTTGAATATTAAAAAATTTATTTAGCTGGAAGCTATTATGAGCAGCCTTCGGTCAAATTATTTTCAAAATATTCAACAGAATAAGTTTTATATGGTAAAAAATATACTTCTAGGATTTGTCAGTGAAAGATTTAAGCTTCAGAAGAGGTTGGGGTGAGGTTGTAGATGTGATAGAGGGATCAATTTCTAGTCATGCCCACCCATTTCTAGCTATGCCCCGCCCATTTTTAACTAAGCTCCACCAATTTTGTAAGTGTATTTAAATTGATTTATACACTTTGAACCCTGAATTCTCAGAATCCCAATTTCACGGCAACTATTCGTTTCTTCGCGTGTATTCCAATTACTTCACACTGTCTCTCATTTGCGCAGAGACCAGGCAGCCTAGCCAAGATCACCGGGCTCTGTGGGTCAGGTGATAAAGACGTTCTATTTAGTGTTCTTGTGTACCCAGCTACTTGCCAGTAGCTGGTATAAAAAGGAGGGTACAATGCAGAGTGCACCCGCAGTCATGTAGAAGACATTGAATGGACCAAGTTCCAATTAATGCCGGGTGTCACCCATTTCTGTACCCTGTAATGCAGGTACGCTGTCTGTGTTGAATGCTCGCGAATTCATCTTTTAAAGGATCCAGATGGGTTCACGTTACATCTCCCTCTTCTCTGAGCGAATCAGAGCGTGAGACGACATCCTCTCGCCAGAGGCAAAATGTCCTAGTTCTGTAATTCTAAAGACATATTTGTCTGCTTTCTAAGACATCTCTATTGTTACTTATCGTATCATAAATCTGAAGATAGTCTCGGAAACTAGAAGGCGGGCCGAATTCAAAGCTATCAACATTGCTCAAGTATAAAGGAAGATGTAGAAATCTAAAAGATCAGTCATCCCAGTCCCTTGCCTCAACATATGCGTACGGCGATGCTGACTTCTCCCTTCCCTATCACTAACAGGGCACACAGTAGCATCCTACCATACCTGTGCATGTGTACGGCGGTGTCAGTCATCCAAGTGACATCAACGTACATATGCCTTATACCACTCGGCAAGGGTATAACATTAAAACTCATGGGTCGGGAACTAACCTGTAGGAAAGTGCTGTAATGAACGTGTCCAGCAATCTGGTTACAGTATATAAATTGATTCCAACACATGTAAAAAAAAGGTGGGCAGAGTTTAGCGAGAAATGAGTGGGTATGCATAGAAATCTTACTATATTAAAGTATAGTTAGATATTGATCTCTCTATTTCCGTAATCTGAACCCCCCCCCCCCCTCTATTTGCGTAATCTGAACCTTTCTTGTTCTATGTATTCATTAGCTTCAATTTCTGACCTGTTTTATGTTTGTTATTTATGCCTGTGGTAATCAATATTGTCATATTGTCTTGCATTTTCAGAGAAAGATAATATTGGCATAACTGTCCAGACTGATGATAATTGAATTGTCAAATGAAACGCCACACTTGTTCATTCTTTTCCAATTAACCCTTTCACCGCTGAATTCGCCATATCACATTTTAAATGCAGGAAAAATGTTGAATAGTTTGAAATTAGTTTCAAAATATTAAAAAAAATAAGTTTTATATCGTAAAGAACATACTTTTTTCAGGTGTTTGTTGGTGAACAGGTTATGTTCATAAAATATATTTTTTGAGCAGATAATATGATAGGTTTTTTTTCTTAAAAACCATTTGATTTAAAGATGTTGCTGCCAAACAACATTTTATAGTTAATTTATTTTCACAATAGTTAGAAGAATTTTAAATGCAATAGTGATTTTGACGTAAATGTCTTTGAGTAGTGAAATGTTTTAAAGTCTGCATTATTGCGTCTGACATTTCCACTACAGACCAGGCTTCCATTAGAAGAAGACATAGAAAATCAGGACACCTTGATGGTTCAGATAATGTCTGTCGCCTTTGGAGATATCTCAGACAGATTTTCCTGTTTTCTTCATGAAATCGAGGTTTCACATCCGTGAATAATTACGACCAAGTATCGATCTTCTCTCTCTCTTTTTAATTCTCATATGAATTTGTTTCTGCTATCTACAGTTTGATTACCGGTAAGCATCATTGACCTTAACCCTTACCACTCTGGTGTCAAAACTTTAAATTTTCAAATTAAATTAAAAGTTGAACTGGTGTTCATTTTTCAACAAATTTTGTGGGAGATGATGCTGTCGCAGACAGCAACATCTTCCACCAAAATTGTTGAAAAATGTACACCAGTTTCTTTGATATTGACTCAATAAAAGATAGAATATTGACGTCAGAGTGCTAAGGTTAAAGTAGATATATGAACTGACAGTCTCTCATTAGCAGAAGCATGACCTATAGTAACTTTCTTAGATATATATATATATATATATATATATATCAGAGAGGAGCAGTTATCATTTCCATAGATACCCAAACGATCATCTCATGTATTGAATTTAGACGTGATCGCGTAGAGGTACATATCAATGGCAGCATTACGGTAAAAAAAAAGAAAACGACAGCCCCCAGTAAAATTAGTTTTAAAATATTCAACAGGTTAGCAGTATAGTTATCTTGAAATTGGAATTCTGGGAAATCAGGATTTAAAGTATATTTAAATTGATTCAAATATGCGCAAAGCATGGGTGAAGCTTTAAGCTAGAGATGCGTGGGGCATAGCTAAAGGTTAATTCATCCATGCTCTCTTAACCCTTCATCACTCATATCAGCCAAAAACGGCTTCTGCAGTGGTCTTGAGAAATGTCCATTTGCAGAATGAAAGTTACTATAGGTCATGCTTCTGCTAATGAGAGACTGTCAGTTCATATATCTACTACAGGAAAAACTATTTTTTTTACCACTGGAATGACTGGCTCAATAACTGAGCCAGTCATTCCAGTGCTAAATTTTCAAAAATAGTCTTCTCTTGGTCTGCAAATGGACATTTTCTATGAAACAAATTAAAATTTTTACAAACGGTTCAAGGGTTAACTGTCCGCATGTTGAATTTCTGCAGACTTCATTTTCCATTGCAGGTTTTAACTTTAAGCCACCAAAAACTTTTAGTCAAATTGTTTTCAAATTATTCAGCAGGTCCAGAGTTATTGCCCATTGAAATTATTATCTGGCAACATGTAGCAGTCAGACAGTTAACCGTCTCACTTTAACAAGCCACCAGACAATAATTTCAATGAGCAAAAACTCCTGACTTGCTGAATATTTTGAAAACAATTTGACTGAAAGTTGTTGGTGGCCTAGCCACCAACAACTTTCAGTCAGATTGTTTTCAAAATATTTAGCATGTCCAGAGATATAATGCTTGGAATATGTCCTCTGCAAAAACTCAGCAGTCAGACAGTTAACCAACATTCACAAGCTGGAGACGCTTAGTAAAACTAGAGAACAATCGTAGGAGATAAGAATTTCTGCATTGTGTATAGTGACATAAAATGTTACGGGTGTGGCACCCTTCTAAGACCCAGGAGGAATCGAAAATCGGGCTCCGTAGAGATGCCAGTATACTTATATCCCTAGAATATGCGTGTGAAGTTTCTATGAGATTGGATGAGAGTTGAATGTAACTGAGTATAGTAAAAACAAGCAAACTGTCCACACACCCAACAACACTGACAACAAGAACATGATCACGCCTTATTGAATCTTAATGGATCTATAAAAAAAAGAATTACCCAATCACCGATCCATAGATCACTTAAAAGTTAAGAAGTCAAAATAGCGCTATTCTATGATGCAGGAGTCCATGCTATAGACATGAAAGTCCTATAAGACTGGCGTGTGGAGAGATCATCTCATGTATAGTTGATTGATTCACAGACATGAGCCGTTATCGTTTCCATAGACACTCAAATGATTACCTCATGTATTGATTAAGCATGATCCCATTGAGGTACATGTCAACGTATATTTTGTCATTCTTATCTAAAGCGATTCTAAATGAAACCAGATTTTTGTATTGAAATAATAAAGTGTGACATGAACATATATTTATAACTGACTTCCAGACACATTCGTTTAATGACACCCCTTCAATTTCCCTTTGAACATAGCATTATTTTGGCATTGAGAGCGTGTCCATCTTGTCTTCTTGTGCAGTAGTATCTGACGTCATTCACGCTCAAATGAGCTGAATTTAGTAGCCAATAGTAGAATTTAGTAGGTGACAACTTGTTAATTGCCTATTATGGACTGGTTTGACTAAAGTTCATGCTAAATTCTTAACCCATATTCACTGCGATTTAAAAATTTATCTGTTAAATATTTTGAAATTAAATGTTCATAACATTGTTGCTGCTCAAGACAGCAACACTTTTCATCAAGCTTAGTTTCAAAATATCCAATGGTTTTGCAACAGGCTGATATAGGATTTTCACGTTTATATTGCATCTCTTGTTTAACCCCTAGCACTCTGAGGTCAATATTCTATCTTTTACTATGCCAATAGCAAAGAGTCTGGTGTACATTTTTCAACAATTTTGATGGATGATGTTGCTGTCTTTGATAGCACCATCTTCCACCAAATTTGTTGAAAAATGTACACCAGTTCATCTTTTAATTTAATTTGAAATTTAAAAAATCTGACATCAGAGTGGTAATGGTTAAATATGTCACACTCTGTTATTTTAATACTATAATCTTGCTCCATTTAGAATTGCTTTAAATATAGGCGTGTCATGCTTTTACACATGTCTTGTTTAGAGATTAATAACAACGTCTCAAACACTTCGAGTCTTATGAGATATCCTGATGCTTGTTCACATTGGTGTGAATTCAAGTAAAGTCTGAATGGCCTTTGTGGTCTGAGAGGGCTCCTTATATACTCTCCCTGGGAGCCTCCAGTCGCTTTTTGGCGGCTGTAGGGTGTTGCGCATGCGTGAAGGCATGGTGGCCCTATATGTGTGTGGTATCTGGCGGTCAGGCATTTGGTGGCCTGGCAGTTTTGGCGGCCTGGCGGTTTGGGTGTCTGGTGGCTTGGAAGTTTGGCGGCCTTTTTTGGCGGCCTGGCATTGTTTTTTAGGGATTTTTATGGGGGTGTTATGCCTGTTTTGTTTTGGTATTTTATCCAGACATTTTTCGGTATATGTAGGCGGTGGTGCCTATCTGGGGTGACCATTCAAAAGATGTGATCTAACACTGAGACATCTTGTGTGCCTCTGTTGGTTTAGATATGATTCAGACTTTAAGCGTTTCGTTCAAAGTGTTGAACTCATCGGAGGAAGATGGTGGCCTCATGCGATTGTGTTGGTCTTGGTGGGGTTTTATGTGTCCCCATCTAGTGTTTGTCAGCATTTGTGTTTGCTGTGTGTGCGCAGGCACGCATGTGTGTGAGTGATTGTATGAATGCTTGCGGTGACAACAACACAATAATTTTGTTAGATACATACATTGTTATGTTTTGAAGCAATATTGTGCAACTGTTGAATAGAGTCTTTCTCTTCTTTGGTAAGCAGTTTATAGGCAGGAATACAGTCCAGTTATAATTTTGAAGAATAGTGCCCCTTGACCTCGGGGTCAAGGGTGGTGTGAATACAATGTAAGTCCATGTGTATTATGGCTTTCTTGCATGTATTTTTTTCAAAGTTCTTGGCTACACATTTTTTTAGAATTACGTAACACAAGTGGCAGTTGACATCGTAGGACTGACACACGTTGCCCTTCACACCGGAATTCTGGATTATTTCAGAAATTTCTTGATGGATGTCTGCGTCCAGTCCCTGTAAGCATTCTTCTGAGTAAGGACTGTCTGTTCCAAGGGTACTGGTTTCACATCTCTGGTGATTGGTAGCGCAAACTCAGGTGGTGACAGAAGTTCTATGGAGCCAGAACTGTATGTCGGGGAGGGGGTCCCGATGTGTGGGGACGTCTCCCCCAACACTTCCATCGTTTCTATTGCCGGTGAGGCACCAACCGCTTCTAGTAAGATCGCTAGGCTCTTGTCCAGCCCTGCGTCTATCTTTTCCTGTATTTTTGGGATTACATACCCACTGACGTATGTAAGTGCCTTCGTACATTTTCTGGAAGCGGAACTTCAACTGGAGTGGATCCGACTAGGCTGTCTGCCTTTACTGGTCCTGGATATTTAGTTTTCCTCCTGGTATGCTTGATGGGGGCCCCAGGGGCGACAATTCTTACTCCCCCATGGCCGATCTCCGAGGAGACTAGCAGGGATATGATAGAGCTGTCGCTCTTGCCGTGGGCACTTTTTAGATGTTTTTCCATATATTCTAGCCTGGAAAACCTGTATAACCAGGAGATACAGTGCCAGTTCAGCTCGCCTGTATGTGTTTTCTTGTGGCGTCGCAAGCCGCCTGCATCGGCGTAATTCTTTCGGCACGTCGTGCATGCATGGCGCTCCATCATGGACTAATGTATGTGTTGTTGGGGACATTTATGACGTCACCTAGATATGGGAGGCTCATACGTCATCAGTTAACGTCATAAGTAGTCAAGGAAGGATTAAAGACTCAGAGTGTTTGGTGAAAGGGGGTGGTGGAAGAATAGGTGTTGGCCCGTCGAGGATTTGAAAGGGTAATAACAACGTCCACGGTTACGAAAAACTGCACCATATGCAGCAACATGGAGAAAACACATTTTTTCACCAGCCACCATACCGGGCTGACATAAAGATGTTAAATTATAGGCAATTGCGAAACACGCAACATCGTCTACCTCCTCAATTGCAAATATTGCCACCAACAATACGTGGGCGGAACTCAAAACATTCAAGACACGGATCCAAGAGAACCTCAGATCCATCACAAACTTCAACAAGAAAGAAAGTTATGACACACCAGTGTCCAGGCACTTTAACAAACACGGCCACACTAGAGCGCACATGAGCTACCGCATCATACAAGTGCTCTCCTCAGACCCCCTCCTACCCCGAATCAACTTTTTGGCGAAGGGCGAAGGAGTCGCACTGGATCCACCAGCTCCACACAATGGAGTCGACAGGCATCAATTTGGCAGGGTGAAGGGCCACCCCTTAACATGGATATCAGAGAAAATAACCAATACCTGTGGACATATCTTGTTTATGTAAATTATCTTTTGTTCCACCCATCTCTTTCTAATTGCAACATTTTTCTTGTTTCTCTGCGGTATTTATTGACAAAAGAAATAGTAGTTAACCATTTAATTCATGAAATGTCAGTCTCAAGACAACTATACAGGAAAATATTGAATATTTTGAAACTAGTTCAATTGGAACCCATTGCAGCCATAAGCAGCAACAGCTCACAGTAAAATTAATTTTTAAATAGTGAACAGAATATTTCTTAAACCTTAAAGAATTTATGATGCCATTTTAGTTTGTAAGGATTAAAGGGTTAATCCAGTTAGGGTCTATTGCTTTCATGGTCACTCCGCATTCCTCCCATAAGTCATTATATGTCTTTGATCTTTTGTCTGACCTTCAGTTAGTCACAGAGATTGATCATCTCAGTAGATGTCAATCTAATGACATATGGTGAGCATTTCCATCTTTTTTGTGCTTTCAGTGTCGCTATATCAATAAAACATAGGTCCACTTAATTTTGTATACGATTTTACTTTAAGTTGATGGAATCAATTCTGGCAACTACTTTAAGTCAAATTACTGCAGTAGCAGTTATTAGCAAAAATATACAGCAGGCATTGGATTAATCAAGTAATGTTCATTTTCATCCTTTGTGTGACCACTTATAGCCAGTCATTGCAATCAGTCAGGTAAGCCATTAGATTGTAATGGCAGTCATTTTCACAGGTAAATCACTGAGATCTTTCACTCTCAGGAAATGGCAATGCTGTTGATGATCAGAGCATTGGTAATATCTTTGATCTCTTTGTCCTGTTTCTTCCTAATTTGCTCTACTCTAATGTCATAGGTGATATTTGCTAATGAAAGTAGCTTGGTCTAAATAGTCAAATAAATTAGATTTGTTAAATTTTAATTAACCGATTAATGATCACATTTCATGTCCATTGTCCATTTGCAGACCATAAGAGATTATTTTTGTCGCCCGCGAAGCAGAAAACGAGACGTAGGGATCACCAATTTCGATGGCAGGCCATCAAAGCACTTTTGATTAAGGTTTTTAAATCAACCTATTTTTCAACAATGGCTTATCCAAATTCAATGAAACTATAGAACTGATCAATACTATAAAGAGATGTGATCCGCATGACAACATATTTCATTTTGGGGAATTTTTGTCAGTGTACTTTCAGTTAATGTTTTCAAATCAACTTATTCTTCAGCAATGACTCATCCAATTTCCACATATCAACAAAATTTTACAGCAGTGTTATGACATGGTTGCATATAACATAATGAGCTAACATGATAATAGTGAGGCCACTAAGTCAAATGTCAAGGTTATTCTGACCTTGCTATTTCAACTTCACTTTTCAAACATTTTGTTTTACATTTAGCAAATCATTTGCATGTAACTTTCAGGATTGGTTATTCTTATTGGAACTAATCTTGCATACATGGTTGCCTATAATGTTAGGAAGCAGAGTGATGGCTGAGGTCACAAAGTCAAAGTCACTCAGACAAATAGGAGACAGGAGAGACATTTATTTCCACTGACTTTTTGTTATCCTCTATAGCCTTCCCTGTCTTAGTGGTGTCAGAGCATTGCATGCTGGATAAATTGCACAGAAATCATCATGCAGCTCAGTTCATGCAAATATTTCTCTATTTAATGAGACATGATCAATTTAACCCTTTAACCCTCGAATGTGTTCAAGAAAATTTCAATTTTCTCATAGAAAATGTCCATTTGCAGACCAACAGAAGATGTTTTTTGAAAATTTACCATTGGAATGACTGGCTCTGTTATCATAAATAGTCTTCTCTTGGTCTGCAAATGGACATTTCTCAAGACGACGTCAGATGCCATTTTTGGCTGATATGAGTGTTAAAAGCTTAAAGAGACATTCGCTGGTAGATATAAAGAAATTTGGGGAAAATCTATTTTATTTTGGTAATGTAATGGCTCTTGATGAATTCTTACTGCACATTGTTTTCTATACAGATATTTCGGACCGGTCACCCATATTTGTTATTATTTGCTATTTTTATGTAAACAGTTGTGCGCACTGCAATTTCATCATGTGAGGAATTATTTTAAATACGAAACATTCCTATTGGTAAGAGCTTAAAACAATCTTAAATATTTCTGAAAATGTTGGTTCCGATCCCAGGATGATTCAGAATAAAGAAATATTAGTTACTTCTCCGGGATGTAGAAATTGTTTGAGTGTAGCTTATATGACCATCAGGGTCACTTGTTCAGCACTAACTGACGGTTGCTGGCAATGTCACTCGGGTCAGTTCTTGTGGGGGTCCTTATACTTCAAACTCTACCCTGGAACCGCCACTGTCGCAAGATTCTATGGACTTCCAAAAATCCACAGGACTAACATTCCTCTTAGACCCATCATTGCCAATACTGGATGCATCACATCTCAAGCCTCAAAATACCGTACACAGATCCTGAAATCACTAGTTGGCCACTCACAGCACCACATCAAAAACAGCAAAGATTTTGCCACCAAAATCCAATCACTTAAAGTTCCCCCATGCACAAACTAGTTTCTTTTGACGTATTTTCACTCTTCACCAACATCCTAGTGGACAAGGCTTTTCCAGTCATCCAGAGAGTTCTGGACCAGAACCATATATTGAGAGACCATAGCCTCTCACGAGCCCAGATTATCAGTCTCCTGAAGATAGTGTTAGACACCACTTATTAGCTCACCTGGCCTGAAAGGCCAAGTGAGCTTATGTCGTGGCGACCGCCCATCGTGTGTACGTCATCCGTCCGTTAACTTTTCCGTTAAACGACTTCTTCTCAAGAACAGCTGGGCCAATTTCAATTAAATTTGGCATGAAGCTTCCTTGTGGCATAGGGATCCAGGTTTGTTCAAATGAAGCCGATCGGCCAATTAGGCCGGTGGCCATCTTGTATTTTGGCCGATTTTTAGAAACGTCTTTAAAAATCTTCTCAGAAACCGCTTGAGGGATTGAAGGAAACCTCATGAAATGCTATCTAGTTAGTGCAAGAGCTCAACCAAATTTGTTCAAGCGAACTTAATTGGTCAAATAGTTTGGCGGCCGTCTTGGTTGACCTAGTTTTAGCGAAAATAACTTCTCCAGAACCGCTGAAGGGACCAGGCCAAAATTTGTCGGATATGATTAGGGACTAAGGGCCAGTAAACTATGTTCAAGAGAAGTTGATCCGTCAAAAAACATAGCCGCCGTGGGCCAATCAAAATATAGCATTTTTTGCGCCCATATTGGATTTTTTTATTTGATGGATTTTGAGGCCGAAATTGGTTTTATATAGGTTTTTGGCTATTCTGATCTCAAATTTGCAATTTTCGAATCTGTCGAATAAACGGTTTGGTGGCCATCTTGGATAATTTTCTCGCCAAAAGCTCCCATACTAAAGCACTGGGAAATTAAAAATATCTTTTTCTCGCGAACTGCTGGGCCGATTTCAATTATATTTGGCATGAAGGGTTTTTTTTAATGTCTTTAAAAATCTTCTCCTTCCAAACGATTTGAGGGATCAATTCAAAACTCACGAAATATGATCTAGGGTAAGAGCTGAATCAAGTTTGTTCAAGGGAACATGATTGACCAAATGGTTCAGCGGCCATCTTGGATGACCTAGTTTTCACAAAAACGACTTCGTCCCCAGAACTGCTGAAGCGATCAGGCCAAAATTTGTGATATGTGATTAGCAACTAAGGGCGATTAATGTTTGTTCAAGAGAAGTTGATTTACCAAAAAACATGGCCGCAGTGGACCAATCAAAATATAGTGTGTTTGGCAGCCATATTGGATTTTTTTATTTGATTGATTTTGAGGCCAAAATTTGTTTTATATAGGTTCTTGGGTATTCTGATCTCAGATTTGCAATTTTCGAAATTGTTGGATAAATTGTTTGGCAGCCATCGTGGATCATTTTCCCGCCAAAAACTCCCATTCTAAGGCAATGGGAAATTTTAAATGTCTTCTCGAGAACTACTGGCCCAATTTGAATTATATTTGGCAGGAAGCATCCTTATGGGATAGAGATTTCATTTTGTTCAAACGAAACCGATCGGCCAATTTGGCTGATTTTTAGAAATGTCTTTAAAAATCTCGTTCTCCGAAACGGCTTGGGGAATCTATTCAAAACTTATGAAACCTCATCTAGGAAAAGAGGTACGTCAAGTTTGTTCAAGACAACTTGATTGACCGAATAGTTTGGCAGCCATGTTGGATGACCTAGTTTTCCTGAAAACGACTTGTCCATAACCGCTGAATGGATCAGGCCAAAATTTGGGAGATATGATTAGGGACTAAGGGCCATTAAAGTTTCTTCAAGGGAAGTTGCTCCATCAAAAAACGTCTTCTCGGGAACTACCAGGCCGATTTTAATTATATTTGGCAGGAAGCATCCTTAGGGCATAAGGATCCAAGTTTGTTCAAATAAACCCGATCGGCCGATTTGCCCAGCGGCCATTTTGGATTTCGGCCAATTTCAGGAAATGTCTAAAAATCTTCTCCGAAACCACCTGGGGAATCTTGATCTAGGCCAAGAGGTAAGCCAATTTTGTTCAAGAGGACTTGATTGACCAAATGGTTCGGTGACCATCTTGGATGACCTGGTTTTCACCGAAATTACTCCTCCAGAACCGCTGAAGGCATCGGGCCGAAATTTGTCCAATGGAAGTTGATCCATCAAAAAAACATGGGCGCCATGGGCCAATCAAAATGAGTCTGTTTGGTGGCCATATTGCACTTGCAAAAATGTCCACAAACTGATTTTAAAAGACTGCTAAACCACCCACCAACAATTTTGACAAAAATTGATGGTGCTCCAGGTGAGCGACACAGGCCCCTTGGGCCTCTTGTTTCATTCAGAATGGCTACTTCTACCACAAAATTCATGGAATAGCTATGGACTCATGTCACCAGTGATCGCGAACCTTTATATGGAATCCTTCGAGCAACAGGGCAACAGACACTCAGCGCAGCCACAGACACCCCCTCCCCCCTCCCCCTCACCCCTCCCCCCCCCCACACACACACACACATTTCTGGTACCGGTATGTGGATGACGCGTACACATGCCTCCACCATTACAAGATCCAACCTTTCACTAATCACCTCAACAGTATCGACCAATGCATCCAATTCACCAGCGAAGTCGAAGAAGATGGCCCGATTGCCTTCCTAGATGTCTTGGTGCATGTCAGTGATTCTGGAACTACCAACTTTACAGTGTGCAGAAAACCCACACACACACAGATCAATATCTAACTTTTCATTCTAACCACCATTTGGATCACAAAAGGCCAGTCGTTAGAACTATATTTCACTGTGCAGACTCCATCATCACAGAAACATCAGACAAAAAAAAAGAACATCATCACATCCAACAATGACTCCTAGCCACCGATTGCACTTTGTAGATGAGAAAGCCACCTCCCCCACCTCGTAAGACACAATCAGATGTTGAAAAACTTCTACTAGTCGGACTTCCATACATCCAAGGCCTATCAGAACACCTTGGCATACTCTTCAGACAACACCACATCAAAACTTACCACAAGCCCGTCAGCACCTTAAGATAACAATTAGTAAGACCCAAAGATAACTTGACCACAGATGAAGACTCTGGGGTCATCTACAAGATCGAATGTGACCAATGTGAGGAGACATAGATAGGCCAAACAAAAAAGGCCTCCCAGCACCAGAGTTAAAGAACATCTTAAAAGCCACTCCAGCTCAGCTGTGGCAGAACACACAGAAACCACTGGCCATACCATTCTCACCAACAGTGCCTCGGTCATCAACATTGAGTTCAAATAGTTTAAACTGAAAGTTAAAGAGGCCATCAAAATCTACAGGCATCGACCAACCATGAACCGAGATGAGGGTTACCATATACCAGAAGTCTACCAGTCCATGCTGTCACATGACTCCACAAGAACTGACCAGAGTGACATTGCCAGCGACCGTCAGTGATGAAGAAGTGACTGAGATGGACATGAAAGCTACACTCAAACAATTTCTACATCCCGGAGAGGTAACTAATATTTCTCAATCTTAAATATGTCTAGACAGTGAGAATTTCAGACAAAATACTGGTGCCACAAGTTCTACAATCCGTGTCGCTTGCAAAACCTGAAAAGACTCTAAACACATGGAGGATCCAAACCGCAAAAAATTATGTGTACACTTCAAAGAAATTAGCTTCTGACATGACCACAACATATCATTTATAGCATGCATACTCTGAGTCAATGAATCATGAGAATAATCAGAAACAAACTCTTGTGTTCTATGTGAAATGGTAGTGAATCTACCGTCAAATTTCTATATGCGTTTTTAATATTTTTAGTGTTTCTAATATACATCTTCTTTGTTATTGAGTGTCCATATCTATAAGAATCGAAGAACAAATGCTAGTATTGACCCACTAGAAGAAGGTTATACTCTTAATTCTGTATATAAAATTTATAGCTCTATTAGCCAATGTATCTGTAAGTTAATTATTTATTAGACAATCAAACATGTGATTGTTTTAGGAGTTTAAGCAAACTAGCGTGAATCGGCCACCAGAACACTGTTACAAATTGTTATTATATAATCAGAGGCAGATTATAAATGGCAAATAGAGTTATTTTCTATCATTCATTGATTTTTTGCTGGTATTATTGCTAAAGAACCATGTATCGAATGTGTCAATGGGAATTGCAATACTCGCCAGATTCTTAAATCTCAGGCACTGTCAATGTTCATAACCAGTAAATGAGCCAGATGTATATACTGGTCTGGCATTTTGTTAGCTTACTAAAATACTTATCACTCAATTCACTGTTTGCTATAAGTCACCTGACTTAGATATCTCAGAAAATTTTAACCTACTCATTCCCATGGCGTGTGGGTTCCCTAGTAAACAAGGTTAGCAGAGATACATTCCTCCATTGGGTATTTTTGATAGTATCTCTTTAACTCTAAAGCAGTCATTGCTCTAGGGAACCGATTCCTCTATTCCTATAGAGTACATATAAACGAGTCTGTGAGCATGCACACTTATGCTACTATGCATGTGACGGAGTCCAAGCCATCATTAATTAATTCCACACAATTTAATAATGATTTGCAATTTAATGATGCAGGGTGGCTGAGATGGGCCACAGTGAATTGAGTGGTAAGTATTTTAGTAAGCTAACAAAATGCCAGACAAATATATATGTCTGGGTCATTTTGTAACACAACAAAAATACTAAGCCACTCAATTCACTGTTTGCTAAAACATAGAATTGGTCAGAGACCAAATACTAGGTGGGTTGGTAAATTGCAAATCAGGATTGAAAGGTTAATCACCAAAAATACTAAAACCAACTAAATCGCTGAAGTGCTAAAAGAGCATGAACAAACAAATGTTCTAAACAAAATACACTAAAATAATGATAATTAGAAAATCTCAGCAAAAAGAATTTAAAAACAGATGCGATATGGTGAAGAAGACGGCTGACTAAAGAATCTAGGAAATTGAGCCTCGGTTTGAGTGGCAAAACTAGAAATGTCAGATTGTGAATTGAATCTGATCTTTCAGATAAAAATATGTAGAATTTAACATTTATACTGCAACTTACATACGTCGTCCACTGATAGATCTGCATAGAATGTGAAGGAGAAGGCCATAGCATGAACATTGTGTGCCTTAACACTTACTGAGAGTCCTGGAGATACATTCTAGTGTCAATTAAGGTGTCTGTAATCCAGTTGATAAGATCTGTGCTTACTAAACAAATTTGCATAATTAATCTGAATGGTGTTTCAAAAAGATCTTTTAAATTGGGTATAGTTTTCGGAAAGAATTGAAAACAATTAATTAGGTTTTTATAGATATAAGATCTCTTCAAGGGCAAAGAATGTAGCCAGATCTCCTACCACCTAGAAAAGGTCATTCACAAAAAGAATATGAATATCAGAACACCATCTAACAAACGCAGCAGCTAGTAGAAATAGAATGATTTCAGTATTTCACTTCAAGAGTATACTTACCTCCTTAATACTCTTTGATATTGCTAAATATCAGTTTTCACTCAATAAATACTCAGAATAAAAACAGTTAGGTGCCCCTACTTGGCAGGGAGTCAGAGTGCAGTCCGGCGGATGCCAGCCCCACCACCGCGCATGCGCAGACTAGCACTTCCTCTTTGCTAATTTATTGGCAGAGAGTGAACACATGTTTTTGTGATTTACGCTTTTCACTTGTTTTTTAAGTCAATTAAGCTGTTAAATAAGAAGTTGAACACCTGTGTATGACGTCTGAGAGAGTGACTTCGCCGGAGGAGGGCCCAGGACCTATCCATCAGGTGACTTCTATTATATTTTAGCGAGTTTTTCCCGGTGTAATGTGTTTCCGGGACTCGCGTTTACCGTGATAAGCTCCTAGTTTAGTTGTTTTATTGCAACAGGGTGCTATATAATACTAATCTCTCTTTGTGTTTATGTCCACAGGTATCTGTCAAGGATATATAATAGACATCACAGCATCAGAGTGTTTGTTTCCCTCCACCAAGGTTCCATTTCCTACTAATACTGTTAGGTTATCTAACCAAAAATTCTATGTCCAGTGATTCGGAGGCCTCATATGAAGGTCTTCTCACTTTGCCCTCTTGATCCAATTCCTTCCCCTAAGGTGGAGAGAGTTACGAGGCGTAGTCTTGGTGGAGTGCTCCAGTTCATCACGTTGGATGGTTTGTCTATACAAAGTGTCAGGTATCTATACACCTGTGCAAAAGTTAAGCACCACCCTATTTTTACGCACATGCGAGGGTATATTCATGTGCTATGAAGAAAGCAATAGCATAAACATGTATGTACCCATCCATCTTAGTGCAAGAGGTAATAATGCAACTAGAGGAATGCTGATTATGATGGTGGGGAAACACTGTATGTTTTTGTTTGAACTTGAAAACGAGGCCTGAATATGGTTACGTTGACACAACTGACAACTATTGCCCTACAGTTGACACACGTGGCTAGATTGTCATTAATGGTGTCTGAAAACGAAGCTTAACATCTGTGCACGAGTTTCAGACTGTCATTATTAATACCGGGTATATCCACCTTGTGCCTGGATGACGGCCTGGACACGACGTCTCATGCTGGTCACCAACCGACTGATACGCCATTGTGGTATTCGTTGCCATTCAAGATGGAGTGCGTCTGTTAATTCCTGTAGGTTCTGCACAGGAGGATCCCTCCTTCTCACCATCTTTCCCAGAATGTCCCAGATATGCTCAATAGGGTTCATGTCAGGGCTCCTTGCTGGCCATGGTAGGGTTTCGATAGCATTCTGGTGGAGGTATTCATGCACAGCTCTAGCACGATGTAGTCGGGCGTTGTCATCCATGAATATAGGGTGGGTTCCAGGTGCATGATTTACAAAATGAGGGACCACAACTCTATCCAGTATGGAATCTTGATATCTTTGTCCATTTAGTGTTCCAGGTACAGTCAACAGATCCAGCTTACAATCAAATGAGATGCACCCCCATATCATAACAGAACCTCCACCAAATGGAACTTCTTCCATGATGTTACGTTGGTCGTACGCCGTGCGTCTGGACCTCCATACACGAGTTCGACCATCTGTGGCATGAAGCAGGAACCGACTTTCATCGGACCAGTGTACCCGTCTCCAGGATCTCATGTTCCAGTGTCTTCTTTCGTTGCACCACCTCAGACGCTCCTCTTTGTGGTGTGCAGTGAGGAGAGGACGTCTGACAGGTCTCCTAGCTTTCATGCCAGCAGCATACAGTCTCCTATTGATGGTAGACATTGACACTCTATTGCGCGTTTCCCATTGCTGGCTGAGCACTCTGCTGTTGGTGAATGGAGATCTCCTAACAAGGCGTACTAGGGCTCGATCATCATGGGCAGTAGTCTTCTTCGGTCTTCCAGATCTAGGCCTGTCCTTCACCTCGTTAGTTTGCCCATGTTTTGCAATCAAACGACTGATTACAGTATGGTTAATGTTCAGCTGTCTGCCAATCTCTCTGCATGACATACCAGTGGTATGCATGCCTATGATTTGCCATTTCACATGATCACTTAACCTTCGTCTTGCCATAGCGGTTCACAATCAAGAGCTAATTCTCTCTGTACAAATAAACCACGGTCATGAACACAAAATTCCTAATCTTGTCGCCTAAATCTGTATGTAATGTTCTACACCTCAAACTGGACTTTTACATAACTGAACACGTGTGCTGTTTCCCGCCACGCACGGACATCAAGCGGCGTGAAGTCATGCATGCATGTGAATTTCGTACTTGGAATTATGTCAGCTAACGCGGGGACAAAAAGTATGGCAGCCTAGTTGTACCATCATGTTTCTACGTTCTATTATTTTTGCTGGTGCTTAACTTTTGCACAGGTGTATAGTTAATGATATGAGGTGATGTTAATTATTTAAAAGGAAAATTAACTATAATTGCCATTGTTATCATTGTGTATCTGATGGTTGTGTAGTCTATCCTGAAGATGTTCTGGTTATGAATACAATTCGTCCTTACGCCTGGATGTTTGTTTCGGATCGATTTAATTTCTGTCATGGGATTAATGACGTCATAATCAGCCTTGCTCTTTATTAACAATTAAAGTTTGTCCAACGCTGGTTTTCAGATAATTAGTGATCCTTATGATCATTTCCCTCTCTTTTAGTTTGGTTTTGAGTTTCTAACCTTAACAGAATTACTCATTGTCCTCATCCTTTGTCCTATTTCAGAGACCTGGTTGCTCGTCCTGTGGACGTTTTCTTAAGGAAAAGTTCATCCCTCATCTATGTTTTCATTGTAGCCCCTGTGGGCCATTGCTCAATTGTGAGGTATGTAAGCATTGGGGGGGGGGGGGGGCGAGCTAATGACCGAGTTTTTATGCTTGCAGGCTAAGGACAAGGTGGTGGAGGAGGAGAGGAAGCAGAAAAGAGAGGGTGTAAGTAAGAAGCGTAAGAGGAAGGCCTCGTCCTCAGTGGACATGGAGGCCTTCCGTAGTGAGATGTTGGGAGAGATGAAGAGAACAATAAAGGATTTGGTTCCAGAGTTGCTTCGTGGCATGCTTCCTGGACCAAATTGTTTATTGTCCTCATCATCTGCTTTGGGACAGGTAATCCCCACCTCTGAATCACCATTCCGTAGGCCGTTACCAGTTTTCGAGGATTCAGAGGTGGCCCCATTAGAGGGGGTGTTCCACGACCCTGGCAGCAGGCTTGCCGTGCCGAAGGGTCGTGGACGGCTGTCGCTGGAACCTGCTGGCTGCTTATCAGCCCAGGGGTATCCACACGCCGCAGGTGCCAGTACCTCCTATGGCACCTTTCCTGGCTAGTCCGGGTTAGCTCTCTTTGCTGACCCGGAGTCTAATCTTTCTGGCCAGGAAGAAGAGGATTACCTGTTAGGGTCACCGTCTGAGGACGTGACCATGGATTATGACGTCTGTGCACCCCTCGCGGGGAATACAGGCGACATATTCCATGGTTCTACTCACGCAGGAGTAGAATTCACGGCTCAGAAGGTGGCCCTGGGCGGTGCTGATGGCCAGCTATTCAACCGTGTTCTTAGTAACAAAAAACACCAGAGGGTGGAGACCTATTCTCAACCTCAAGCCATTGAACAAGTTCATAGAGACGCCCCGTTTCAAGATGGAGACTGTGCGCTCGGTGTTGGCAGGGTTAGAGAAGGGAATGTGGACAGCTTCAATAGATTTGAAGGATGCTTATTTCCACATCCCCATAGCGAGGAGTTTCCGTCGCTTCCTGAGATTTGCATTCCAGGGCAGACAGTGGGAATTCAGGGTGTTACCATTCGGAATTTCCACGGCTCCTCGGGTTTTCACCCGTGTGGTTCTTGCGATTACCGCATACCTCCGCAGGAGAAGCATAGCAGTCCACACGTACATAGATGACTGGCTGTTAAAGGCACACACCCAGGGAAGTTTATCGGCCAATCTGGAGATTGTTTTGAAGACTCTCACAGACTTAGGCTGGAGGATCAATTTCCAAAAATCAGAGCTGACTCCATCCCAGAAGTTTGTTTACCTGGGGATGTTCTTCAATCTAGAGACAGGATATGTTTATCCTACTCAGGAGAGAGTTCAGAGACTCATCTCAGTAATTCAGTCAATGTGCGAGTCGTCATGTCCTGGCACAGGTTTACTTGAGAATGCTGGGGTTGATGGTTTCGTTTGAACCAGTCATTCCTCAGGCTGCCTTATGCAGGCGGTCGATCCAGTTATTTCTCATGACGCAATGGACCCAGAGTACAGGTTCACTGGACTCGAACGTGTCAGTGTTGGCGCATCTAATTCACCACCTGCAATGGTGGTTGGACACAGAGAATCTCCTGGTGGGGGTTGTGCTAACCCCTCCTCACCCTCAGGTAACTGTGTATACAGATGCCTCGATGGAGGGGTGGGGAGCTTGCCTGGAAGAATCCACGATATCAGGGCTTTGGAATCTGGAACAGTCAAAGGAACATATCAATCTACTGGAACTAAGAGCAGTAGTCCTGGGCCTTACAGAAAGTTCAGGGCAAGATTGTTCTTATTCGTTCAGACAACTCAACAGTAGTGACTTACATAAACTGCCAGGGCGGAACGAAGTCGCCCAGTCTCTGTATGATGACATGGAGACTGCTTTGTTGGTGCCTGGATCACAGGATTACCTTGAAAGCAGTTCATATTCCGGGAAGGTTAAATCTGCTAGCAGACTCATTGAGCCGAAGGATGAGTGTTTTACCCACGGAATGGCAACTAAAGACATGTGTGGCGGAGCGTCTGTTCGACCATTGGGGGAAACCCAACATCGATTTGTTCACAACGAAGAGGAATGCGAAGATGACGACGTACGTCTCTCCGATTCCAGATCCAAGCACTTTCGCAACAGATGCGTTAGCTATCAGCTGGGTGGGAATGTATGCATACGCATTCCCTCCAGCAATCCTGATTCCAAAAATTCTTCAGAAAATCAGAGAGGAGGAGTGCCAAGTGCTTCTGATCGCCCCGGATTGGCCAAGCCGATAATGGTATACAGATCTGCTGGACCTTCTGGTCTGCAATCCGGTTCCTCTGCCTCTGATGGGCGACATTATCTTCCAGGGCAAGGCCCTTCACAACAATCCATCAATGTTCCGATTGACTGCGTGGATGTTGTCAAGGAATCTAGAATTAAGGAGGGATTTTCTGAGCAAGCAGCCATGTTTATGGCCAAAGCCAGGAGGGGGTCAACCTCCAAAGCATATAATTATAAAATCAACGGATTTGCAGAGTGGTGCTCAAAAAGATGTATTGATCCAATGGATTCATCTATTCAGGTAGTAGCTGATTTCCTCTGTCACCTGTATGATGCCTATAGCCTCAAGCCTAACTCTATTGCTGGTTATAAGTCAGCTTTAATGACTGTTATCCCTTGCTTGGCTAATAGGGGAAGTGAAGAAGTAAGTACATTAAATGTATTAATTAAAGGCATGGGCAATCTAGACCAAGGAATCCCCCGGTGATTCCATCTTGGAGTTTATCTCTAGTGCTTCAGGTACTGGGTGATAAGCCTTTTGAACCACTTAGTTCCATTTCTATGAAACTGTTAACTCTTAAAACTGTATTTTTAATTGCTGCAGCCTCGGCTAGGCGTAGGAGTGAAATTCATGCCTTATCAGCCGAGGAGGACCGTTTTGTGGTTACAGGGGAAGGCCTTAAGCTTCTACCTAGGATTAATTTCTTGGCTAAGAATCAGTCGTTGAAATATCCAGGTCAACCTATTTTTTTGCCTGCTTTAACTAGATATGATCCTAATTCTAAAGCATGGTGACCCGTCCGGGCGCTGCTCCGGTACAAACAGCGTACTTCGGAGTGGCGGACCGACCAGTCAGCGTTATGGTTGTCATATATTGAACCCCATAGCAGGGCGTCTAAGGACACCATTTCCAGGTGGATTGTAGAATGTATCCAATTTTGTCATAAATCCGCCACCGGTAAGCAGGTTGACATAGGCAAGGCTCACAGTGTCTGTGGCGTGGTGACTTCCACTGCCCTATTTAATGGGGTCCCTGTGGATGACATTATGTCCGTTGCTCAGTGGCACTGTGAGTCAAGTTTTACAGACCATTATCTCCGTGACACCTCGAACCCTCTCGCCTTGTCGATTTTGAAAAAATAATCTGGCGTATTTTTTGATGAGGTTTCCTCATTGCTTATATATATCACAATTAATTAATGGAAACAACCACTTTTTGGGACTGCATCAGCCTTGACCAATGGGAAGATGATGTCAGCAGCCAAGTTCAACAAGGTCAGTCTTGTTCATGTGTTGTTCATTGTTGATTGTATTGTCACGTTACCTTTTGTTATTAATATGGTGATGGTTTGTGTATTTATGTGGTTCATCATTGAGAGTATACGAAAATGGGGCCTTTTCGTCTCTGTCCTATAGTACATGGCACTGGTACGTAGAGAGCGCATATGACATTCGGTCATCTCTCATCCATCGGTTTGTGTTAACCGACGTTTTTTGTCAAATCCTGACTGTGTTTTACACAGTTTCAGAAGTTTAAGTGCCTTAAACGTGGAAAAGCGTATAGGGAAGAGCTGGTCTTTTGACCTCGCCTCCCTCCCGCCGAATTCCCTGTCGAATTCTGGCAATATCAAAGAGTATTAGGGAGGTAAGTATACTCTTGAAGTGAAATAAACGAAATCAAGGATTTCTTATTTCATGAGAGAGTTGATACTTACCTCCCTAATACGGACCTGGCCTCTCCACCCCACAGAGGCTCAGTCTTCAGGCTCTTAATAGTTGCATGTGTGTCAGCCAATAAATTAGTCAGAGGAAGTGCTAGTCTGCACATGTGCGGTTGTGGGGCTGGCATCCGCCGGACTGCACTCTGACTCCCTGCCCAGTAGGGGCACCTAACTGTTTTTATTCTGAGTGTTTATTGAGTGAAAGCCGATATTTAGCAATATCAAAGAGTATTAGGGAGGTAAGTATCAACTCTCTCGTGAAAAAAGAAATCCTTGATTTCGTTTATTATACAATTAAACAGATGGACCCAAGACATGAGTTAATAAAGGAATTTATTGTAGACATTTGTCTTTGCGCTATACCCTAAAAATACCTGTACCATGGATAAACGATGTAAATACCTAATAACTCTCAAACCGGCTTCTAGAAAATAAAGAAGGATAGATGCTAGTGAAAACGATAACACCACTCCAGCATACAGAGTTTTAAGTCATCAAAAAATATCCCATGAATCTATGACTGATGATGGGATGCAGAAACGGGCGTGATAATGTGTTGTTCTTACAACAATTTGAAAACCTTACATATACTGTGGTAAATTCTCCTGTAACAGATAGATTTGAATTGATTAAGAATACTAAAAAAATTAATTTCTGAGAAACAGGTTTCGTGGAAAATACCAAATATGCATATTGAAGATTTGTGGAATGATGAAATGAAAGCTGCTGTTAAATGAGATAGAAAATCCGCAAAATTGGGACGACTCTTTGGATTTCCGCAAAGAGGACTACAAGATCCACTGAATAACTCTCATTGGGCCAATCAGGAGTGATTAAAGGGATAATACATTCCGCTAAAAAAAGTACTTAAAGACAATTGCACTAGAAACCGCTGACAAAAGTTCTTAAAGACAATTGGCACTAGAAATTTAAATTGAAGATAATTAAACAAAATGTGATGTCTATGACTGGGCCAGAGCATCTACTGCCAAAGCCTAGCCTCCAGGAAGAATATGAACATCAGATCTGGACGCTATACTGAGTAGAAACCTAATGGGATGTAATAAATGAGCTACAAGGAAAATCATTCTACCTGGAATGTGAAATGCTGATAGATTTCCTGACATCTCCACTGCAGGAGGAAGACCAAGACTCCAGACAAAATATGATAACCTCAACCAGTCCGCTTGGGTGTGAAAGTGACTACTATAGAAATGACTGCGTGAACAGATAGGTGGCTTGTGAAAGGCAATATCTCTTCATTCTCCGATATTCCAGAGTATTGAAGAGGGAATAAGACTACTTTATCTGCATCCATAGACACAAGAATGAGAGGAAATTCTATAGTGATCCCCTCCCCCAAACACTTAGTAGAAAGGATCAAAGGAAGGATTTGTCCGAAGACTATGGGTTCAAACATGTGATGAATTTAAATAAGACTCGTAAAAGATATGGCTGAGAAATCTTTGAACTGGCCACGAGACTGAAGAAACTCTGAGGAAGAAGCTTAAACATACCAATGTATTCTGGAGAGGAAAATACATCAGGCTTGATATTGAGTCCAACATGATATTAATGGGAAAAAATCCCAGCAACGGATCAAAATTATATATGATGAAGGATTGTTATAGAAATATACTCAACTCTTGCTCAATCTTTTGTCCTGTCTAAGACCAGACTGAAAAACTTGGGTGATTTGATGATGCCACTTAAGAACAAAACATCAAAAAAGGACCTGCGGATGGATAAACTGGAGAATTGGTACCGATGACACCCAGCGAATGTAAATGCAGTGTATGCGGTCGGGGTGAAGGACAAAATTCTGAATGACCAGACTTGACCTTCGGACACAAAACTTACTCCATTCGGCCCAAATCTTAACACAATTAAGGAATCTTCCAAGCCAGAGGAATCCCAGACTGGCCATGATGTGATTAAAAGAACCCAGATCCAGTTAGGATCAATTCTGTATGTATGGAAATATCAGAAAACACTGTCCCTTATCCTTGATGAGATCAGTGATGACTGGCCAAAATGACTCAATGTCCATAATTGTCCATTCATCGATGAACTCCACCTCTGAGACAATGTATCAGGAAAAGAGTTGAATATTATAAAACTATTTGACTGTAAATCATTGTTGTCTCAGACAGTAATAAAGCAGTCATGGGTTCAAGTCAAAATAATTCCAAAATATGCAACAGAATTAGTATTAAATTATAAGAACATGAAGTGTAAAATTTTCCTGCAAGTTGTCGAAAAAAAAGGATAAATATGTGAGTTGAAGATAAGAGCTGAGACACTATAAAAAGATGATCTGCCAGTACCTTAAAATCCTTGGATTCTGCCATTCTTCCACTGTATCCTACTTGAAAAGAGCAGAAATTTATTGATCAGGAACAGAAGCAGGACTAATGCCACAGGAGACTAACATGGTTTGATAGAAAAAATGGGGAGGATTCAATGACTAAATTGATTTACCTTATATGTAGGAAATCTGCTACCTATGAAATGCATGAGGCTAGCTATATCCATCCCCACCCCTGAGAGAGTAGAGAGTATCTAGAAGCGCTTAAGCTTGACAGCTAGGACCAAAATAAACCTGTAGAATTTTATTTTACAAAATCTAATTTAAACAAAGCTAGTATGACATGAGCCCAATTGTTAATATCTTAAACAAATGATTAAACAGGAAAAAAGTCCACCAAACCTGTTACCAGATCAATAAAGGATAAAGAAAAAGACTGAAACTACACAGAAGTGTGAAAGGAAAAATCCATATTCCACAGTCCATGAGAGGGCAATGACCAAATCATCTTGGTTAGGCCCCCTCGAGGAATTTATTTAATAATGCCTGGAAAGGTTAGAATCTAGAAGATTAAAAATAGGCTTGAATAGATAAGGCAGAGAAAACAGCTCCATATGAAAATAACAGAAATGGACATATCACTAGTCAAAGAAAAAGATCAAAATTTCTACTGAACTCGAGGAAGGAGCGGTGTAAGTCTTGATAAGACAAAAAAGATTAGAGGAGGTACCTTATGTAGACTAACTTTATTATTGTGACCAGCTTACATTTGCACATAAATATGCTTCATCATGGCGAAGGATCCTACTGACTGACAGAAAGAAAAAACTATGTGAAAAAATAAATCAGACCAGATATGAAACTAAAAGAGAGCAAACCACTATTCACAATTAAAATAATAAAGACAGATGCACTGATTTGCAGATTGATATTAGGAGAATCGAAAGATGATTGATTCCAATTTTTGAGAGAACAGGTCGAAAGATGGAGGCTGATATGAAGAGACTAATACATGAAAAGATTCAGGAGCAAAACGAAATCTAGTGAAGTCAAAACGACAAAAGAACTGCTAGGATTATAAGAAAAAATTTAATTATTCCTAGAAGATAAAAGCGAAGATGTATACGGGTAAACTAGAGATTTAAAAATTAGGACACTAGGCAGAGATGGGTGTACACAAGGTTCCGAAGGATGAGGATAATTGGATGGTTCAGCCGTTGCGCTAAGAACAACTAATAAGGTATTAAAATCTTTTTTTTAATAAGAGCCCCTGAGATAGGGCACTTAAATTGTCAAACGTGATTTAGAAACATAGACAATACCAGCAAAACAACAGAAATTAAATCATTTGGCATACCTAAACCAGAAGTTTAATTATAATCAATTGACATACCATAAATACTGTGTTATAATCTAGGTAATAATTCTGAGCACAGGACAATTAGGTCGTATGCTCATCTTTTCTTCGTTTATCTCCATGACTGTGCCGTCACTTCTGGTCATGGTTTGCGTGTACGGTGTAGTCATGCATTGCCTCTTGACTATGCCAAAGCCTATCTAAACCATTTTTAAATGTTTAAGAGTTGGTGTGAAAACAACACGTTCAGACAAACCATTTCACAGTTTGCACACCCCTTAGAGAGAAATTTTTCAAACTAGGTTAGGTCTCCCCCTCTTCTGGTAGACTTTCAGATGATTTCCACAGGTAATAGTCCATTTGCAAGCAGAATGTTATATTTGACTATAACAATTAATCGATTGAGGGCTGATAGAATGACCCTTCATAGCCCGGGTATGTGCTCTTTATATCCAATTTCACCCCAGTTAAGTACCCGCAGAAAGACCTTCCAAAATGGTGAGAGATTAGATTATACATAGTCAAGAACTTTCCTGATCCAAGGGCTATGCTGACTACTAAAACATTTAGATCGACAAACATCTCATCTCTCATATAGTAAAAATTGGCCATCAAAGTGTGTAGTGTTTGCTATCAAAATATTAACCATTTAACTCTCGAAGTTATTAGTCATAAGTTGCAACTGAAATAAGTTGAATCTAAATGAGTACCAGTAAAGATGGGAGCGGCGTATTTACTAATAAACCCATAAATAGGCCACACATTTATGCTCAAATTACACGTTCTAAAAATTAGTGCGCGCTATGTTCAAGGATAAAACTTAGTCACGTTGTTTTCCTCTGGATTTTGAATTTCCCCTGCACAAATCTTGTCACCTCGTGACTATGCCTCAAAACATCATTCGCAGCAGTGAAACTATTAAATTGAACAGCCTAAATATTGCATATCCTTTAATAAAGATTGTTTATTTCATCAAAATTAATCCTAACTTGACATAAATGTCGTCTTGAAAATATATAAATCAAAATCACGTGATATAATATTATCTGATCAGATCAGGTTAAAGTAAATTTTAATGATGTATCTTGAGCGAGTACTCGGATATAGTGTTATCCTGGAATTGGGAATTCGGCAATGTGATCTCCACTTCTCGTCAGTGCCTCCAAATGGAGATTTACTTTGCAACTGGCTGGCTCGCTAACATTAGAAGCGGTTTACCTCAGTTTAAATCTCGGGCGTTCAAGCAATTTTTCTCAATCATCGCATTTCATTTTGGATCATTATATGTTGGTCACTTACATTACAATATAACCAGTCATATATATGATAAATTTTCCCCCTAGATTAGAACTCAAGTGAACCTGATAACCTGACACAGGCTTAATAGCCTATCTAACAAAAGAGGGTTATGTGATTACGAGGATCCAAATCAGTATCGTAATTTTTAACAGCCGGACATTCCGAGATCGTCAGACATTTGCCAATTTACTACACATTAAAGAGGATAGCCCATAGCAACGCAATGTTTACATTTTCCGTGAAACTAAGGCCATAAAAAAAACCTTGTATTGAGTAACCCCGCCCGGTATTAGAAAACAAAATCTCGAGTGATTTTTGCAAGATATTAAATAAAACGTAAAAAGGTTTCACAATCCATTGCTAATAATGTTAAATTAGCCTGCAAAAATGGCGCCAATACCAGGGGTATCCGCTATGGGAAATTTTAATGCGATGACCGAATCAAAATTAATATGATGGTCTTGTCTCTAATGTAATGTGACTGACATGACTGATCATTATGAAGTACTTGCGAGTTTCATGTTAGTTGGCTAGTAACCGTCCTTAGAAGGACCACTCGCTTTTCCTCAGGGGATGATCATGGTGTATCCTTGTGGTGTTCATCTGGTCCACCACGCCTGTTTGCACCACTGTCACATTCTTAATAGATCCAATAACTTCCCAAACAGTATGTTACATAGTTATGTGGGATACCTTATGTAGGATTTGATCCAAACTGGTATGTAGTATACCTTATGTAGGAAAGAATGACGCTCGGAAATACGTACCTAGTCAAAAACTCTTAATTGATCCAAGAACTTCCCAACCGGTATGTTACATATGTCATGTAGGATAACTTATGTAGGAGATGTTTCAAACTGGTATATAGTATACCTTATGTAGGAACGAGCCTCTGTGGCTAAAATAGGATCAGATATTTTGACTTCACCTTGATTAATTGTACCGCGAAGCTGATTGATGATGCCATTTTCTTTGTAGTCACAAAAACTTTCCTTCTGTTTCATATCCACGTAAATTATAACCATTTTACATAAAGTACATCACTTGTTCAACAAAGACTGCAAGTTCTGTGACATTCATGAAAAATCAAATGTGGATGTAGCTCCACAAGATTATGGAATGAATAGGATTTGTTGAGATAAAAATTAGGTGTTTCCTGTAATACAGAAAATGACGGCTTGGACTCGGTCGCATGCATAGTAGCATAAGTGCGCATGCTCACAGACCCGTTTATATGTACTCTATAGGAATAGAGGAATCGGTTCCCTAGAGCAATGACTGCTTTAGAGTTAAAGAGATACTATCAAGAATACCCAATGGAGGGATGTATCTCTGCTAACCTTGTTTACTAGGGAACCCACAAGCCATGGGAATGAAGAGGTTAAAATTTTCTGAGATATCTAACTCAGGTGACTTATAGCAAACAGTGAATTGAGTGGCTTAGTATTTTTGTTGTGTTACAAAGCTGAATATTTTCCTAGTAGAGTGGTAAAAGTCCCTATGTAAAAATTGGCATGATAAATACTTTTCTTTTGAGTACAATTTTTATATTTAATTTGAACCTTGAAAAAAGATTGATCGAACAGTTCCCAGTTTTATAGCAGTATTTTTAGCCGCGACTCATAACTAGTATTTACTTGTCTGACTGCGTAAGTCAGCAGACAATAATTTAAATGCGCACTAACTCTGGATCTGCTGAATATTTTGAAAAGAATTTGACAGAATGTTGTTATGGGCTTAGCCAACAACAAGTTTCAGTCACATTTTTTTCCAAAATATTCAGAATATCCATAAATAAGCCTCATGGAAAATGTAGTCTGCAGAAAATCTGCTCGCAGACAGTTAAGTTAGTCCATCAGTATGTCTGTGAGTTGGTTAGTAAATTTGTTGACATTTCTGACAAAGCTGCCATGTCACAACTACAGTACATTAAGGAATGTTGATGTTGAATTCAAATAAAAAATTTCATTATGCTTGCTTATACACACAAATTTCGTTCATCTACAGCGACCATGCTTATTTAACTTCAAACTCTGTGATTAATAACAGGAGCCGGTGGAGAGACCCTCCATCCCACCCGACCAATGGTTGGTAGAAAGCAGAGGACAAACAAGAATGGTTTGGGTGACAAGAAGACATAGATTTTATTTTGCTGCAACACAGAGGATGGACCTTTACGTCCCAGCCTTATATCATGAGGCTGAATTAAAATCTATGGTACTCCAGATAAATACTAAGTTCTACTATTAATATTATTATTATTATATACATTTATAAACTGTACAAAGACATTGAGTAAATGTAGCGGAGCGATATATGTGGAGCAGCTTAGAGGCATGGAGGTGGCCCTCCCGATACTTAAATAGATTCTATTGAATCATACAATCTGTACAGAATACTGATCAAGGTTAGCTGGGCAATGAGAGCGGTTTTCGAGTTAACATCCCCCTCCTTTTAACAGGGTAGGGCGGGAGGGGATTAATAATTTACTGCAAAGAAGGTCAGAGGTTACGAACGCACAATGACGAGATGTAAGCCAAACAGCTTATTTTAAAGGTGGAAATGGAGCGACTCCATTGGCTGACTATTCCAATCCACCGGTGGTGAACTGGCACGTGCGTCCTAGGTGTGGCCAATCCGCCCCGGGCATTGTGACCGATTTACCACTGACCAATCTGAGCGCGCTTGGCCATGGTGACGTTGGGCTGGTGTGGCGAGGCCAGAATTATCCCTCCGGGCAGCCGAGTGTTTTCACAGGTGCTCTGTGAAGACAAAGGGCCGGATGGACACTTCCTGTCTCGCTTACGCAACCCTGTCTCACCAGATGGAGAAAGCGATAAGAAACCCCACCTGCCCCTGCCATTAATAGCTCATTAACAATATTAATGTTTCCATTAATAACAGGAGCCGGTGGAGAGACCCTCCATCCCACCCGACCAATGGTTGGTAGAAAGCAGAGGACAAACAAGAATGGTTTGGGTGACAAGAAGACATAGATTTTATTTTCCTGCAACACAGAGGATGGACCTTTACGTCCCAGCCTTATATCATGAGGCTGAATTAAAATCTATGGTACTCCAAAGATGGAATGCTGATTAAACCATTTAATGATACAGATTTGTCAAAAAATTAAATTTTTGCTCTGGATATCCATTTGCATGCCAAGTGAAGATTATTTTTGAAAATTTACCACTAGAATGACTGGCTCACATATCAAACCAGTCATTTGAAATAAAAATAGAATTAAAAAATATTGTCTGCTTTTTGGCCTGAAAATGGTCGTTCCTCAAGGCCAGTATAACAAGTAGTTTTGGCCTGCAAATGGTCATTCCTCAAGGCCAGTGTAACAAGTAGTTTTGGCAGCTTAAAACCATTAATCATCTGACTGCTGAGTTTCTGCAGACAACATATTCTAAGGATCATATATCTGGACCGGTTAATTATTTTGAAAACAATTTGACTGAAAGATGTTGGTGGCTTAGTCACCAACTACTTTCAGTCAAATTATTTTAAAAATATTCAGCAGGTCAAGAGTTTTTGCTCGTTGAAATTATTGTCTGGTGGCTTGTAGCAGTCAGACAGTTAAACTGTTCAGCGTATCTAAGTTGGATGGACATATATAGTTACAATGATGAAAGAAATGTGCTATAAAATATTTTTTCTTGCCATCAATGAATCCTAATTATTTGGAAATTTGTCTGCTGTAAGCTTAATCCTAGCTGTAGCCTACAAATTGGATCGATTTGCAGTCCCTTGGATGAGGCATAGAAAGATTCCCCTGTATTAGACATTAAGTATCGCTGTTCTACAATGTCTTCGGATGCATTGTGTACCATCAGCCAGATGATAATCTAATGAACAACTGCTCTGAGAATCAGTTCAGAGAAGATGGCTAGATGCCTGCAGAAGCGAATTAGTTATGCACATGATTAAGTCAACTCTAAACTGTCAAATTTGGTCAAGAAAATCCAAATATTTGCTTATTGAATGTCCATTAGCAGGACAGGTGAATACTACTTTTGAAAATTTACTACTGGAACGACTGGCTCGTTTATCGATGGTAAAATTTTCAAAAATTGTTTTGTCTTGTCCTGCAAATGGACATACCCCGAGACGACTGTTACGAAGCCTGGTTTAGACAGCTTGACCATTACAACTGTTATGTTACAGATATCTGGCCAACAGGCTCCCGGATGAGTCTAGTAGAGATTTTCTGTGTATTAATTAACTTTTAGTAATCATGGCGGACAATGCATCTGCATTTACCCAAACCAAAGGTGTCATTATAGTCATGTGACATCTCCTGTGCCATCTTATAAATGTGGAAATGGCCTCGATATCAATAATTCATATATGTATATGTATTATGAAAAAACACTCATGCCGAATAATTCTAGAATTCTGCGATTTTGCGAAAAGCACTAGTTCGAAGTTGCGAACATGACAGGCTTCTTTTTTTGCTTAGCCAATTTCATACACTGTCACTCAAATACATGGCACCAGATTTTTCACTGAATATTTTACACAGTTGTCTCATGTGTATTTATTTGAGAATCATCGCCACAGTGCGCTATGTGGGAGGACAAACCAAGTGGGCTTAATTGGCAAGGGCGCACTTCGCAAATTATAGAGTGAACTCAATGCCCTGAGACAGCTGACAATTAACAAACCAGGAGAACTGTATACTGCTGCTACATACATTGAGCGGGATTCATACAGTGAAATGTACTTGAGCCACGATCTACCTTTTTGTGCCACATGATAGTGGTGATTGAAAACTGGTGATCAAAAGGCCACCTGTCTCAGCCCTTTAGCTGTCAAATTTAATGATGGAATTTCTCATGCTCATCCCTCCACCTTTTTAAAGAGAACCCCCTCTTCCGCCCCCACCCCCTCTGCCTCTGATAATGCAGTAATGACAGGTTCAGCTGTCTGTGAAGCAATAGGCCATTATTTCAAAATGCCGGGATCAGTGAATGTGGCAACACTTTATGCTTATATACTTTATGTTATATGTATTTTTGGCCATATTAATGATAGCTGGGGTGGGTATTCCCAATCCCTTCCCACAGACACAAGCATGCACGCATGCGCACATGCACACACACACACACACACGCATGCATGCATGCGCACACACACACACACACGCGCGCACACACACACACACACACACACACACACACACACGCACACGCATGCACGCACGCATGCACGCATGCACGCGCACACACACTCACACGCACGCACGTGCGCACACTGAGGGCCAAGAAGAACCTGAGGGGGCTAGGAACTCTTGATGAGAACAAGAAACAGTGGTTAATGAAGGACTGCTTGAAGCTGCAGGATGTTTTCACTACTGTATCTGCAGTATACAGTACATCATCATCATCACCACCACCATATCATTATACCTATAAGCCTCGATCATTGTATCTGTATTATATATTCGTTGATCAAGTATTTCCTCAGGGTAATTGGCTGGAATAATAATGCTGATGCTATTTCATGGTCGCTATATTTACACAAGAATTTGTTCCAGTTCATCGCAATGTATCATAAATTTGCCAGTGGTTTTGCGAATATTGATTATACCTATCAAGCGTGATAAAGCTAAGATTCCATTAACTCTTTAACACTCATCAGCCAAAAATGGCTTCTGCAGTGGTCATGAGAAATGTCCATTTGCAGACTAAGAGAGGACTCGATAACTGAGCCAGTCATTCCAGTATTAAATTTTTTTAAATAGTCTTACTCTCTTGGTCTGCAAATGGACATTTTCTATGAGAAAATTTAAATTTTCTTGAACAAATTTGAGGGTTAAAGGGTTAATGTGGATGCATATGCATACGTGTATGCATGCTCAAATGCAACGATGCCATGCAATCATAGGATATATATATATATATCCTATGATTGCATGGCATCGTTGCAAAAAACAAGCCAACATCTGGAACAATATTGTCAAAATAATAACAATATTAACTTATATATTGTTTTTAGATTTTAAAACTATGTATACTAAGAATCATGATAATAATTCCTCTTGAGAAGATGCTGTAACCGAGACCATACAATCATAGGATATATATATATGATTGCATGGTCTCGGTTACAGCATCTTCTCAAGAGGAATTAATATCATGATTCTTAGTATACATAGTTTTAAAATCTAAAAACAATATATAAGTTAATATTGTTATTATTTTGACAATATTGTTCCAGATGTTGGCTTGTTTTTTGGGTGTCCTGTGTCCTTTGGACTTGGCTTGGATGACCGGTATCAAATTGGCAAAGATTCTGACAGGAAGTTCCTTTTCACATTCAAGCACAGTAATGGTAAAATTAGCTTTCAACATTTTCGCACTCAGCTAGCATGTATAGATGGCATGGGAAATCCCAGAATGACATCATTATCATGGAATTACAGATAAATGTTATGTGTATCCGTAGGGAATATCCACATGGAGTAATCTGGTGCTGACACTGACAGGCTATGTGGGTAGTATGGATACAGTGCACATATATATATATATCGAATCATACCCACTATTTTTAACCCTTACCACTCTGATGTCATAGTTCATTTACTGGGGGACTGAAACGGGACTCCTTTGATTCTGTTAAATTTCTAATAATATTGTTTGAGCAAAAAGGGGTGTCTGTCACTCATTGCATTATATTCTAGTTAAAATAGCTGAGCTGAGTTGACCTCATGGCCTGCTAAAATGGCGGGAAATTTAAGTCTTTGAAGAAATCCGCTGCATTGATAATTAGTCTATATGTAAAATTTATAATGTCGGATGGTGGAACAGAGGGGTAGGGGAACAGCCTACTGGCTAAGGGCTCTTTAACCATATGGCTGGTGCCTAGAGACTCCATGGGGTGGAGATTACATATCCTGTATGCTTTATTTTCAGCTCATGATTGGAGTGTTTATGTTTGTTCATGGGTCCCCTCTTAGAACCTGGGTAATGCAGTAAGAAGCATGCTCCATCCTATGTAGTGCTCCTGACTACTGAGTTTGAAGTCTTTTGTTTCCCTTATATATATTTTGGTAGGGGGAGGGGATGAGGTACCTATCGCCCCCTTCTCATGCTACTTCTCTGAGAAGAATTAGCTTTGAAATGGAGCGCAGGAATATCTCTGATTGGAGGTTGTCTGTATTGGCTCCTACCATATTTTGCTGATTAATTTAAACTGGTAAAACATGATAGCCATGTCACTGAAGTATACCTGATGGTTGTCTTCGGTTGGAGGATGAAAGTCAGACACTGGTGCAGTGCCTCCTATTTATAGGTCACAGGACCTGGCAAGGGTCCCTACCACTGAGCATATACACGCACATGTTCACTGATTGTTCTTACCTGGGGACTCTTGATTAGCTGGGGACCCTTGATTCAGGGCCCCTGCTACTGAGCATGAGTTTATATCTCGGGTTTGGTTAATCATACCCCTGGAGTCAAAATTGGACACATGCTTCCTTATAATAAACCTGACATCTCACATTTATGTTGAGGTCAAAAGGTCAAGGTCACTGTGACCTTGTTAAAACCCCTTTTTTTTTCAATATTAGCATTTTTCGTTTAGCTAGATTTTTCTGTTTATATTTCAGGTTTGGTTAGTCATATTGGACTAAAACTTGGACACATGCCTCCTTATAAGGACACGGCATTACACAATGATGTTTTTATCAAAAGGTCAAAGGTCAAGGTCACTGATATACATGGGGCAACCATCTGTCATCCATCCATCAACCTATGTTTAAAAATGCTGCTCCTCATTAACCACTTGGCAGATTTCAACCTAATTTGGCTGGATGAACCATATGGGGTGTAAGCTTCAGAATTTTTACACATAATTTTCACTGATCAATTTCTTTGTTTAAAATCTGACATTTTATGAAAGATTTGCTGGAAATTGTTAAAACACTACTCTTCATTAAGCACTTGACAGATTTCAACCTAATTTGGCTGAAAGACCCCTAATACTTTCGATTTCAGAACATGTAAACAGAATTTTGATTGGTCAATTTATTTGTGTGAAGACCTTAGTAGTTATTACACCACAAAAACATCCATTACCGTTCAATCACTACTTGCTAAACCCGTAGATTTGGTCAGTGCCCCCTGTCCACATACGGTGGGAGGAGATTTTTATGCCTGCATACCCACCTCCCCATGCCTAATCCTATTCATATGGACCCTCAACCAGGCTACCGGTTGAGTCCCATCTCCAGCCTACCATCAAGTATAGACTGGCACCAGTCTATACTCACCTCATAGTGACGCTTGTCGCTAGGCGCGCTCGCGCATGCGCATTAGAGCCCGAATAGGAAACAGATTCACTTTTCAATTATTCTGCAAGCAGAATAGTTGTCCAAAAAATATTTGAATAAGTTTTGTGTTTTGCGCTGTGACAGTTGTACCTGTGTAGCAGCGTCATTCTTTCATAATATTACGATTTTAACTAAAAAAGCCGAAGACCATATGCCCAGCACTTCCCACCATTTTCATTAGGACTGCGTCTGTAAAAAGGGTGAGAGTCTTCTTTGGTTTTTATTTAGTTCTTTAAGTCCTACTTATCAATCGGTGTGATTGAGTTATATGCACTATTATGTTATGTTATTAACATTGGGATAAGATTGGTTTGATTTTTATCCTGGGTTAATGATTCTCTAATCTCCTCCCACCGTATGTGGACAGGGGGCACTGACCAAATCTACGGGTTTAGCAAGTAGTGATTGAACGGTAATGGATGTTTTTGAGGTGTAATAACAACCCCCCACAGACCCCCCTTGCGGGTTGGTCTGTTGTTTTATTAACCACTATAAAAACATACTTACCGTTGTCAAAATGCTACTCCTTATTAACCGCTTGGCAGATTTCAACTTACTTTGGCTGGAAGGACCTTATGGGGGTATGCTTCAGAACTTATATACCGAATTGAAATTGGTCAAGTTTTTTTGTGAAAACCTTAAGATTTTATGAATAATTTACCGGAAATTGTTTAAACGCTACACATCATTAACCGCTTGAAAGATTTCAACCCTAGTTGGCTAGTCAGACCCTATCAATGTAGGCTCCAAAATATATATTCAGAATTTTAATGGGTCCATCTTTTTGGTGAAAATCATAAATTTTATGAAAAATTTACCTGAAATTGTCAAAATGCATTTTCTCCATAACCGCTTGGATTGTATCCAAATTTGGCTGGAAGGATTCTATAGTGGTAGGCTCTAGAACTTCTGTTCAGAATTTTGGTTGGTCAATTTTTTGGTAATCATTTGGATTTTTTAAAACATTTCCAGAACCATTTAAAACGATACCCCTTAATTAGTGGGCCAACTTCAACACAAATCTGGTGGAAAGATCTTCAACATATCAAACAAGAATTTTGATTGGTCAATTTCTTTGGTGACCATCTTGGAATTTTTTTAACATTATCAATCATGTCTATCCATATTTAAATGCAAATGGTTCAAATCCTAATGGTTCAGGTTAGCGTTACAGGACCTTGGGCCGCTTGTTGATAAGGCCTTCTATATTTATTTTATGTTTGAAGTCAAGCTTCAGAGTTCATTGCAAAGTAGTAACGTCGATCTTCATGATTGCATTGCAACCACATGTCTGGTTTTGGGGGTAAGCCTACAATGCTAAATATCAGTGAGTTATGGACAAAGTTTGCAAAAAGTTCATGATGTGATTTAGCAATCAGAATTTCTGCTGTTGTTTCTCAGCGCATCTAATTTTCAAAATTTTCTGTTGCAGACCTTGGATTCCACCCATCTATGGCGGGTTAAACACCTCCCAGGCTCTCCCCAAATGAGCTCCACTTTCCATAAATAAGAGCCTCCCCATTGCCCATGCTGGTTACGCACCTGTATAATAAAATATTCACAAAATTGTGTTGTTTCCCTCTTATTTTAGTTCATGGAGAGGTAATTACAGCTATAACTTTTGCTATAAATTCTACAAGATTTTTAGGTGCGAGAAGCAGCTCAATAAATGGTCGGTCGGGAATGTGTTGCTAATGAATGCATAAAGTGCATTGTCAACACTACCAGGCCATTTAGCATTCATATTTGACAATTAAAATAGACCATGATGTGAAGAGAACTTACATTATCACGGATGGAGTAATGCTTGGGTGAAAGAAAATTGTTGTAAAATTCATAAAATTTTTTTTAATTATTGCATCACTAACTAAACTAGATGTGAAGTGACACATTTAAACAAATAATCTTACAGATTTAGCAATGTCTGGTTAAATATTCGTGATTGGAAAATCTTCCACCTCCACACATATGTACTCCTTTCATACTAAATGCTATAATATATCCTGTCACAGGCATTTAAAATTTATTTAATTTAGAGCCGTAAAGCTTTGATTTTTCAGACGGTCATCTTGGATTTTGCAAAAAAATTCCTGAAATTATTTAAAACGCTTCAAATGTAAATGATTTGACTTCAGCGAGACTTGGGTAGGCTAATTCTATGCTGGTAGGTTTCAACATTTCTCACGAGAATTCTGGTCGTCAATATTTCCGGTGGCCATCTTGGATTTTCTGTAAATTTCTGGAAATCAGTTAAAAGCCTACTCAATAACCGCTTGGCCTATTTCAAACAAACTGAGTTGAAAGGACCCTAGAGTGCTGTACTTCAGAGTATGAATACAAAATTTGGATTGGTCAATTTGTTCAGCAGCCATCTTGCATTTTCCAAAAAATAGCTGGAAATAGTTTGAAATGCTACTCCTCATTAACCACTTGGCCAATTTCAACCAAGCTCGGCTGGAAGGATCCTGGTACACTTCAGAACTTTTGACTACCTGATTTCTTTGGGTGGCCATCTTGAATTTTCCGAAAATGTGAAGTCGTTTAAAACGCAGCACTCCTCATTAACCGTGTGGGCACAATTTCAAACAACTTTGAATTGGAAAGATCCTATATAGTTATATTCTCCAGAAATTGTATTCAGAATTTTAATAGTTCAGTGTTTTGGCAGCAATCTTTGATTTTGTGAAAATTTCCCGAAACATTTTAAAACAGTATCCTTAATTAATGGCCCATTTTCAACAAAGCATGGATGAAGCGATCACATGACGGTAGGCTTCAACATATCAAACGAGAATCTTGATTAGTCAATTTGTTTGGCTTGGATTTACAAAAATTATCCATAACATCTGTTTAAATGCAAATGGTTCAATTGCTAATAGTCCAGGTGAGTGTCACAGGCCCTTGGGCCTCATGTTTAAAATGCCATCATACAGGGAACCTTAGGTAACAACGATCCAGTCAAATTAATTTTAAAATATTCAACAGAATACATTTTATATTGTAAAATACAAGCTTATTCAAGCATTTGTCAGTGAAAGGTTTAAAATCTCCTGTTTAGAAATGTATGCATCCTTCAGATTTTATGTCGATGGACGGAATGAGAGATGTAACCAGTACCGTAATACTCCATGCTATTTTATGGTGCCACATGATGTAATGTAATTATGTTTGTCATTGATTACATTTGTTGATTCAGTATTAATTAGGACATCAATGTTAAATATATTATGAGTACTGTTGTGAGTGCGCCAAACAATACCTACTCGGTGATACACGGCGTGGAGAGAAAGTGCCATGATTATATTAACTCTAACCCTTACCACTCTGGTGTAAAAATTTTAAATGTTCAAATTAACTTAACGGATGAATTGGTGTACATTTTGCAACAAATTTGGTTGGAGATGGTGCTGTCGAAGACAGCAACATCTTCCAGCAAAGTTGTTGAAAAATGTACACCAGTTTCTTTGCTATTGACCCAGGAAAAGATAGAATATTGACATCAGAGTGGTACGGGTTAGTAGTCCAATATTTGGCAAGAAAATAAAAATTTTTGCTTATTGAATGTCCATTTTCATGACTTTTTTTGTTTTACCTTACCACTGGAATGTAAGTGCATGGCTCGATTATGGAGCCAGTCATTTCAACGGTAAATTTTCAAGAAGTGTCTTCTCTTGGCATGCAAATAGACATTCCTCAAGACCACTACAGATGTTGGTTTTGACATGAATGCGCTACATGATATATTCATTGATTAACAATATATCGATTATTTTTGCCATCGTTTACCTGTGAGTAAAAAAAGATAGATATTGTGTTATTACGAAACATAGATATTATATTTCTATATCCAATAGATTAGCCAAGTACATGTTTTCATAGCCCAAGTGTAGCTATTTTATCCATTTTTCTTGAGTCAGGCACCAGCAGCTGGCATGCAAAATGAAACATTTTACATACTAAATATAAGCCAAGAGAATGGGATTGAGCCAGTCATTTGCGAGGAAAAATTAAAAAAAATAGCTTCTGGCTGCAAATGAACATTATGATGTCAAGACCACTGCAAAGGCCACGGTAACCTTTGGCTGGCTTGACAATTCGCCTTTCCAGCGTATCCATCTATCATATGACATCATTACATCATAAATGATTCTATTTAGCCCGTCTTTAACTCGTAGCCCTTTAATGGTCAAATTTTCTCAAGAAAATTTAAGTATTTGCTTATTGAATGTCTATTTGCATGACAAGAGAAGACTTTTTGAAAATTTACCACTGGAATGACTGGCTCAGTTACCGAGCCAGGCATTCCAGTGATAAATTTTCAAAAATTGTATCTTCTTGGGCTGTAGATGGACATTCCTCAAGACCACTACAGATGCCGGTTTTGGCCGGCTTGGCTATTTAAGTGTTAATAGTCTGACACATTGTACGAATTGTATGTCGCTACTATTTAATAAACACGCTATTGAATATTTTGAAACTAATTTGACTGGACGCTGCTGATGCCATAGGCAGCAATAGCTCCCAGTAAAATTAGTTACAAAATATTCAATACAGCTTACCTGTATAGTTTTCTGGAAATTAATAGTCAGGGGGCTCGGAGATCGATCGATCCCAACACGAGTGAGGTGTGGGTGGCATAGTTAAAAATGGAAAGGGCTATTAGACGGTAGTAAAACAGCTTCTGTGCCCCACCTATCAAAAGTAACCCTTTAACCCTCAGGATAATTTCAATTTCTCATAAAAAAATATTCATTTGCAGACAAAGAGAAGACTATTTTTGAAAATGTATCACTAGTATGACTGGCTTGATTTCTTAAGATCACTGCATAAGCCATTTTGGCTGACTTGAGTACATAGATTATATATATTCTTACAGCCTAAGAAATCTAATTTATATGTGTATGTTCTGGTGGGTTAAAAGATTTACACCATCCTAATTCATTGTTGCTACAAAATTAGTTAAAAAAGCACAAATTTTGAAAATGTTATATATCAACATTTGTTAAACTGGTCATTTTTTTAAAAATGAACCAGATTGAATTTCTCCTCAAATAGAAATCTACAATTTAGGATGACGGAAATATCCCTAACCACCAAAAAAAGAACTAAAAAGCCTAAAATGTCGCGTTCAAGGATGAGAAAGTCAACAAATAAGCAAAAAGATGACACAATAAATGGTAAAAATAATGGAATAAATGATCAAAGCTCCTCCCATTTTTTGGTCTTTTTTATTTGTTTTTCCACATTATTTGTTCTGTTAGACTGCTCAATCAAAGATTCCAAAGCAACAGGAAATTGTTGATCTTTCTTGAGGTGTAGTCAAAATCAGGCATGTGTTCTCCTTACCCGTGTCAGTCGTGATTGAATGTTGTCCATTACGAGAGCATTATGGATAGGAATTTTGCATCAATAAGTCTTTACGATCTTAGCTCTTAGACACTAGAACCCTGCTAGATGGGAGCACTAAATTCACCTCAAAACCAATAAATTTACTCCGATTTCCTGGCTTCATTGATCTTCCTTAAGCACCCTAGAGAATTGTTGTACCATTGACATTCTGAATATTCATACATGATTTAACCCTTTAATGATCATACCTGCCAAAACCGCCCCCAGCTATGGTCTTGTGGAATGTCCATTTACAGGCCAGGAGAATACAATTTTTGAAACCTTACCACAGGAATGACTGGCTCGATAACAAAGCCAGTCAATCCAGTGATAAATTAAAAAAAAATGTATTCTCTTGGCCTGTAAACGGACATTCAATAAAAAAAATAGTTAAATTTTCTTGACCAAATTTGACCATTAAAGGGTTAAAGACTGTATATTCTGAAGACAAATTTCTGTTGCCTTTCAGTGAAGTTGTTACCCTCGCCCCATAAGGGGAAGATGGTATTGTGATCATGTGTGCATACATGCGTGCATAGGTGCATGAGCAAGTCTGTGTGAGTGCGTGTTTTATGCGCCCTGTCCTGTCCTGTCTGTCAAGAGACTTGGCTGTGATGCTGATAAAAGAACTCGGATCTGGGTCGGATCAAATTCTGGATGTATGGATATGTTGTATACTACTGGTTTGATTTTGTTGAAACGTTAATACAGGAAATTAGGTTTCTACAACTTTGGGCGTGATTAAAAAAATCAGGAAAATCTGAACAAATCCAGAAATTAAAAAAAATCAGAAAAAATCTTAAACAAAATTCAAAAAATTCAAAAACTTTTACAATGTGATAAAAATGGCAGGGTGAGGAGAATTTTAATGTGGACTACCTCTTTATTATCTCCAGTGTATGGAATGAATTGCATGGAGCAGTTACAAAGGGTTGTTACTTTGACAATATATATATGATGCTTGATTGGATATTGTATCTTCAGAAGATATTAATGTTTGATATGATTTAATGTCTTAATATTATATATTATATAGATGTTCCTTCATTTGTTCATTCATATACATATGCATTTTGTAAGCGATCAAGTCTGAAAGCCCGCTGATCATATTCTGAAGGAAAATTCACAAAGTTGTTGCTGTCTTAAGCAGTAACAACCAATAAAGTTGCTCGAGACATATTCAGCAATTCTTACAAAATTGACTGTCCTGTTGATTATTTTGAGAACACTGATTGAAATTTGTTGCATCAATGATTTTCAGTCAAATCATTATCAAATCTTTGCCTAGTGATAATTGTATTATCAACTGATTATTAGCTCACCTGGCCTGAAAGGCCAAGTGAGCTTATGCCGTGGCAACCATCCGTCGTGTGTCCTTCATCCGTCGTCGATCAACTTTTCCTTTAAATGACTTCTTCTCAAGAACCACTAGACTGATTTCAATTATATTTGGCAGAAAGTATCCTTAGGGCATAGGGATCCAAGTTTGTTCAAATGAAGCCGATCGGCCAATTTGGCCAGCGGCCATTTTGGATTTTGACCAATTTGAGGAAATGTCTTTAAAAATATTCTTCTCCGAAACCGCTTAGGGAATTGATTGGAAACTCATGAAACATCATCTAGGGAAAGAGTTAAGCCAAGTTTGTTCAAGAAGACTTGATTGACCAAATGGTTTGGCGGCCATCTAAGATGACCTAGTTTTCCTGAAAACGATCTCCAGAACCGCTAAAGGGATCGGGCCAAAATTTGGGAGATATGATTAGGGACTAAGGGCCATTAGAGTTTGTTCAAGGGACGATTATCTGTCAAAAAACATGGCCGCCATGGGCCAATCAAAATGTAGCATGTTTGGCGGCCATATTGGATTTTTTTATTTGATGGATTTTAAGGCTGAAATTGGTTCTCTGTGTTTTTGGGTATTCTGAACTCAAATTTGCCATTTTCGAAACTGTCGAATAAACGGTTTGGCGGCCATCTTGGATTATTTTCCTGCCAAAGGCACCCATACTAAAGCAGTGGGAAATTTTAAATGTCTTCTCGAGAACTACTTGGCCGATTTCAATTATATGTGGCAGAAAGCATCCTTAGGGTATAGGGTTCCACATTTGTTCAAATGGAGCCAATTTGTCAATTTGGTCAGTAGGCATCTTGGATTTTATCCGATTTTAGGAAACGTCTTTAAAAATCTTCTCCAAAAACGGCTTGGGGAATCAATTAAATACTCATGAAACCTCATCTAGGGAAAGTTTGTTCAAGAAGACTTGATTGGCCGAATGATTCGGTGTCCATCTTGGATGACCTAGTTTTCCCGAAAACGACTTCTCCCGAACCACTAAAGGGATCAGGCCAAAATTTGGGAGATATGGTTAGAGACTAAGGGCCATTATAGTTTGTTCCGTCAAAAAACATGGGGCCAAAATGTAGCGTGTTTAGTGGCCATATTGCATTTTTTTATTTGATAGATTTTGAGCCCAAGGTTGGTTTTATATATATATATATTTCTTTTTGTATTCTGAGCTCAAATTTGCAATTTTCAAAACTGTCGGATAAATGGTTTGGTGGCCATGTTGGATTATTTTACTGCCGAAGGCTCCCTTACTAAAGCAATGGGAAATTTAAAATGTCTTCTCGAGAACTAGTGGGCCGATTTCAATTATATATGGCAGGAATCATCCTTAAGGGCATAGAGATTCAAATTTGCTCAAATGAAGTCAATCGGCCAATTGGGATGGTGGGCATTTTGGATTTTGGCCGATTTTTTAAAATGTCTGAAAATCTCCAAAACCTTTTAAGGGATCGATTCATGACTCATAGAATAGCATTAGGGCATGAGCTGAACCAAGTTTGTTCAAGGGAACTTGATTTGCCAAAATGTTGGCCGGCCATCTTGGATGGCCAGGTTTTCATGAAAGCAACTTCGTCTCCAGAACCACTGAACGGATTGGGCCGAAATTTGGGAGATATGATATTGATGACTAAGGGTCATTAAAGTTTGTTCAAGAGAAGTTGATGCATAAAGAAACATGGCCTCTGTTTTCTTGTTACAAGTCTGCTCAACTCATTAGAGGTCTGCTTATTGTTAATGACCATTCTAGTTGAAATACCTATGGTCCAGGTGAGCAATACAGGTCCCTTGGACCTCTTGTTTTGAGAAAGATTTGATGGAAAGCTGTTGCTGCTATAGCCAGCAACATTTTCAGTAAACTTTATAAATATATTTGATTGCGCCATAGGAAATATATAGCCTAACTAGTATTGACCTATGCTATGCACTTACTGTGGGCTTACTAGGATGCTCCGCTCACCTTAGAAGCCAGTAGAACAATGACTAGCATTAGCGAGAATGGATTTATACCAACAACTGCAGACCGGTGAAGAAAACAGTCTCAAATAATGACATCAACAAATATCTAACTAAAATGGCGGCTTTACTTCTAGTTAGCTCACCTGGCCTGAAAGGCCAAGTGAGCTTATGCCGTGGCGACCATCCATCCATCTGTCCATCCATCCATCCATCAACTTTTCCTTTAAATGACTTCTTCTCAAGATCCACTGGGCCGATTTCAATTATAGTTTGCAGGAAGCATCCTTATGGCATAGGGATCCAAGTTTGTTAAAAGGCGATCGGCCAATTTGGCTGGTGGGCATCTTAGGTTTTGACCGATTTTAGGAAGTGCCTTTAAAAATCTACTCCAAAACTACTGGGGGAATTGGGGGGGGATTGATGCAAAACTCATGAAATATGATCGAGGCCAAGAGCTGAACTGGTTCGACGCCCATCTTGGTTGACCAAGTTTTAGCGAAAACTACTTCTTCTCCAGAACCCTGTGTGAGTCTGATCGAAATTTGGCAGATATGATTAGGGACTAAGGGACATTAAAGTTTGTTCAAGAGAAGTTGAACCGTAAAAAAAACATGGCCGCCGTGGGCCAATCAAAATCTAGCGTGTTTGGCGACCATATTGAATTTTTTTATTTGATGGATTTTGAGGCCGAAATTGGTTTTATATGTGTTTTGGGGTATTCTGATCTCGAATTTGTAATTTTTGAAAGGATTTGGCAGCCATCTTGGATCATTTTCCCGCCATAAGCTCCCATACTAAAGCAACAGGAAACTTAAAATGTCTTCTCGAGAACTACTGGGACAATTTCAATTATATTTGGCAGGAAGTATTCTTATGGCATAGAGAGTGAAGTTTGTTCAAACGAAGCAGATCTGCCAATTTGGCCGGTGGCCATTTTGGCCGGTGGCCATTTTGGATTTCGGCCAATTTCAGGAAATTTCTTTAAAAATCTTCTCCGAAACCACTTGGGGAATCTTCATCTAGGCCAAGAGGTAAGCCAAGTTTGTTCAAGAGGACTTGATTGACCAAATGGTTCGGCGACCATCTTGGATGACCTGCTTTTCACGAAAATGACTCCTCCAGAACCGCTGAAGGGATCAGGCCAAAATTTGGGCCATTAAAATTTGTTCAAGGGAAGCTAATCCATCAAAAAAAACATGGGCGCCATGGGGCAATCAAAATGTGGTGTGTTTGGCAGCCATATTGCACTTGCAAAAATGTCCACAAACTCATTTAAAAAACCACCCACCAACAATTTTGACAAAAATTGATGGTGCTCCAGATGAGCGACACAGGCCCCTTGGGCCTCTTATTTAATTTATCAAGGACTTATCCAGTCTTAATAAAACATTACACATTTGATCTATACTATCATCACATTTAGGCTTACATCATAAGTGAAATGATTTTCACATTTTTTCCATATGTTTACGGGGTTTGAACTTGGCTTATTTTGCACCAAGAATTATGTAAATGTTAACATTTTTCACTGGGCATATAATTCATCAAGGGCTTATCCGGTGTCAATAAAACTTTACAGATTTGTTCTATGCTATCATTGCATCATCTCCATCATAATGATTGTGATTTTCTAATTTTATCCATACTTTTCCCAGGGTTTGGACTTAGAATATTTTGTGTGTAATATATATGTAACTTCCTTACGCCAAGAATTAGAAGAATGTTAAAGGTTTTCAGTTGCCATTTAATCAATCAAGGACTTATCCAATCCCATTAAAACTTTGCAGTTTTCTTGTATACCCTCAGTGCATTAAGTCTACATGATAATAAATAAGACTTTCTAATTTTTCCCAATTTTTACCAGGTTTGAGCTCGACACATGGGACGCAGTCCATCTAATTCTGTTGAATATTTTGAAATTGATTTAACTGGAAGCCGTTGCTGCCTTAGGCAGCAGCTGCTTGCAGTCAAATTAATTTTAAAATATTCAACAGTTCCTGTATAGTTGCCTTGACAATGAGATATGTGAAATTTATCGGTCACTGGGGTTAATGTGGTAGGAATAATTTAAAGTTAAAATTTTTGTTAAAAACTATTTCAAGTATCACATGACATAGAAAGCTGAATATTCAGTCTGATATAGGTAATTATTTAATGTGCTTCAAGTTCTTAATTTTGAAGGTGTGCTCTCTGTTTTATCCTGTATAATAATGATATTAATATAACTAATCCTGTCTGCCATTTTACCAGATATATAGCTACAGCGCAGACCCTAGTCTAGCTGATCCAATTATTCTAATAGGCTTTAGCTATATGATGCTAATCAAGAGAATTAGATTTGTGGACAGGACATATTGTCAGTGTCTCAGGAAATAACTTTAATGGAAGCACCGCAGCAGATAAGATAAAAGTGAGCCTGGCTCTAAGCTTTTATCAGTCACTATCACCAGATGATGAAAATGATGCTAAATCAATGGCTCGTCTGATATGAATTGTTGTTTTAATAGATGTGTACAAGACACATAAGAGTGTAACTAACATGAACTGTACCGACTTCAAGGGCTTCGGTCCCGGTTCAACAGGTTCGTAAACATCACATGTCCTTTAAGTAATCAGGGTGTGGGAGACTGAATGCACTTTCTCACAGCTGTTGTTATCTAAATCCAGCAAGAACACATGGGCTGTTGTAACTAAAAAAATGTCTCATATTTGACAACAGATGTGACTTGTGAATAGCAACCCTTAAAGATCCAGAGCTGCTCACACGACTACTGCTAGATTGTATATCTATATCTCATTGCTGACAAATCACTGCAAGCCTCAATTGAATGAACTGGAATACACATGCTATATACCTTGCATTATAAGCGATCAGAGTATATAAAGATGATATTATTTGTACGGAACTAACTTTGCTATTTATTGTGGGCTTACACAGCATCATGTGGACGCTTGCAGATGCTGAACTAATAGCTTTCCTGCACGCCTGTAAACTTACTGTATATTAACCACCTGCCAGATTTCGACTTACTTTGGCTGAAATTACCTTATGGGGCGATGCTTCAGAGCTTATACACAGAATTTTGATTGGTCAAGTTTTTTGGTGAAAACCTTAGATTTTATGAAAGATTTACCAAAAATTGTCTAAATTCCACTCATCATTAGCTGCTTGCAGATTTTAACCCTAGTTGGCTAGACATACCCGATCATGGTCGGCTCTAGAACATCTATTCAGAATTTGAATGGGTCAATTTTTTTGGTGACAATCATAAATTTTATGAAATATTTATCGGAAATTGTCAAAATTCATCTTCTCCATAACCGCTTAATGGATTTTATCCAAATTTGGCTGGAGTGATTCTATAGTTGTAGGCTCTGAATTTCTATTCAGAAATTTGGCTGCTCAGTTTTTTGCTGACCATTTGCATTTTTTTCAAAACTTCACAAAAACATTTAAAACCATACCCCTTAATTAGTGGGCCAATTTTAACAAAACTTGAGTGGAATGATCCTATCACAGTAGGCTTCAACATATCAAATGTGAATTTTGATTGGTCAATTTCTTTGGTGACTATCTTGACTTTTTGAAAATTATTCATCATGTCTACCAGTATTTAAATACAAATGGTTCAAATGCTAATGGTCGAGGTTAACATTACAGGCCCTTGGGATTCTTGTTGATAATGCCTTCTATACTTATTTAATGTTCATTGCAAAGTTGTAAAGTCAAGCTACTTGGTTGCATTGCAACCACATTTCTGGTTCAAATATACATCACGCTTCTTCTATAACAGCTAGATAGATGACTGGTACTACTAATGGTCTCGTACAAGAAACAGTCAGATGTATGTGATTGTTTAATAGTTCCAATTTTAGGGTTGTCTGATGAAAATATATATATTGGCAGCCTAACAATTTAAAAAACCACTTATATTGCCTGATGTACAGCTATGATGCATGCATAATATTAATATTAATATTTAATGATGCCTGAATATTGTATGTTGCTACAAGTTAATTTGTCTGAAATGGTGAATTCTTTCTCGCTTTCTCCTCATTTGTTCATATCCTGTTATGGGTTTTATGAATATTTTATGACATATATTCACAGTTCACGGATTAAGTATCTCGCGAGCACGCTTATCTCAAGACCCATCCCACATCCATAAATTTGTTCATCTGCCTCAGGAGAGTTGACGAGCAATTGTCTTTCTGCCTGTTTAGTATTAATGCTCTGTTTTTGCCCTCAGCTTCTATAAAATGGTAATAATAGTGATGAGACAGCATCTCCTAATGAAATAAAGCCACAGGATTAGTCTCAATATGATACGTATGGATGAGTTGGAGAACCGTAGCTTCGGCTATTAGAATGAGATGCTATAATTTTACGACTATTGGCTGAGGGTTTAGTTTTTAATTAAAGACATTAAGCCTCAGCCAAAAATGGCTTCTGCAGTGGTCTTGAGAAATATCCATTTGCAGACCAAGAGAAGACTATTATTGAAAATTTACATCTGGAATGACTGGCTCAATAACCGTTTCAAAAACAGTCTTCTCTTGGTCTGAAAATGAATATTTTCTATGAGAAGATTTAAATTTTCTTGAGCAAATCTTAGTGCTAAAGGGTTAAAACCATTGCCATTGTGTCACCCAAATCATGTTCTTGAGTCTTCTGTTACTACTTTGCCAGAGTTTTGGCCAAGATCACTATTGTATCACATTAGTATACCAACTGTGTAGCATTTATAGTATTTGTTGAGTCCTTCACAGAGCTGATAATGACATGACATTATGATCCAACTAGTATACAGCATCTGTTGTGTGCACTATGAATGAGGTAAAATGGACATAGAATTCATCATGGGCTTATCCAATCTGAATACAATTTTGCAAATTAATATTCCATACCATCACCAGTCTCCATCATAATATATATGATTTTTAAATTTTTTCCATACCTTTCCGTGGTTTGCACCTAGAAGAATATTAAAGTTTTTCAGTACGAATTTAATGCATTAAGGACATATCTGATCTCAATAAGTCTTTACAAATTTTTTCTATGCCATCATTGCATCTAGTCTCTATCACAGTGAAACTGATTTTAAACAATTTTTCATAGATTAACATGGTTTGAATATGGTTTATTTCTGTCTGCACAAGGAATTAGAAGACATTTAATGGACAGTCTATCATTAAGGGCTTACCCGATCTCAATAAAAAATTCCCAGCCCTATGCGATAACATACCATTCCATATTACCATAGTAACATTTATTTCATGACATGATCAAATATGATGCGTGATATGCGGCCAGACATAAGGGCTCGACATGCGGGGCGCAGTCCTTCTGCTATATTTCTATGTTTTACAAGTTGTACATAACTTTGATAATTTACTTCTTAGATTGGCAAGAATAGTAAAGAAAACTAGAGAGCATTTACTGAAGCAACTGTAAATCTGTGATGTCTGGTCATGAAGCAATAGTATAAGGCCTCGTCTGACAAGACCATTGAACACGCTTGGTGCTGATCCGGTAAAAACTATGTGTAGTCACAGGTCAAAGATCCATGCTTGAAATGCCCATAGATTTACACTAAAATGTCACCTTGACCCTAAAGATAAAATAAAGTGTGTCTTCTAAAATGCTCTTTGAAGTTGCATGATGAAAGGCAGGTAACTTACAACAAACATGAAAATAGGAAATCTTTACTCGTGACTGACCTTGGCTCCAAGGGAGATATTCCAATTTTCATTGGAAATTATTTACATCTCACAATGTTCTATAATCTGTCCGGGTTTGAAGAGAATCTGAAGAAAACTATAGGAGATAACACTGTTCCAATACTGCTCCCATAGGTTTACTATGGGATATGTGGCACGGAAAAGCTGATTTTATCGAAAACTTCAAATTGAAGTCAATATGAGAGCTAGTTCACCAAATTTCAAGTCGATCGGAGCCAAAATAATTTCAATAGCCATTTTGAAAAAAAAATTTCAGCAAAGAAGGAAAACTGGTATTTTTGATTGAAAACAACCCGTGTGAAATAAATTTCAAGTTAACTTGGATTAGCTTGGATTTTCTTGAATATCCAAACTGTTGGAAAATTATTCAACCCATACCAGCTTGGAATACCTTGAATTAGCTTGGACTTTATATAGTTGCTTGAACTTCTTGAAAATCCCCCCTCTCAGAATTCAAGCTAGCTGGGATTTTCTAGGACTTTTTAAATATCATCATGGAAAAGTGCAAGCTTCTTGGATTTGCTTGTACTTTTCTGATTTGACAAAATTCAAGCTAGCTTGGATTTTCTAGGACTTTGTTTTGTCAGACATAAAAGAATTCAAGCTACTTGGATATCCTTGAATTTGTAGACTCACTTACACTACCTTGGATTATCTTGAAATAGCTTGCACTAAGGCAAGAACAGGTTCTGTATAGTCATGACTAGAGGTGACCTTGACCTGGTAAAGTAGTGGGAAATCTAAAAAGTCTGTAAAAAAGCAAACAGTACATTCATTGCATCGATCATTACCAGCTATGGATATATAGAATATGATAGTTTGGAAACACTGACAGTACTGTTAGATAGAATGCTTAGCATCAGTAACCTTAAATGGAAACAGAACTGTATTTTGAGGTATGTATTCTATTGATTTCCAGAGATTTATTCAGAATTACCAGTTTTGGTATAGCTTTTTCAGTTCTATGTAATTAATGCAGTGATGATGCCTTTCTAAATAATATGGCACATTAACAATCTATGTCTATAAGAATAACAGACAAATCAGTCAGAAACTCATACATGCTAATGTCTGGCTGAAATTGTATTTGTTCTTGAATAACTCAACTCCCATGAAGGTGATTTTGGTTTTTAAGCATACATATTTATATATAATCTCTGGGTGGCAGCATTTATGTGTACGTGCATACATTTTATGTTAATGGCTAACCTATTTCAAAAGCTAGGATTAGCTGGGATTTTCTTGAAGTTCTAGATATCTGGGACTTTCTGGAATAAAATCCAAGCTAAGTGGGATTTTCTTGAACATTCAAGCAGGCTTGGATTTTCTTGAACGTTCAAGCTAGCTTGGATTTTCTTGAATGTTCAAGCTAGCTGGAATATTCTTGGATTTTAAGTGGCCAATACCGGCAAGCTAGCTTGTATTATCTTGAATGTTCAAGTTAGCTCGGATTTTCTTGAATGTTCAAGCTATCTGGAATTTTCTTGGATTTTACTTTAACTAGCCCTTTGTTGGGTTTTCTTGAATTATCTGGAATTTTATGTAGCCAATACCAGCAAGCTAATCCAAGTTTTTCCAAGTTATTAAAAGCTGGGATTAGCTGGTTTATTCAAGCTCCACAGAACTTGGATATTCATGAATATCCAAGCTTTTTTTGGCCTGGGAGTGGCCAAGATCTCTTTAGTAGTACTTGAGCTATGATGTCTGACATTTTTTATGACATTGACATTTTACTTTTTGGCCCAACTTAGATACACTTCCTTGGGGACCCAAAGTACAACCTCCCACCAAATTTGGTGTTAGCTCCCTTCAGTAGAATGTGAGTTATTATGTCTGACACAGACAGAATGAAACATGCACGCATACATGCACATGGGCACAAAGAAATGCATGCACACACAAGGCTTTTCAACACTCTTGTGACACTTCAAATTTAGTATCTGCAGTCACTTGACTGACCATTCTTATCAGTCACATTGTTTGTGTCAACTTATATCATTATGGTTAAAGTAGTTATAAGTTCATTATCAAGCATTTGTACAATGATCAGCAGGTTGCTAAAACTGTGTCACATAAACTAGCTTACATTATATATCTTTAGCAAAAATAAATTATCAAAATGCATCATCACAGCGCAGCAGAGATCATGATGTATTTAATGAGCCATCCTAGAAAGTCTAATTGTTCCTCACATGTGACTGAACTTCTGAAGTATATGCTTTAGGAGCATTTCATTCGAAACTAAACTTTGACATTTTAGAGTCAAGTCCTAGATGGCCAGTGTGTTTGTGTATAAATGGAATGAGAACAACCAATCGATAAATTCTTAGAAATGAATGATTGACAGATTTTTGGCGTCTGTGGGCATACCGGATGTCATTGAGCTTGGTGTATTTCTTTTGCATGTTGGAATCTTAAGCATTTACTTTTCAAATTTAGTCAAGAAAATATAAATATTTGTTTATTGGATGTTTATTTGCAGGCCAAGAGAAATCAATTTTTGAAAATTTATTACTAGAATGACTGGGTCAGTAATCGAGCCAGTCATTCTAGTGGTGAATTTTCAAAACAGAGTCTTCTTGTTTTGCAAATGGATATCACCAAAGACCATTGTGAAAAGCCATTTTTGGCCTGATTAACCATCAAATGATAAAAGAATGACCACAATTAGTAACCGTATCATAAATGCTGTTGCAGTTTGATGTCTAAATTCAGAGTCAAGATTTGTTTGCAAATAGTTTTGCGATAACGATAAAGCCCAGCTAATATTGATTGTTCTGTAATCATATGGTATACCATAATTGCACAACACCTTATCCTGGCAGTGTAATGCGAGAGAAAGAGACATATTATACTTCTTTCTGTATCATCTTTCCCCAGAATTAGCTATTTCCATTTGTCTGGTTGGTCAAAATAATTGAACTTTTTAGCAGCAAGACATCAAGAATGAAAAGTGAACAAAAAACATTTTTCAAATCTTTGGATATAGTATTACTTGCATTATTTACACATACGCATACTGGTCGGTAAGAAAAACCTTTACTGAATAAGATTGCCATTACCAAATGCCAGCACAACTTCCTCCTGAAGGCTGTGGAGCATTTCCTCAACTGCTAATCAGTTGCAGTGCTGCTAAGTGCATACCACTGCATTGATTGAATGTTTCAGCATTAAGGTTATTTTCAAAGACATTGTGCAAAAACATCTGAATATCCAGCAGTCATATTCTGCTCCATATATTGCGAGAACGTCTTAAATTTTTGGCCCACCTGAACTGAAGAGTCGAGTCAGCTTATCCCATTCCATCTGTCATTCACCTGTCAGCCATCCCTCCCTCCATCCATCTGTCTGTCCATCTATCTGTGTGTCCATCCATCTGTCTGTCACATTACATCTCCTTAACCATTTGACAGATTTCAACCAAGCTAAGCTGAACAGGTCCTATGGTGGGAGGCTACAGAACCTCTATTCAGAATTTTGATTGGTGAATTGTTTGGGTGAAAGTCTAAGATTTTAAGAAAAATTTGCCTGAAATTGTCAAAACCTATCTTCTTAGCCGCTTGGAGGATTTCAAGCAAATTTCATAGAAGAGTACAACATATTGTTTTCAATTATTTTAGTCATACAGTGAAACTTATACAAACCTATGTTTTATAAAAACACTGACTGAAAACAAAGGTATGGGTTTTGGTCCATGAGTAGACATTCTCCTCCTAGTTATGTGATTAACCGCTCTTGATTTCTCTCAGTAATATAAGCTGAGCTTGTCTCAAAAGCCTACACTTTGCTGATTGGTTCTACCTAATTCCCATTGCTTACATAGTAAAATCTCATAAATTGATGAGTTTTACTGGGTTGATCATTAAATTGTTGCGGATATTGAAGACTGCAATGAAATAAAATGTTTATAAACACTGTTTGATGTCACTCAAACTATGCTATAATTTGATGCACAGTTTATCACTGTCGCTTTATATCAACATCTCATGCACATTTGAATGTGGTGGCAATACCTGAGCTTCAGGTTGCCTTATTTCAGTGCCAATCATTTCTTTCGTCTAACCAGCATTTGTTCTATTTCACTGTGAAATGGATGGTTGTCAGTAATGGTCTGTTACTTTAATCCAAGTCTGATATGATTATGGTCTTATCGGTGTATCAGGTGGTCTGCTTTGGGTATCAGATGAGCTGGTTTTAATATCACAAGGTGGTCTAGTCTGAGGACCTGATGGTTTGGTTTGAATATCACATGGTGGGTTTTGATGATTATGTTTGTTGTCATGGTCTTGATGATGATAATGACGAAGACGACGATGGTGGCGGCCATCTTGGAAGGTGATGATGATTATTTATTTGTACCACAGAACTAATTATCCCTTTCAACACCATATATATATATATATCTGATGGTGCAAACATTCGATATGATGTAAGTTAACCTGTGTATACAGAACAGTTGCTTTTGTGGCCAAAAGGTGGTCACTTAAGACGATGGTCATATGACTGTTTATCTCTACCCATAAGCCTTTTACTGGTCAAATTTTGTAGTCCAAGAGAAGAGAATATATTTTTCAAACTGTGGTAAATTACAAAAAGTCTTGTGGCCTGCGAATGGACATTCCTCAGGACCATTGCAGAGGCTCACTGAGGCGGGTTTTGACCAGCTTGACCATTAAAGGGTTAGCGTTCAAGCTGGCCAAAGCTGAGGCCTGTAGTAATCTTGAGAGATAGTCACTATTTACAGGCCTAGAGAAAGCTGAGTCAGTCGTTACGGGACCAATCTTGATTAAAAGTGTAAAGGATGATCTCTTATTTCATCCCAAAAGCTACATCATTGTTTACCAAAGCTAGCGAGTTGCATTTACTGACCATTAGTCTATAGTCCATCACAGCACTGTGGGTTGGGGTGTTGGTGGTGGGGGTGTGTGGAAATGCCCACTCCATCCAAGTATGCTTCCCCCCACCCCCCATAAAAATTAGCATGAAGAAATTTCATATGGTAATTTTTATTGATATATACAGAATTGACACATTCAGATTTCAGGAAATGGCTTTCGTATCCACAAGTTTGAATGTATTCGACTTTATGATTTGAAATCATTTTTACTTTGCTTGAGACAGCGTGTTCACGTCCGTACTCCAAAACAGTTACTCTGACGTAAAACTGATGCAGTGTTAATGGATGCATCCACCTTTAGCTATTCCCGCCACTCTCTAGCTAAGCTCTGCTCATGCCTTAAGCATGTTGCGATCCATTTATATACGATGAACCCTGACTTCCCAGAATTCCTTTTTCAAGGTAACTATACAAGGGAGCTGTTAAGTATTTTGAAACTAATTTGACTGGGTGCTATTGCTGCCTATGGCAGCAACAGCGCCCAGTCAAATTAGTTTCAAAATATTCAACAGAATTTTAATTAAATAGTAAAGACATCTAATTTGTAAAACTGACAAATTATTCAATGTTCCTCATGGACTGGGATATGACATTCATTACGCATTTTTATTATGACGTCAGCCTATATGTGACATAATTGATTATGACATTGTATAAAGGTGACTAACTCATCAGATTCAACTGTTGCTTCTGAAGTTAATGTTTTGGGTTCAATCTAACATATTTTTAATTCGAGTAGATCACATTTTCTGTAACATTATTGTCTTAATTGAACTAGCTAACAAGGAGCACTGTGACTGATCGTTAACTGTCTGCCTGCTGAATTTCTGCAGATTACATTTTCCATGGAGTTTAACTCTGGATATGCTGAATATTTTGAAAACAATTTGACTGAAGGTTATTGGTGGCTAAGCCACCAACATATTCAGTCAAATTGTTTTAAAAATATTCAGCAGATGTTGCCTATTGAAATTATTGTCTTACAGTTTGTAGCAGTAAGACAGTGAAGGCGCGCCCCTGTAAAATTTAGATACAAAATGCTACAGATTGCATTTTTTCGAATTTAAACTAAACTGATGCCATGACGGATGTATCAAATTAGCGTGTTCTAACTTACAGAAGTAATCAATGCATCTGCCTTAAGTCGGATTAACTCACGAATGTGAACACAGCCTTCCAACGTATTCAGCATCTTTCTTGCACCGTGTCTCGATATGAAGCTCATGGGATTTCAGAGGTTGAGGGATTATTCTCATTAATCTATATACCAACACTCAATCAGCTGAGTACTGGGATCAATAAGCGTTGCAATGTTCACGCATTTTAAGCAGTTAACGGTAAAGCCAACCAACACCATCATATGCAATGATCTTGAGGAATGTCCATTTACCATGCTACCTGACTAAGAGGATTATTTTTGACAATTTACCACTGAAATGACTGGTTCGATGAATGAACCAGTCATTTCAGTCGGAAATTTTCAAAAATAGTCTTCTCTTGCTCTGTAAATGGACATATCCTGAGGAAAAAACTCAATTTTCTTAACCAATCTTGACCATTGAGTCATTAAGCATTTAGCTAACAAAGTGTGATTCTGTATTCCTTTGCTAATAGTTTTGTAAATGCCATGAATTCTAGTTAATTTTACTGGAACCGTGTCTATATGAACTAAGTTTAATAGAGTGTACTTTGCTAATGCTATCACAGTCCCGAGAGTATTCAGGGTATATAAAGATGGAAAAACGTCAATTTACTAGAACTATTGAACATCAACTTCAGTACTTAAGTCATTTTATCAATCTATGTTATCATCGCGATATTTAATTCTTCATACTCACTAAAAAGAAAATATAATGATTATATTTTATCATTTGACGCTAATATTGTTGCTGCTAGTAGGTTAGCAACTACTTTCAGCTTCAATATTTAACACTGAAGGAGGATTTCTGCGGAAATTAATGCGTTCATTGTGAAGATTGGTCGAGAAAATTCAGATATTTACTTATTGAATTTCTCTTTTAAAGGCCAATAGAAGACTATTTTTTCAAACATTACCATTGGAATGACTGGCTTGGTTATCGAGCCAGGCATTCCAGTGATAAATTATGAAAAAACCAGTCTTTTCGGCCTGCAAATGGACATTCGTCAAGAACCCTGCTGAGAAATTTTTGGCAGACTTGACAATTAATGTCCTCATGTCCCATTAAATAAAGAACCTTTGCACGAGATATGAGATACATGTTGATCTCAGTTCAATTTACCCAAATGCAATGCTACCCAGAGTGCAATGTTACCCAGCATCCAATGCCCTGACTACATAATCGTTGTAACTATTGGACACCATATTCCTTGAATTTATTGGTTGTACAAGCCAGGATTTCTCAAACAAAGAGAACCTGTCTGCACATGCAACTGGTCATTTGTCCGCCAGCTCTGGAAGCGTAAGCACGCATGCATGTAGGGACATTCACGGCAGTACATTCGACAGCCTGCATTTCAATACTGTTCAGCGCCACTGTCAATTTGCAGAAGAAAATATGCGAAAGCTTTTATATACTTTGACAATAATGTGCGGGAAAATTGTTGCTATCAATGACAGTAACAGCATCAGTCAAATTATTATCAAAATAATTAGTACGTAATGCGATTGCTACTTGCTACAGATTTCATACAAATTTAAATGAAAACAGCTTTCAGTATATATATTCTAAAATAATGAACATAGTTTTCAGTCGAGTCACTACGGATTTGAAGAGCAATTTGACTAAGTTGTTGGCTCCTAAGGCACCAACAACATTGTTAACACACCTGGCCAGAAGGGCCAAGTGAGCTTATGGCATGGTGACCGTCTGCTGTCCATCCGTCTGTCCGGCAACTTTTGCTTAAAAACGCTACTCCTCATTAACCGCTGGGCATATTTCAACCAAATTTGGCTGAAAGGTCCCTATTGGTGTAGGCTTCAGAACATGTATACAGAATCTTTCGGCTGCCATCTTGAATTTTCCAAAAAAATTGCGGGAAATTGTTTAAAATGCTACTCCTCATTAACTGCTTGAGCAATTTCAACCAGGCTTTGCTGGAAGGATACTATGCTGGTAGCTTTCAAAACTTTTATACAGAATTTTGATCGGTCAATTTTTCCGGCAGCCATCATGGATTTTCTGAAAATTTCTGCAAATCACTTAAAAGCCTACTCCTCGATAACCACAGGGCCAATTTCAATCAAACTTGGATGGAAGAACACTACCCTAGTGTGCTTCAGAACATGTATACAGAATTTTGATTGCTCAATTTTTTCAGCCAAACATCTTGGATTTTCTGAAAAAGGGAGGGAAATTATTTAAAATGCTACTCATTAACTGCTTGAGCAATTTCAACCAGGACGCTAAAGTGCTATGCTTCAGAGCTTCTATATAGAATTTTGATTGGTCAATGTATTCGGTGGGCAGCTTGAATTTTCTGAAAAATGGCTGAAAATCGTCTACTCATTACCTGGCTGGAATGAGCCTAGGGTGGTAGGCTTTAGAAGTTGCATATAGAATTTTGATTGGTCAATTTTTCCTGCCGACATTAAAATTTTTTTAAATATTTTGGGGAATCAGTTAAAAGGCATTAACCGCATGGCCGATTTCAACCAAACTCAGTTGGAAGAACCATAGGCTAATTTATTGGAAATCAATTAAAATGCTACTCCTCATTAACCGCTTGGCCGATTTCAACCAAACTCAGCTGGAAGAACGCTAGGCTCGTATGCTTCAGAACTTGTATAGTGAATTGATGGCTTGATTTTGATGGTGGCCATCTTGGACTTTCTGAAAAATGGGAATTCATATAAAATGCTACTCCTCATTAATCGCTTGGGCAATTTCAACCAATTTTGGCTGGAAGGATCCTATTGACGTAGCCTCTAATGTTTTGGCAACAATCTCTGATTTTCTGAAAGTTTTCCGGAACTATTTAAAAAGGGTACTGCTTCAATCAATAGCCCGATTTCAACAAAACTTGGGTGGAACGATCCTATGACGTTGGGCTTCAAAATATTAAACGAGAGTCTTGATTGGTCAAATTCTTTTGTGGTCATCTTGGATTTTCTGAAAATCATCCATCATGTCTATTTAAATGCAAATGGTTTAAATGCCAATGGTCCAGGTGGGCACCACCTGGCCCTTGAATTGTTAGACACATGCACACAATCAACTGGCTGTCAATATCTTACTATGTATGTAGAGTGAGCGTAGGCATATGCACACTTTTTTGCCAAGAATGAATGATTAGCAAACAGCATGTTCGATTCATTGATAGATTGTGCACCTATTTGAAATGCATTGATCGAACAAAATTCATTCATGGACGCATATCGTATCTATACTTATACTAATTTTACTTAAATAGTATGGACAACAATTATTCGTCAAAGTTGTGGGTGCCTTAGTAATCAACAACTTAGTCAAATTGGTGTTCAAATCTGCAGTGAGTTTCAACTGAAAACTATGATGATTATTAGCTCACCTGGCCAGAACGGCGAAGTGAGCTTATGCCATGGCGACTGTCCATCATCCATCCATCATCCATCTGTCCGTCAACTTTTGCTTTAAAACGCTACTCCTCATTAACCACTTAGTGGATTTCAACCTAATTTGGCAGGAATGACCCTAGGGAGGTAGGCTTCAGAACTTGGGTACAGAATTTTGATTGGCCAATTTTTACGCCGGGAATCTTGAATTTCTGAAAAATGGCTGAAAATCGTTTAAAACGTTACTCATCATTTATTGCTTTGGCAATTTCAACCAGATTTGGTGTCAAGAATACTAGGCTAATAGGTTTCCAAACTTTTATACAGGATATTTATTGGTCAATTTTTTTGCCGCCCATCTTGGATTTTCTGAAAATTTCTGCAAATCAGTCAAAAGCATACTCCTCATTACCCACTGGCCGATTTCAATCAAACTCAGTGGGAAGGACCCTAGGTTAGCATGCTTCAGAACTTGTACACAGAATTTTGATTGGACAATTTTTTCTGTGCCCATCTTCAATTTTCCAAAAATTGGTGGAAAATTGTTTAAAACGCTGCTCCTCATTAACTTCATGGCCAATTTCAGCCAGGCTTGGCTAGAAGGACCCTATGGTGGTACGATTCAGAACATGTATTTCTGTGCCCATCTTCAATTTTCCAAAAATTGCGGGAAATTGTTTAAATCGCTACTCCTCATTGACTTATTGAGCAATTACTTGGCTGGAAGGATACTATAGTGGGAGGTTTCAGAAATTGTATACAGAATTTAGATTGGTCAATTTTTTGGCCGCCCATCTTGGATTTTCCGAAAATCAGTTAAAAGCCTACTGTTCAGTAACCACTAGCCCAATTTCAATCAAACTCAGTGGGAAGGACCCTAGAGCAGGATTCTTCAGACCATGTGTACAGAATTTTTATTGGATAATTTTTTCCAGCGGCCATCTTGAATTTTCTGAAAATTAGCGGGAAATTGTTTAAAACGCTACTTCCCATTAACTTCTTTGGCAATTTCAGCCAGACTTTACTGGAAGGATACTAGCGTGGGAGGTTTCAGAATTTGTATACAGAATTTTGATTGGTCAATTTTTCCAGCGGCCGTCTTGGAATTTCCGAAAATCAGTTAAAAGCCTACTCTTCATTAACCACTGGGCCGATTTCAATCAAACTCAGTAGGAAGGACCCTAAAATAGTATGCTTCAGCATTTGTGTACATAATTTTGATTGGACAATTTTTTCTGTGCCCATCTTCAATTTTCCAAAAATTGGTGGGTAATTGTTTAAAACGCTGCTCCTCATTAACTTCATGGCCAATTTCAGCCAGGCTTGGCTAGAAGGACCCTATGGTGGTACGATTCAGAACATGTGTACAGAATTTTGATTGATCAATTTTTCCAGTGACCATCTTGGATTTTCCACCCTCTAGAAAATCTATTCCAAATTTTGATACGTCAATGTTTTGGTGGTCATCTTTGATTTTCTGAAAATTATCCGGAACTATTTAAAGAAGGTACTCCTTAATCAATAGTCCGATTTCAACAAAACTTGGGTCGAACAATTCTATGATGGTAGGATTCAAAATGTCAAATGAGAATCTGGATTGATCTATTTTTTTGGTGCCCGTCTTGGATTTTCCAAAAATTATCTATGTCTATTTAAATACAAATGGTTCAAATGTTAATGGCCCAGGTGAGCTTCACATGCCCATGGGCCTCTTGTTTTATAATATTTAGACTGAAAGGTGTTGCAGCAACAATTTCCATTCAGATTTCTATCAAATCTAAGTAGATATTGCGTTACCTACTAATTATTTTGACAATAATTTTACTGAATGCTGTTGCTGTCATTGATCCAACAACTTTCACGCATATTATTATCAAATTATATCAAAGTTATCTCGTATTTTCTCCTGGAAATAGACACGCTTGTAACAAATTTACTGTCCTGAATACGTCTTACGCGCTTATGCTTCCAGAGCTAGCCGACAAATTACCATTTGCACGTGCAGGCTGGGTCTTTTTGTTTGAGAAATCCTGGCCAATACAGACAATAGACTAAATGAATATGGCGTCCAATAGTCACAATGATTATGGAATCAGGGCATTGCGTGTCGGGTAGTAAGGTAACCTGGGTTTGTTGGTTGTTGTTCTGGGGGCGAGCCTCTGACTATACTCTGGTCCATCAGATAGAATGATTGATTGACAGACTGATTGTCTATTAGTTTATGGACTATGCCCAGTCGGACGCTAAATAGTTAACTATATTTCATTGGTTCCCGATACCCCCCTTGAATTACTATTGCAGAAAATTTGGAGCCGGGTACCGTTCTTCATTAACCCTTTCTGGCGTCTGTTTTGATGGCCTAAAAAAATGGGATATTTCTGTCCTCTAAGACGTCAAAAGGTGTCCATATGACATAAAGTGGGAAGGAATAAGGACTTGGGAACATTGACATACAGTGGGAAAGCATAAGTTCATCAAACCTAAGTTATTTAGTGAAATATTTACACTTTTATATGCATTTATTCGTGGCAAGTGATAAATTTTGCACTAACCATCTGAACCAAGCTCTGGCACTTGGTTGATTATAGTTGACTAGCTAGTTAACTATTTGAAGCTCAACTAGCTATAGCTAACTATGATAAGGAGTCAAACTTGACCTAGATGTTTGAGACCACAGAATACAACTGTCCAAACAATTGCTAGGGAGGTACAAATATCTAACAAGGAGCACGGGTACTCAATCATCTCCAAGTACAACAAAGCAGCCATTTCACTCTCATTAATAGTGCTATATTAGCTCAGTGTTTAGACTAATGGCCGAATAGACATATATAGGATTGATAGATTGAGCTATTAATTATTGTCACAGAAGCAAGACGAGAATGGACGGAACTATATGACCACAAAGTACAAGAATTAGAAGCTAAGTTACAGTGTTGCCAGCTCAGAAATAACTTTCCAAAACATAAACAGAAACATATTAGTTAGTTAACAATCTAGAGTATGATGTAAGAAATGTTTTGTTGAACATTTTGAACATAACTGGATTGAAAGATATAGCTGCAATGTCCTCCAATCCAGTTATGTTCAAAGTGTCCACCAGTATGTTTTATATTTTGCTTTGAAAATACTCCGATATTTCTGAGCTGTTTTGTACTAACTAACACTGTATTACTTCACCAGTACATTACTATTAGCCCTTTAACCCGTTACCACTCATATCAGCCAAAAGCGGCCTCTGTAGTTGTCTTGAGCCAGTCATTTCAATGAAAGAATTTCAAAAATAATCTTCTCTTGATCTGCAAATGGACATTTTCTATGAGAAAATTAAAATTTTGCTGAAAAAATCTAAGGGTTAAAGTTCTCGTGTACCATTAAATATAGAACATTTGCATGAGATATGAGATGCCTGTTGATCTCTGTTTAATTTACCGAGCATGCGTGCTCCCCATTGTACAATGCTACTATCGTGCCCAAGAAATATTTGACTGTATATTGTAATATTGTTTATTTTAATGTAATAATAATTTTATCAAAAAAAAAGGTTTCTGTTGTGACCTATATCTGCCTCAGGGTGGCATAGGCGGATAGATACATTGCCTTTCAGATGTCAAGCATTGTTGCCACTTGGTTTTACACCAGCTGGTTAATATATATGCCTTAATGTTGTACTGGTGTCAGGGACTGGCCCAAGGTTCTGTGCCGGGTCAGTTTTTTCTGTGCATGTCTGACTTACCTGCTGCTCACCATTGGATATTGCTGCTCACCATTGGACATCCTAGTTGTGACCACCATGTCATGTGGTCTCTCGTCGAAGGCCGGCTCGGGCCTGTGATTGGGACTCTCCAGGACATACACTGCCATTGTATTATATCTATTCCGCAAGTGGTGATCGCAGCCAAAATACGCTTTGCATGCACGAAGAAAATATTTCGCCTAGCTACCAGGTGTATGTTTCTGTTCGACCAATGCATTTCAAACAAATGCACAAATCTGTCAATGAAACACACACGCCGTTTGCTAAGCATTTATTCTTGGAGAGAAAGCGTATATAGGCCTACGCTCACTTTACTAAAATAGTAATATACTGATTGTACGTGTGTGGATAATAATTCGACAATGTTGTTGGTGCCTTAGAAACCAACAACTTACAGTGAAATTGCTATTCAAATCCGTAGCAAACTCGACCAAAATTATGATGATTTTTTAGAATATAGCGACTGAAAGCTGTTGTAGCAACAATTTTCATTCAAATTAGTATTAAATCTGTACCAGGTAGTAATCGCATTACCTAATAATTATTTTGACAATAATTTTACTGAATGTTGTTGTTGTCATAATATATAAAAGCTTTCTCTAATTTTCTTCTGAAAATTGACATAGTTGCACTGAACAGTATTGAAATGCAGGCCGTCGAATGTACTGCTGTGAATAGTACACTCTACACGCATGCTTACGCTTCCAGAGCTGGAGGAGAAATGACTATCTGCACGTGCAGGCAGGTTGGTTTTGTTTGAGAAATCCTGGTCTATACAGACAATAGACTAAACGAATATGGTCCAATAGTTACAAGGATTATGGAGTCAGGAAATTGCATGCTGGGTAGCGTTGCATGCTGGGTAGAATTTCATGCTGGGTAAAATGAACAGGCATCATATCTCGTGCAAAAGTGTCTATATTTAATGGAACACGAGACCTTCAACCATTATACTGCTGAACCCAGATCTTAACAATTTTTAATTCTAAAATGGAATCTGTATTGCCTGCAATAATAATTTAACTCAATAAATTCAGCATTACAATTGTTAAGTAGCTCCATGAGGTTTAAACCTGATATTATTAAGGATTGTATTTAATTTAATATATTGCTGAAAATTCATGTTTTTGCAAATTATTGAACAGACATGTTTGAACGGTGAAAGTTTGTTTGCCTGGAAACTAGTATGCTCTATAGGTGTGAAATTATTATAGAAAAGTTAATTAAGAGCTTGGAGAACATGTCAATGAGTATGGTTGTAAATGAAGAAAGTTAGGTATGCAGAAGTTTGAATACATAAAGTTGCATTGTAAAATAATTATTGAATCTGAAGTGGAAAAAAACAAAGTACAAGTTAAAACTGTGTTGTTGTTGATCTAGTGAAGAATATTATAGCCAACCTCCAGAATAGAGAAAATATCAATGTGCATGTTCAGTAAACCAGCAAAGTGACTATAGTTAGCCAGTTGAACTTGACATTCGACATGGTTGTGATAAATTATAGATTATTTTCCATTATATATATATTTAGCTGTCATTTATGGGGTTTTAGTCCTATAATGGTAAAGTTGATTAAAACTGGCTGTTACAGTCGCAATATGTAATGTCCATAAGAAAGGCAAAGAGAAGAGTATTTGTTAATTGACTACTGAAATGTCTGGACCCCTGTTAAATGATCATTGTCATTGATCATTGTCGAATGACAGATCCGATTTCTCCATTATCGACCAGCCTTTCATTAGTTGCAACTTGCAACAAGTATGTCAGTCTGTTGATCTGTCTGTCAAATCTTTTTTTATATTTCTGACAAAGCAGTGTAAGTTGCAATGTATAGTGTAGGCTTGAGCGATTATTGCTTTAAGTGATCACGATCAATTGTTTTAAAATCGTGATTATTCGATTAATCATCCTTGGTACTAATTCCCCAGACAATGTTTAACAATACCATATCAATGACAAAATCTACAATGTTGTTTAGCAGTGTCAATTTTCAGGCCAAAGAGATCACTGGAATTCTGGTGATGTATTTAAAAAAAATAGTTTTCTCTTGGCCTGGAAATGGTCATTCCCTCATCAAAATGTAAATTTTCTTGATCGGTCGCATGACAGAATAATTATAAGGTAAGTTTTTAAATATTTTATTCAGTAGAAATTATTCACGGTTTTGATTATTTAATTTTCAATCATATAAATTCACAATTTAAAAAATAATCGCAATTTCTGATTTAATCACGTAATCATACAAGCCTAGTATAGTGAATATGCGCTTGTTGACAAGTTACTGACATTATCCCATCATGCACTTGGTGAATTTGTCTAGACGATCTATAAGCAGGCATTATTTATTACATCTGCAATGTTTTATGCAGCACCGCAAAACTATTTATGCCAATAGTGACATCAAAAGTTGTCATTGGGAATTGGGATTTACACTCTTCTGTTGTTAATTCTTGATGAATGTTTTTGTCTCATATATCTTTCACTGACCAAATAAACCATGGAGACAACCACGATGACTCACTGGGATCGTCATGGCTAACCATGGTCAGTAAACTGGACAATGATCTACCATTTCACTTCAAGAGTATACTTACCTCCCAAACACTCTTTGATATTCCCAAAATATCTACCTACACTCAATAAAAGCTCAGATTAAAAAAGTTAGGTGCCCCTACTGGACAAGGAGTCAGTTGACAGCCGGGCTGCTGCCAGCCCCACTCCATGCATGTGCAGGCTGTCACTTCCTCTTCCCAATTTATTGACCTGAATAAACACATGCCTTTCTAGTTACCAAGCTAGTTTTGCTAATTTCAACTCAATATCTGAATAAATTTGGTTATTTAAGATGTCTGATCTCGCTAGAACACTAGATGCAATGCACGGGCCAAGCAATCAGGTGTCTTTCACTAGTGTTTCGCATGTTATAGTTGCATTATGTCGGCCAATAAATTATGTCGAGGAAGTGACAGCCTGCACATGCGCTAAGTGGAGCCAGCGTCCACCTGACTGTCAACTGACTCCCTGCCCAGTAGGGGCAACTAACTTTTTTAATCTGAGCTTTTATTGAGTGTAAGTAGATATTTTGGGACTATCAAAGAGTGATTGGGAGGTAAGTATCAACTCTTTCGTGAAAAAAGATAATTGTGATTTCATTTATGCTCAATGTTTGGCTTGTTTGACCATGTGGTCAACTACAAGGTAATACCATGTCTGAGGAAGCATAAGCACAATATAGCGAGTTTAGCTATATCCCACCTGAATCAGCCCATGATTGACCCTGGTTGACGTGATGTTTGACTCTCTTAGTATGATTGCATACCTGACAATCATCCAGGCAAACTGTGTTGAATATTCTGAAAACAATTTTAATGGATGCTTTTGAAATTCATTTCAAACATTCAATAAAATATGTCCTGTGTTATTAAAGGGATGCTAATCTCATTTGTATTGCACAGACAGATTATATGCTTTTATAGATTCCATATCCTTCATATCCTATCACATTCCCGTTTCTGTATCACAATTCGCCGTTCCAGAGTATTCATCCATCATCTGTCTTCGTATGACATCATAATCAGCTCAGCGCATGTATGATGACGTCACAATCATTACTTCACAAAGGGTTCCATATAGACAGGCACCAAATCTCAAACAGTCTGACACGTTGTATGAATTGTTTGTATTTAGAATTCTTTGCTATTTAGTAAACACGCTGTTGAATATTTTGAAACTAATTTGACTGGTCGCTGTTGCTGCCTTAAGCAGCAACAGCACCCAGTCAAATTAGTTTCAAAATATTCAACAGCTTACCTGTGCATTTTTTTTGGAAATTGATAGTCAGGGTATTCAGAGATCGATCGATCCCAACACGAGCGAGGTGTGGGCGGGGCATAGCTAAAACCGGAAAGGTCCATTATCTGCTTTGTAGTATCGTGTAAATGTAGAACCGTGAACGCCATCATTTTATGCCATATCTATGCTGGTTTTATTTCAGTATTATTTGTAACTTTCCCAGTTTTTAGGTCACCTGGCCCCAAGGGCCAAGTGAGCTTATGCCATGGCGGCCGTCCATTCGTCTGTCATCTGTCCGTCAAATCGTGTCTCCTCATTTATGCTTTGAACGATCCTATGGTGGTAGGCTCCAGAACTTCTATTTAGAATTTTGATTGGTTAATTTTCCTGGCGGCCATCATGGTTTTTCCAAAAGTTTACTTGAAATCATTTATAATGCTACGCCTCCAATATAAATTTGGGTGGACTAATTCTATTCTTGTAGGCTTCAACACTTCTAATGAAGATTTGAATTGGTCAATTTTTCTATTGGTCATCTTGGATTTTTTTTAACATTTCTGGAAATCAGGTTAAAGCCTACTCATCATTAACCACTTGACCAATTACAAGCAAACGCATTTAGAAGGACCCTAAAGAGGTATGTTTCAGAACATATATTTAGAATTTTAATTGCTTAATTTCTTTGGCAGCCATCTTGAATTTTCCGAAACAATATCGGGAAATCATTTAAAACGCTACTCCTCATTAACTACTTGGGCAATTTCAACCAGACTTGGCTGGAAGGATACTAGGCTGGTAGGTTTTAGAACATATATACAGAATTTTGATTGATACATTTTTCTGGCGGCTATCTTGGATTTTCTGAAAATTTCTGGAAATTTGTTAAAAGCCTACTCCTCAGTAACTGCTTGGCCGATTACAAGCAAATTTGGCTGGAAGGACCCTAGAGTGGTATGCTTCAAATCATATGTACAGAATTTTCATTGATCAGATCTTTTGGTGGCAATCTTGAAATTTCCGAAAAATGGCAGGAAATCTCTTAATACGCTTGGCCAATTATACAATCAGACTTGGCTGGAAAGATACTAGGCTGGTAGGTTTCAGAACATGTATACAGAATTTGGATTGATCAATTTTTCTGTCAGCCATCTTGTAACCCTGATACCGATTTATATTCCTGGAGAGAGGCAACAAGGATTACCAGAGATTGCCTATCTCTCCAGCGATACCCAGCCGGCTGACCTGAGGCATGCCGGTTTCTCAACCCAGCCCGTTACTGCCTGAGCTATCACTTCCTCTCGCCATTCATGAGGAGCAAACATACTTCACATTCGATAACTCGACATACTAGTCACCAAGAATGCAGGAAGAAGAGTTGCACAGTTTTCTAGAAGACAGATGTGAACACGTGCACGTGTATGCACAGTTGTGCCAGTATGTTCATCTTTTATTTAAAAAAAGATTTTGCAACAATGGATGCTATAGCGATCGTTTTGATATTGGGCTTTGCTAACATTTATATGAACTTCGTAGGAATAAAAATTGAAACGCTTTCAATAAATAATTACCAATTTTTTTGCAGATTTAACGCTTTAATGGTCATACCGGCCAAAACTGGGCTCTGCTATAGTTTTATGGAATGTCCATTTACAGGCCAAGAGAATACAATTTTTGAAAATTTACTACTGGAATGACTGGCTCGATAATTGAGCCAGTCATTCCGGTGATAAATTTTCAAAAATTGTATGCTCTTGGCCTGTAAATGTACATCCACTAAGAAAATATTTAAATTTTCTTAACCAAATTTGACCAGTAAAGGGTTAATTAAGTACCAGTAACTTCATTTAAGAGCAGTTAGACAGCAAGGATACAATACTGTTGTTGTATTTGAAACTTGCTTGTCAGTAAAATAAGGTATTTTTGTATCACCTGAGAAGTAGAAAGCAAGACATAAGGATTACTCATTCTGGCATTGTCATTGTCATCATCTTTGTCATCACCGTAGAAAATCTTCTTGTTAAGGTTTTAACTTTGTTTTGGAACTGAACAATGGTCATTCTCATTTCAGTGAAACTTTACAGAAGTGCTCTATGCAATACAAAGATATGATCATTACTGATATGATTTTGTGGAATTCTTCCTACTTTTTTCAAGCTTTTGTATTTTGAACCATTTTAATGGTTTTTAGCTCACCTGGTCCGAAGGGCCAAGTGAGCTTATGCCATGCCGACCATCCGTTGTCCGTCCGTCATCCGTCCGTCAACTTTTGCTTTAAAACACTACTCCTCATTAATCACTTGGGCGAGTTCAACCAAATTTGGCTAGAGGTACTGTATGGGCATAGGCTCCAGAACCCCCATTCAGAATTTTGATTCATCAATATTTTGAGTGAAAATCTTAGATTTTATGAAAAATGTACCGGAAATTGTAAAATTGCTTCTTTTCCTTACCACTCTGAGCTTTTTCAACCAAATGTGGGTGAAAGGGCCCTATGGTGGTAGGCTCCTAAACATTCGTTCGGAATTTTGATTCATCATTTTTTTTTTTTTTTTAGATTTTATGAAAAATGTACCGGAAATTTTCAAATTGTAAAAATTGACGAATTAACTGATTTGAAGTAGTTTCTCTGGCGTAAATCTGTAATGTTAATGCAATGCATTCTGTATCGACACAGATATGGGCAATCCTTAGTGAGAATTTCATTATAGGGGTGTGTGGGGTGGGGGAGGAGGATCAGTCAGTGCCCTTAGCTGATTGGCTAGTTCCTTTAAGATCCCGATGTTTCACAGGTGTTTTACTCAAATTAAACATGGGCTCATATGGAAATGAGGCTTTAACTGTCTGAGCGCTGCAAGCCATTAGACAATGATTTCAATGAGCAATACCTCTAGACATGCTGAATATTTTGAACATAATTTGACTGAGTGCCCCAGGACCTTGGCCATCTTGTTTGTGAATAGAACCACACAATTATAGTTTGTAATTTTCTTAAGTGATATTTTACCTAAAGCAACAGTGATATAATATTAATAAATATATACTGTATGTTAATTTGCTTGTCTAGACATCCAAAAATATGGCATGACCTTGAAGACATATGGATCAATTTGACTTCAGTTGATAAAATAGCTTAGAATTTCCATTACGGATTTTCAGTCATCCGAGTTTGTGGAGTGTTAAATTATCTTTGTTTGTAACTCATTATCTACCTGTGCCATCAGCCTGGGAAAAAAATTGTTTCTTAAAGTATCATCAGATTTCAGTCAAATTCTTTTCAAAATATTGAACAGCTCATGTTTGATTTATTTGAGGTGTTATTTGCAGCATGTGACTTACGCAGTTGTGAAATGGTTAATTTTGGTTTTATTTAATTGAATAGTTAAACGTCTGACTCCTGAGTTCTTGCAGATGACATATTCTAAAGGCCATATCTCTGGACCTGCTAAATATTTTTAAAACAATTTGAATGAAAATCGTTGGTGGCTTAGCTGTCAACAACTTTCAGCCAAATTATTTTCAAGATATTCATCGAGTTATGCTCATTGAAATTATTGTTTGGTGGCTTTCAGCAGAGATACAGTTAATAATTATGTATTTGATGTATGGCTATCCGATGCATTTCAAAAGAACTGTCACACAGACATGCTTGACAGACATGATTGACGAAGCTCAGACGAAATGCTCTTTTATCATATTGCTAACCGATTTTGTAAAACAATGCCTCAAATTTTTTCAAGAAATTTTCTTATCGAAAATATCTATTTACAAATCAAGAGAATGTTAGGTTTGAAAATGTACCACTTAAATAACTGGCTCACTCAGAGTCCCTCATTCCAGTGATTAATTTTTTTTAAATAGTCTTCGTGGTCTGCAAATGAACAATTCTCAAGGCCACTGCAGAAGCCTTATTTAGACTGCTTGAGTGTTAAGGGCGTAAGTCGTCGTATTCGCCTATATTTTACCATTTCCTTATTAACCCTGTCACCGAAAAATCGCTGAAAAAGTAACTTTTGCACCATATAAAACTTATTCTTCAGCAGCAACGGCTTCCAGTCAAATTAATTTCAAAATATTCAACAGTTTTTCTGTATGGTTACCTTGAAAATGAGATAAGGGGGAATTCACGGTTGAAGAGTAAACCATTTAAAGGTCAAAACTGGTATTATAAAATATATTTTATATTAATTACCAGTATGCCATCCATAAGGACGAGGGTGGGTCAAAAATATTTTTCCCCGACATGGAAAAAGTAATGTCAGAGTCATGAAATTTGGTACGTAATACAATAATATTGTTGTAATGTTTCTCACACAATGTCATAGAATATATAAGCTTTATTTTTCAGACCTATAAAGAGTGTTAGTATTAACCAGCATGAAACAGCACCGTGTCTAGTTATGGATAAAGATGTGATTACCATACCATAATCAAGTTTCTTACCTTTAAGCGGAAACCTGCTACAGAAATTCATGAGGATTTATGTAGTGATCGATTTAAGGATATCACCATCATACAAAGAAGTAAGAGGCAGCACCTTGGTGTAGTGGCTAGCACTCAGGACTACTTAACTGGAGAACCTGGTTCATGCCTGATCTGTACGCTATAACGCCATCATCATATATTAGAGTGAATGGTGTTCTAATGTTTAATTTAACCATTTACTGGTCAAATTTTGTCAAGAAAACCCAAATATTTGCTCTCTGAATGTCCATCTGCGGGCCAAAGTAAGACTATTTTTTTAATTTACCACTGGAATGACTGGCCCGATAATCAAATTTTCAAAAGTAGTCTTACCCTTGGCCCGCAAATGAACATCTCTCCAGACCACTGTAAAGGAGACTTTTGTCTGGCATGACCCTTAAAGGGTTAATTATTTCCCATTAATGCACAGAAAACTGATCAGCTGTGCTAAAACATAAGTTATAATATTTATAATATCTGATTATTCATTAAATATTCACAGCAGACGTATATTGATCCCGCAATACAGCCATATTGACATTTCGTGTATGAAGATATCATCAGAAATGTTACATCGCTACACAATCTGTAAATATAGACAGACTTATATCACATGTGACAGTGCCACCTTTGTTGTCATTTAGAATTTGCGTCAATTATTGAAGCGTTTCTTCATTATTCTTCTGTATGGAGACTGTTCACTCAAACTGACACCTTAAACTATCTTGATATGTTATCTTTATCTTCATTGTTATCTTAACTCATTCTGCCAAAATGGCTTCTATAGCAGTCCTAAGAAATGTCCATTTGCGGGCCAAGAGAAGAGTGAAGATTTTCCACTGGAATGACTGGCAAGAAAACTGAGCTGTCAATCCAGTGGCAAATTAAAAAAAAAATCTTGACTAGCAAAGGAAACTTCAGTACACAAAGGTTATCCAGTTACGGTATTCCTTTGGTAAATCTCCACAAATAGTATTCTCTTATCCTGCAAATGAAATTTCTTTAGAACACTGCAGAAGGGGTTTGTGGGCAACTTGATCATTACCAGGTTATTCACTTCCCTTCTTTGTGAATAATTTTAAGTGTCTCCTGCAAGTGCCAGGCAATAATTCCAATAGGTAATAACTCTGGACCTGCTGAATATTTTGATGACAATTTGACTGAAAGTTGTTGGTGGCTAAGCCACCAACAACTTTCAGTCAAATTGTTTTCAAACTAATCAGCATATCCAGAGTTAACCCCCATGTAAATGGTAGTCTGCAGAAATTCAGCAGGCAGACAGTTAGTAAATCGATAATATCTACTAGATTCGCTGCTAGATTCAGGTATTCTGGGCCATGTTGTTAAGTTCTTAAGCTCAGATGAGGGGCTGTGCTTGATTTAGTTTTCTTCACTCTGATGTATAATATAAAAGCAAAACCTAATTGAATAAATGTCTCCAATGATTCGGACAAATGTCTTTTGCATTTAGAGGCATTAACTTACATCACCTATAGTTGAAAAACTATCATAAATCATCCATCTATCTCTGATTAAATTGTCGTGTAAGCTCAGCATTTACCATCCCACGCATTCCAATGTACGTAATCCAAGAATGAACATATGTCAGGAGCTTGCTATTTATGATCGATAAAGATTGGATTTTGGCACAATATAGCGGAAATTATTTTCTGTATCCGACAAATGGATAGTTTAGCTAGCATTTATTATATAGAGAACTGCAAACCCAGACAGTTTGTGATCCAAGTAGCAGAAGTTTTTCCGGGTTTGCTCTAAGCTGTAGGTGATTACTTATTGATTAACCATGCTTATTGTCTTTATATTGCACGAGTACAGAGCCATGTGTTCAAATTGAACAAAACCAAGCTGTCATTTCCTATGGATGAATAATTTCTCACTACTCGTTGCTAATTGTAGCTTCACGACATGCCACTGTAATAATAATCTTATCTGCATAATTCAGGAATGTACCGTATTATTGCATGCCATTAGATTGTTCAAGAGGTATAGATTGAGTTACGCTGACCTTATATTCATAGTTACGTCACTTCCTCATTGTCTTGATCCTCGATCCAGGACATTATAGTGAAGGTCATGTTGTATACCATAACTGACAGCTCAATTTTTTAGCTCACAATTGCAATTTGTCTGTCGTCTGTGGTCCGTCAACAATTGTGGTACGTTTCGCCATTTGTTGATAGATTAAAACCAAATTTAGCAGATATGTTCCTTTTGACAATATCTATTTAGGCTATGAAGATGAAGAGGCCACGCCAACAAATAGCAGAGTTATGGCCCTTGCTATATTTTCAAAGTTTTGAAGACTATGGGAAAATATGTTTGTGGCACATTTCGCCATTTATCAAAGGATTAAAACCAAATTTATTAGATATGTTCCTTTAGGCAATATCTAGTGAAGTTATGAAGATGAAGTGGCCTCACCCACAAATGGCAGAGTTATAGCCCTTGCTATATTTTCAAATGTATTGAAGCCTATGGGGAAAATACGTTGGTGGCACATTTCACCATTTATCAAAGGATTAAAACCAAATTTGGAAAATATGTTCCTTTAGGCAATATCTATTGAAGCTATGACCCTTGCGCGTTTGTGGCACGTTTTGTCATTTATCAATTGATTAAAACCAAATTTGGCAGACATGTTCCTTTAGACGATATCTATTTGGGCTATAAGAATGAAGCGGGGACACCCTTAAGCAAGAGTCATAACTCTGGTTCATTAATGCGTTTTTAAGTATTGAAGCCTATGTGGAAAATATATGGTTGTGGCACATTTCGTCATTTATTGATGGATTAAAACAAACTTTAGTAGATATGTTCATTTAGGCAACATCTATTGGAGCTATGAATATGAAGTGGCCACACCCTTAAACAAGTGCCATAACTCTGGTTCATTAAGGCATTTTTATACCCCACCAACAAATTTTGCAGGGTATTATGTAATGGCGCCATCCGTCCGGGCGGGCAGGCAGGCTGGTGGGTGGGCGGCCGGCCGGGCATGCAGGCGGCAGAGTGGTTTCCGGATGATAACTCCGTTACCATTTGTTGGAATGCATTGAAACTTCATAGGGTGGTTAGACTACGTCTTGGGAAGAAAGCTATCGAAATCGACGATGATCTGAAATTCAAGATGGCCACCAGCCACCGGTAGCCATCTTGAAAATTGGTTTATGGATGATAACTCCATTACCGTTTATCGGATCAGTTTGAAACTTCATAGAGTGGTAGGACTAGGTCTGCGGAAGAAACCTATCAAAATCGACGCTGATCCAAAATCCAAGATGGCCACCAGCCACAGGCGGCCATCTTGAAAATGTGTTTCCGGATGATAACTCCGTTACCGTTTATCGGATTGCTTTGAAACTTCATGGAGTGGTTGGACTAGGACTGTGGAAGAAACATATCAAATTTGACAATGATCCGAAATCCAAGATGGCTGCCAGCCACTGGTAGCCATCTTGAAAATTGGTTTCTGGATGATAACTCCATTACTGTTTATCGGATCGTTTTGAAACTTCATGGAGTGGTTGGACTAGGTCTGCGGAAGAAAGCTATCAAAATCGATGATGATCTGAAATCCAAGATGGCTGCCAGCCACAGGTGGCCATCTTGAAAATTGGTTTCCGGATGATAACTCTGTTACCGTTTATCGGAGCGCTTCAAAACTTCATAGAGTGGTTGGACTAGGTCTGGGGAAGAAACCTATTGAAATTAACAATGAGCCAAAATCCAAGATGGCCGCCAGCCATCAGTGGCTATCTTGAAAATTGGTTTCCAGATGATAACTCCGTTATTGTTTATCCGATTGCTATGAAATTTCATAGGGTGGTTCAACAACCACTGGGGAAGAAACCTATCGAGACTGACAATGATACGAACTCCAAGATGGCTGCCAGCCGCTGGAGGCCATCTTGAAAATTGGTTTCCAAATGATAACTCAGTTACCGTTTATCGGATCCCTTTGAAACTTCATAGGGTGGTTGGACTAGGTGTGGAGAAGAAACCTATCGAAATTGACGATGATCCAAACTCCAAGATGGCTGCTTGAAAGTTGGTTTCTGGATTTCATCTAGTGGATCACTTCCTACAGTCATTGGAATATGGCTGGTGAAGAAATTTATCAACATTTACGATAATCTGAAATCTAATATGGCTGCCAGTCAGCGGCAACCATCTTGAAAATTGGTTACCGGATGATACCACCTTGGCCATTTAAGGGATCGCTTTGACACTTCATAAGGATTACTGGTCTGATGGGGCTGAGGAAGAAATAAATATTTTCTGATGGCTTTCATTCATTGGTTTGCCATCATGGCGGGGTATTATGCGCCGTTTGCGGAGATCTTGTTAAGTATATGTTTTCGCCAATTGTTGAGATTAAAACCAAATTTGGCAGATATATTCCTTCAGTCAAATATCTATTTGAACTATGAATATAAGAGTCTGCACCTTTAAACAAGTGCCATAACTCTGGTTCATTAAGTCTTAAACTATTGAACCCTATTTTGAAAATGTATTTGTTTCGTTAATTGTTGATGGATTAAAGCCAAATTTATGCACATATGTTTCTTCAGTCAAATATCTGTTTGCCCTATGAATATGCAGAAGCCACAACTTGAATTAAGGGCCATAACTCTGACTCAAGACATTTTTTAGTATTGAACCCTATGGGGAAAATGGACCGTTTCATTTTTAGCAATGCCCCCGCCCATCACTAGCTAAGCTCCACCCACACCTCGCCGTGTTGGGATTGATCGATCCCAAAATGCTCTAGCTATCAATTTCCTGAAAACTATACAGGGAAGCTGTTGAATAATTTGTAACTAATTTGACTGGGTGCTGTTGCTGCCTATGGTAGCAACAGCGCCCAGTCAAATTAGTTTGAAAATATTCAACAGGATATTTATTAAATAGTAAAAGCAAACAATTCGTACAACAACGCATAGACCGTCTTCAAATATGCATTCGTGACGTACTTATCGACATCTTTCATGACGTCATTCATTCTGATGTCATTGTACACATCACACAGTTCATTATGATGTCATATGATGGGTGGGTACTCTGGAAAGGTGAATTATATTCAAGATATTCAACATTATGTGTGCCACATTTTTTAAATTGTTAATGGGGTAAAACAAGATTTGTCAGAATTGTTCAATTCGTACACTTAAATAATTTGACAATAGTGTCGGGGATGGCTGCCCAATTGATTAATGGTACTCTTCCTGTTGGTCAATCATGTTAATAGTCTTGCATTTCCCCATCCAAACATTTAACTGTGACCTCTCCTTTGCCTCTTTGGTAAAGGTCAGTGTTGTCACACTTGAACTATTGATCAACAGTGTCAGTGATGGCTGCCCCATTGATCAATGGTATTATTTCCCGTTGGTGAGGAATGTCAATCACATCAATATTCTTGCATTTCTTCATCCAAATTATTTACTGTGAGCATTGTCCCGTTGGTAAATGTAATCTGCTGTATCAATAATGTCATGGATGGCTGTCCCATTAGTCAATGGTACTTTTCCCATTGGTCAATAGTGCCAAGGACACAAATATTTTTGTATTACTGGCGTAAATGTTTGCTTGTGATCATTGCCCCATTGGTAAATGGCATCTGTTTGTACATTTGAACTATTTTGATAATAGTGTCAAGAATGGCTTGTCTATTGACCAATGGTACATTTCCTGTTGGTCAATGATGTTAAGGATGCCAATGTTCTTGTATTTCCTTGTCCAGATTCATTACTGTGATAATTGGTCCATTATTAAATGACATCTGTTAACACAGTTGAACAATCTGAGAGTAGTGTCAGGGGCGGCTGCCCCATTTATCAGTTGTACTTTTTCCGTTGGTCAATAATGTCAAGGATACCAGTATTCTTACATTTCCTCTCCAAGTCTTTGCCTGTGACCATTGGCCCATTTGTAAATGGCATTTCTTTTGTGTGCCCCATGAGCCAATGGAGCTTTGGCTGGTGGTCATTAACTAATTAATGTAAACATGTTTACAGTTCCATAGCAGCTAAGTGAGCACTATGGCCCTTGGGCCATTTATTAGATTTGACCCCACCATTTCTAGCCAACTCAAAACACACTTTTGAATCGATTTTAACGCTTTGAAATACGGATAAGCTGTCAAAAGTTTTAAAACTGATTTTACTGGGTGCTGTTGCTGCCTAATAGAAGTATCATGATGTTTATTGAACATTCCCCAAAGATAATGCAATTCAGACAGTTACTTTCCAACTTTTCCGCTTTCGTGTTGAGCCATTTGACTGTGGCGTGAGGTAACATTAAAGGTGCATATTCACACCAGAATTCTCTAAATAAACTTATTTAAATTGTATACATTGGGAAGCGAAATGAATCTTAGCATATGATGATTTAATTCCATATAAATTAATTTGATTTTTAGCTCACCTGGCCAGAATGGCCAAGTGAGTTTTTGCCATGGCGACCGTCCATCATCTGTCCGGCATCCGGCCGTCTGTCTGTCAACTTTTTTCTTTAAACAACTTCTTCTCAAGAACCACTGGGCCGATTTCAATTATAGTTGGCAGGAAGTATCCCTAAGGCATAGAGATCCAAGTTTGTTCAAACGAAGCTGATCCGCCAATCTGGCTGGTGGCCATCTAGGATTTTGACCTATTTTAGGAAACGTCTTTAAAAATCTTCTCCGAAACCGCTTGGTAGATCGATTCAAAACTCACAAAATATCATATAGGGCAAGAGCTGAACCAAGTTTGTTCGAAGGAACTTGATTGGCCAAATGGTTTGGTGGCCATTTTGGATGACCTAGTTTTCGTGAAAACGACTTCTGCAGAACCGCTGAATGGATCGGGCTGAAATTTTGGGAATATGATTATGGACTAAAGGCCATTAAAGTTTGTTCATGGGAAGTGGATAGGTAAAAAACATGGCCGCCAGGGACCAATCAAATTTTAGCATGTTTGGCTGCCATATTGAATTTTTTTATTTGATGGATTTTGAAGCCAAAATTGGTTTTCTAAACTCGGCTTACTTGTCAGTCAGCTGTCGTATAGCGATGACCCCATCCATCTTCTGTATGTCCGTCCATCCATCTGTCTGTCCATCACCAACAATGGCGGCTCATTTTATTATTTCTTGACGGATTGACACCAAACTTGGTCACATTGTTAATGTCGGCATCTAATATCTGTGTTGTGAAAATAAAACTGATAGGACGTCAAATGCCAGGGTTATCACCCCTTAAATACTTGCAGTCTCACTTTCATGGGGGAAATACAGGTTTGTTCCCACCGTCCACTGATTTATCACCATGTCAGATTTTATTGCCAAAGTAGATTAAACTCCAATTAACAGATTAACCTTTCCAATACTGCCTAAATATTTAAGATATGTATTATGTGCTCTGACATCTATGTTCTTAACAATATATTGAAATGTATTTGATTGAAAGTTGTTGCTGCCTTAGGCAGCAATGAAAGTTGTTAAATTATTTTCTAAATCAACTCCAGCTCACCCTACCCCTGCTGCTAACTTGGTGATTCAGCCAGATGCGCATGTGTTAAATGGATTGTGTGGTGGTGGGGGATTAACCTGCTATAAAGACCACCTACCTGCCTTTAGAGACCATTTTCTGCAATTGTATTTAAACCTCTAGTAACCGTCTGACTGGTGAGTTTTTGCAGACGACATATTCCAAACGTTATATCTCTGAATCTGATAAATATTTTGAAAACAATTGGACTGAAATTTGTTGGTGGCTAAGCCGCCAACAACTTTCAGTCAAATTGTTTTCAAAATATTCAACAGGTCAAGTGCTTTTGAAAATTGAAATTATTGGCTGCACTGGTTTGCAGCAGTTAGACAGTTAAGAAACCAGCTGTTGTTAGCACTGATATCATCTATTTTCGCTTAAACATTGTTCAGAATCACTAATGCAAAATAACAGTCCAGAGATTGTTGTCACTATCTCGAAAACTATACCATTTGACTGAAAGTCATTGGAAGTGAGACCGATGGATGTAAAATTTAAGTAAGATTAGTTGAAATGCCAATGTACTAGGTGAGCGATACAGGCCCATTGGGCCTCTTGTTGAAATGTCTATTGTCCAGGTGAGTGATACAGGCCACTTGAGCCTCTTGTTTAATTGTGAAGTTGAAATAGGGGCACGTGTCAATTTCACAACTTAAAAAAATTATATTAATTTATGCCTAATGAAATCATCATATTTTAAGATTTATTTTGTTTCATTACATCTAGCCGCACAATTTAAGCCTATAAAAGTATACAATTTTAACAATCTTATTTTCAAGCATTTAAGAGGCATATTTTGACGCCAGATACTTGAGTGACAGATTGTATCCTTCCATTACCATTGAATCTATTATCAGATAATATTTCATGATGATTTTAGTAAAATTCTAATTTAATATCGATGGATGAGCCCACTTTTAGCTATGCCACTGCCTGTTTCTAGCTAAGCTCTGCCCACGCTTTACCCGTGTTAGCATCAATCGAACCCTGAGTTCTCAGCCTCCAAATATCAAGGTAACTATGCAGTTAAGCTGTTGAATATTTTGAAACTAATTTGACTGCGTGAGCAACAGCACTCATTCAAATTAGTTTCAAAATATTCAAGAGAATGTTTTTAAAATAATAAATCCATCAAAGACATACAATTTGTACACTTGACGAACTACTCCATCTTTATGACAGAGTAATTCTGTCAATTATGAGTGATGTCAGACTGCCTACATGTGATGTAATTGATTATGATGTCACGCACTTGAGTGACAGATTGGATTAATTAATTGTCAACATTATCCATTCATCCATATACTTTTATCAGCCAGTTAGCATTGACACATTTTATGGTAAATTTTCACCATTATTTGAGATTACTTGACATGAATAAAAAACAATTCTGGCAGATTTTTAAAAATTCATAATCATTGCAAGTGATTGCGGTTCTAGATGCCATGTGATCCTTTACAAACATGCCTTAGTGAGCCATAGGCAGCAACAAATCCCAGTCAAATTAGTTTTAAAATATTCAATAAACTATTCCTATAACAACATCTCTTGTTTCTGCGAGACAGCGGGCATCTCTTGTTGTTGTATAATAACACTGGAAATTACATAGAAGCTCTTGAATATTTTGAAACTAATTTGACTGAGAGCTGTTGCTGTCATAGGCACCAGCAGCTTCCAGTCAAATAAGTTTCAGAATACTTGACTGACTATTCCTTAACCCTTTAATGGTCAAATTTTGTCAAGAAAAACAAAATATTTGCACATTGAATGTCCATTTGCAGGCCAAACAAAGACTATTTTAACAAATTTGCCACTGAAATGACTGGCTCGGTTATGGAACCAGTCATTTCAACCACAAATCTTCAAGAATAGTCTTCTCTTGACCTGCAAATGGACATTCCTCAAGACTACTGTGGCTGGCTTGCCCATTAAAGGGTTAACATCATAAAGAATATGCCATTTCTGCTCTGTATAAAAGAGTTAATTATATCACGTTGATTGTAATGACATGTTTTGATCAGTTGTGCGACCATCATGTCCATGTTAAGGTATTTGTTCAATGACTCGCACCTCATTAAGCACATTCATACTTCACTTGCTGAATCACGTCTCCAGCTTTCACACAGTCTTAGATGCCTGTAACTAATGTCATTTAGAGGGGTTCTGATATTTCCATAGCTGCCTTCAACAGGTCTGGATGGTGTTTAAGTTTGGTAAATTAGAATCGTGCGTGACAATGCAATAGCAGCACTTATTATGGCACCATGATTTAATCACATGATTTGTGTCGTGATGATGAAAATGAAGTATTATTATTCAGTGGGAATAATAGTGATAAAGACTACAGTTTCGTCGCTGCTTTTTCCAATGTAACACATCATACTGAACGCTTGTATAATATTTTGAAAAGGTATTCAAGATACCACTTCAATAATTGTTACCTGCAGGTTGTGGCTCAATAAATTCTGCCATGCCTCATAGTCAGTCAGATGGTCAGTCTGATTCAGGGCGTGGCTCAAATTTGCACACAACAAAGGAACATGCGGTGCAAGAGGATTTCCAGGCTTTGGCTGTGATCAAGATAAAAGAATCTGGATCGGACCAATTTCGGGATATGTAGATATGACAGAAACTGCTGTTTGGATTTGACTCAAATTTTAACACAACTTAGACGTGATCCAAAAATATCTGGAAAATCCCAAGGGCCATAGCGCTGTTTTTATAAGATGTTTTTATACCCCGCTCAATAAATTGGTGGGTTATTATGTGATGGCATTTACAGGCGTGCGGGCGGTTTATTGGATCAGTTTGAAACTTCATAGGATGATTGGACTATGTCTGAGGAAGAAACCTATCGAAATTGACGATGATCCGAATTCCAAGGTAGCCACCAGCCACCTATGGCCATCTTGAAAATTGGTTTCTGCATGATAACTCCGCAATTAATCATTTATTGGATTGCTTTGAAACTTCATAGGATGATTGGACTAGGTCTGAGGAAGAAACCTCTCGAAATTAACGATGATCTAGATCCAATATTGCCACCAGCCACTGAAAAACAATCATGAAAATTGATTTCCGAATGACAACTCTGTTACCATGAGTTAACTCTGTTTATGTCCGATAAACATCGGATCACATTGAACCTTGGACTAGGTCTGGGGAGAAAATCTATAGAAATTTATGATGATCTGAAATCCAAGATGGTCGCCAGAAGAAATCCATATTTTCTGATAGCTCTCATTCATTGGTTTGTCATCATGACAGGGTATTATGAGCTATTTGCAAAGTTCTTGTTAAGTATTGAACCCAGCTATGACAAAAATATATCTGTAACACTTTTCGTCAATTGTTAATGGATTAAAACAAGATTTGGCAGAACTGTTCAAAATATTCAAAGCTTACATGTATAATTATATATATGATTCAACCTTTTTGGAAAGTAATGAGGAATATTGTACCATTGTCATTGGTCAGTGAGTAGTCAGTCAGATTGATCAACTTAATTCATCAGATTAACTGACTGACAAGCGTAAGTTTGATTCACGAAGCAAGATCAATATAGACATTAGAAATAATTGCTCAGCCACACTACTGGACGGATCCCTTTCTAACTAAATGCTGCATCTATTTATAGCTAAGCTCTGCACTCTTTCTACATGTGCTGAAATCCATTTGAAACTTTGAACCCTAAGTTACCACAATCCCAATTTCAAGCTAATTATACATGTAAGCTTTCAATATTTTGAACCCAATTTTACCGGCAGCTATGTAACATGACTATGGCAGCAACAACTCCCAGTGGAATTTGGTTCAAAATATTCAAACGAATGTTGATTAAATTGTAAATTAAGCAAAGACATACAATTCATACACCTTCAGATTATCGCCACCTTCTTGATGAACTTACTTCATTTTGATTGTTATGTCAACTATCAAGTGACAAATTTTTATGATGTCAGATACTTGAGTGAGAGATCAGATCCCTCTACACTTATTGCATAGTCATTATGTCATTGGCTTAGATAACCTACACCTAGAACAAGCGTCAGGCACTCACAGAGATAGTCAAGTCTTAGACTAAGTCGTTAGTACACAGGCTTAGGTAACCTGTTGAGGTCTTTGGTTAGAAATAGCAAAGGCTTTATTTTAATTGTTTATGACTGGTTGGAAATCATCCTACCGTTGATAGTTTCTGCTTAATGTCATGAGAGGTGACCCACATTCCTAACTAGAGTGGGTGATCTCCCTTTTCTTTGTTGACCTTGCAGGATTCCTCCTCGTTCTATGATCAAGTTCTGGTATGCAGAATGTTTTAAATCTGTCTGATCTTGAGAATTTCATAGAGTCATCCATGAGGATTTTTACTGGAGTTTGGCATGGTGTGTAATGAGATTGATACTGTGATGGGCAGGCAGATGTGTTGGTTCAGTTAATTCCAGTTAAATTTCCTATGGCATTGGACAGATGAATAAAGACAATCACTGTTTTCTTATTTTCCTGATCGCACTTCATGTCTCTGTCTGTTGGATGCCTTGACATTCCATTGGTTTTCATTAGTGTCAGGAGTGGGATGATATGGTGGTCAAGTGATTTCAGGAGGATCGATTGATGTACCCGTCGAGTTGTTTCAGGATGTGGTGGGTGGCCTGTTTTCCCAGGACCTGATAATATGACTGAAACAGGTGGATGTATTGTGTGTTGTCTTTAGGAACTGCCAAACAAGGACTACCTGGTAATAATAATTTATTTATTATGTAATTTGACTACGGATACCAGCTGTGATCTACTTGGCTCTTTTGTGTACTGACAACAATAGAACAATCCAATAATATTAGAAATTAAGTCTCTAGAGTTATTAACCCGTTAACCCTCAAATTTGTTTTAAAAATATAAATTTTCTCATAGAAAATATTCATTTGCAGCCCAAGAGAACACTGTTTTTGAAAATTTACCATACGTTTATCGAGCCAATCATTCCAGTGGTAAATTCTAAAAAAATACTCTTCTCTTGGTCTGCAAATAGCCATTTCTCAAGACTATTTTGGCTGTTATGAGGGAAGAAGACTTAATGGCCACGATTGAAGAGAAACTTGATTGATTTTTTCTGAAAGTATTGCTAAAATGTTTAATATTATTATCATAATAGAACAGTCTATGTCTGTATTATTTGACTGTTATGTTGATTGGTTTAGTGGCCAGATAATATCTCTCGGGCAATAACTTGTATTAAGAAACCACCTGTCATTAACAATCATATCTCTCATTGACATCTCTGATGGCAATAACTTGTATTAAGAGACCACCTGTCATAAGCGATCATATCTCTCATTATTGTCTCTGGTGGCAACAACTTGTGTCAAGAGACCACCTGTCAATAGCGATCATATCTCTCATTGACATCTCTAATGGCAATAACCTGTATTAAGATACCACCTGTCATTAGCAATCATATCTATTTTATTGACATTTCTGATGGCAATAACTTGTATCGAGAGACTAGCTATGATTAACAACCTCATTTTGGTGCTATACAGAAGTTATAAAATACTGTTGTGGTCTTATTATTGCTCATGGAGATGTGAATAGGTATCATATAGTTAATTTAGAGTTTTTTGGTCATGTTACTTAGTAATGTGATTTATATATGGGATGCAAGTTGTTTCTCATATATTGTTTGAGAATATTTGTTTGGTAAATGTTTGATGAGTCCTGAAGACATTGATCATAGCAATTTCATCTATTATCCTCATTTCATTTTTATTCAGTTTTCAATCATAGCACACATGCAACACATGCATGCACACACACACACACCACCACTTTTTCATTTCATGCAAGTCGTTTCCTTCCTTTACCATAAAACTTCAATCTTTCATCATTTGTTAGATTTCCCACATCTGTGTTAATCCGCCTACATTGTACATACCACACCATTGTACTTGCCCCCCCCCCCCATGGCTACCGCCCGCACACATACTTGTCACTCAAACTGCTGGATTCCTTTTGATTGAGCGAGATTAATTATTCATAATGTGGTCTTGATATTACTGCTGGGAGTATGACTCCCACAGTTAAGGTAAAAAGGCAGCTTCACAGGATGTTGATGATTATGAAGTTGAAGATGGCCTATAAGCAACAGCACCCAGTCAAGTTAGTTTGAAAATATTCAACAGAATATTTATTAAATAGTAAAAGCAAACAATTTGTGCAACAACGCATAGACCGTCTTCAAATATGCATTCGTGACGTACTTATCGACATCATTCATGACGTCATTCGTTATGATGTCATTCTACACATCACGCAGTTCATTATGACGTCATATGATGGGTGGGTATTCTGGAAAATGTGAATTATATGCTCCTAGGCTCCAGAACATCTATTCAGAATTTTGATTGGTAAACCTTCCTGGTGAAAATCTAAGATTTTATGAAAAAATTCCCACATTGTCAAAATACATCTCCTTAATGGTGGATTTCAACCCAATTTGGCTAGAAGAACCTTATGGTGGTAGGCTCAAGAACCTGTATTCAAAATTTTTGATTGGTCAGTTCATTTGCCACAAATTGTCAAAATGCATCTCCTCCTTGGCCACTTGGTGGATTTCATCAGAATTTGCTTAGATCAAAGGACTCTATCACGCTACACTCCAGAACCTTTATCCACAGTTTTGACTGGTCAGCTTTATAGGTGATAATCATTAATTTAATTTTTTTAAATTACCAGACACTTTATCAAAATGCTGACGTCTTATGTCATGCGATGGCTTCCAGCACAAGAAGTATTTTAAATACTAATGTTTCAGGTGAGTAACAGCCCGTTAGGCCTCATATCTTAGCGTGTAGATTTTCCCCATGTCGAGGAGAACCTCTTTATCGGAGTATCGAATAATACAAATACAGCCAAAAATGTTATTTAACACAACAGATGAAGTATGGACTCGCTCATAAGGATAATGTCAAATAAAAATAAATTGTTTAGCATGTTTTCTTGATTTCAGAAAATAATTCTATAATTTTTCTTGAAGTTGGACAAAATGTTTTTAAGAAAGAATTATTTTCCGTTTTCAAGTAAATTTTCTTACACTAAACCGTTTATAAGTTATAATTCTTGATTGAACTGCGTTTTTTTAACAAAAATTTTATGAAGATTTTGGCTATTGGTATATTATGGTCCGGTGGAATCTTCTAAAAAAGTGAGATATAGCTGACCATGATATCATTGGCGATTGTAATAACATTAAGCTTTGTGGTGACCATGGTCAAGCATGTTATATCATGGTCAGCTGAGACTGTTATATAATTTTTACAAAAAGTGATAAAAGCTGACTACACTTTGACCTGGACATCACTTTCGATTGTAATAACATTAAGATTTGTAGTGGCGATGGTCAAACCTGTTATATCATTATCAGTTTCAACACTGACCATTAACCGACAATTATATCATTGTTGATTGTAATAACCTTAAAATTGTGTAGTCACCATGGTCAAACATGTTATACAATGGTCAGCTTGGACACTGACAATGATATCATTGTCAATAGTGATCATAAGCGCTTATGATCATGTCGACAGTCACTTACAGGACTGGCAGTATGATCAGCGAACGAAAAGAAGAAGAAGATTGTCAATAGTAATAACATTAAATTTTGTAGTGACCATGGTCAAACATGTTATACCATGATCAGTATTACCATGAATATTAAAAAACATTCAACAGCATGGTTAACTGGAAAAAAAATGATGGTCGATTATGATCAAGCCATGAACGATTATGGTCAACCATGATATCATGGTCATTAGGAAATCATGGTTGTTATAGGGCACTCATCAGACCTCATAAATTATTTTCTTAAATAATTATTTTAATATATTTTGCACACTCATGTAAGAGCGACATCTGTTTAATTATCTCGCATTTTCACGAAGTTAAAAAAAGAGGTTTTGGGGAGGGGAAAAAATGTCGGCGTTGGCGTCCGGACAGGTTAATCTTTTTAAAATGACATTTGTGCTTATCCGATTTTAAAAACAATTACACAGATGTGTTCTATGGGTTGCTTAGGACTAGTCTGCATCAAAATTATATTGATTTTATCATTCTTTCCATATTTTTATCATGTTTGAACATAGAATATTGTATGTGTCAAAGAGTTATCTTTCTTGGCTGAGTTAAGGTTTTTTAAAACAACATTTTCACCGACAAGGGGTTATCCGATTTAAAAAAAAATTCACAGATTTGTTCTATACGATGCTTAGGACCAGTCCATGTCCAAAAGAAATCGACTTTCAAATTTCCCCCAGATTTTTTTGCCATTTGAACTTTGACTATTTTAGTGCTGATTTGCATGCAGATTATATCCTGGTTATGGTTCTTGGCTGTTTTAAGGTCTTTTCAAATGACATTTACACCCACAACAGGTTGGGCGATTTGAATAAAACTTCACAGATTTGTTCTATACAATGCTTAGGACGAGTCCACATCAAAAGGAAATTGGATTTTTTCACTGTTTAAACTCTGATTATTTTGTAGCGAGGCTAATTTCAACCTATCTCGAAACACGGGGGATTAGCTTGGTGGCAATGGCTCTGCTACACTTCAGAAATTGCCAGGATGAGGTGGCAGGTGAAAATGGGTGAATACACTTCAATAGTATTCAACAAGACGGTTCTTCAAATAATAAATGACTTCAACATTTAATAATTTTAAATTGACTCTATACACAAACTGATGTTGACACAAAATTTCTATACAAACTAAGAACGCTAAGAATCTCTGTCTACTATTTATCTATTTCTCTATCTCTAGCTCTGACTCTCACTGTTTCTCTCACTCACTCTATTTCCCAAATACACAAATTCCTTTACATTTTATAGCTATTGGTAGTTAAAGTAAACAGGAAGGTAGTGAAGAGACATGTTCGAAATAAGTTCAGACCATGTCTAAAATCATTAATAATTTGTTTAGTATTTGTGAATACAGGATTTATGCAATTCTATAAAATAAATATAATTAACCACTTTCATTCTGTATGCCTTGACAGTATTTTACTGACAAAATCAGAAAATCTGGATGACTATTTTGAAGATAATCAAAGCGAAAGTTGTTTCTGCTTGGGGCAGCAACAACCTTCAGTCAAATTATTTCCAAAATAATATGCAGGTTTCTTATGCCAATGTCTTGAAATATATTTGTGCGAATTTAGAATGAAAATGGTTATCAGATTATGAACATGCATTTTCAGATGTAAATTATTATATATAAAAGTTCAGTATATACATGTCTTGGAATACTGTGATTTATTATGTCCACACTGCAGGCTGGGTGGCTTTAATTGTCCTGGCTATTAATTGGGCTATTGTCCTCTGTCCACTATACTCCTAGAATTGTCACGCTTGATTTCATATGATTCAGTTGGCCATGATTAGGAACATTCTAATTTATGCTGGATAAAATCATTAATATATAATTTCACACAGAATTTCCTATACCTGGCCTAATATCACCATGACAATTTTATGGCTGATTTCGATGCAGGTTATATAGCCAGGTATATGGTTTGACTGTGTTAAAGTTTTTTCAAATTACATTTACACCAACAAGGGGTTATGCGATTGGAATAAAACTTTACAGAGATGTTCTATACGATACTTAAGACTAGTCCACATCAAAAGGCAATCGACTTTGACATTTTTTCCATATTTTTTCACCATTTGAATTTTGATTTTTTTAAGGCTGATTTGTATGCCAGTTATATATCCAGGTATAGGTTTTTGCTGCATTACGTTTTTTTAAATGACATTTACACCCACAAGGGGTTATGCGATTTGAATAAAACTTCACACATTTGTTCTATACCATGCTTAGGACTTGTCCACATAAAAAATAAATTAATTTCCAAAATCTTTCCATATTTTTTTGGCTTTTGAACTTTGATAATTTTATGGCTGATTTGCATCCAGGTTATATGTATTATGCTGTGGTTAAGGTTTTTTCAAATGACAATTTACTCTGCAAAGACTTGCTTTTGAAACTTGAGACCTTGGGGATGATTATACATATTGGCAAGGATGTGCATGACACTTTTGGAATTTAGTTCAGACCCCCAGGGGCCAGGCCCAGGGGTCAAAATGTTTAAATTGTCCAGTAATTATCGATTGTAATGCAACTCTTCCTAGACCATTTCAGATAGAAACTTGAAACATTTGGGATGATTGCACATATGGACAGGGATGTGCATGCCACTTGGAATTTTGGCATGCCCCCAGGGGCAGGGGCCTGGGGTGGGAAATGTGAGGTGAAAAATTAAATTTTTCAAAATGTTGTCATGTTTCATATCATTTTCAAACCAATGATAAGTAGTCTACAGTGCAAGGAATTATTTTGATCTTGGGTCGAACTGAGGGTAGGGGGGGGGGGGCGGTGTCAAAAGTGGGCAACAATCGATTGTAATGCAACTCCTCTTAGACCATTTCAGATAGAAACTTGAATCTTTGGGGATGATTGCACATATAGTCAGGGATGTGCATGACATTTTTGGAATGTTGTTATGACCCCAGCAGTATGGCCCTGGGGATGGGAAATGTGGGGCAAAAAATAAAATTTTTCCAAAGCTTGTCATGTCGCATATCATTTTCAAGCCAGTGATGAGTAGACTACAGTACAGGTAATTATTTTGATTTTGGCTCAAACTTGGTGTGAGGGGCGGGGTCAAAACTGGACACCAATCGATTGTAACACAACCCCTCCTAGACCATTTCAAATAGAAACTTGAAACTTTCTGTATGATTACACATATGGCTAGGAATGTGCGTGGTGCTTTTGAAATTTTGTTATGACCCGCAGTGGGTGAGGACTGTGCGTGGTCATGTCACATATCATTTTCAAGCCAATGATGAGTAGACTACAGTACAAGGAATTATTTTGATCTTGGTCTAAACTGAGGGTATGGGGTGGGGTCAAAGGTGGGCACTAATCGATTATAATCTAACTCCTCCTAGACCATTTCACATAGAAACTTGGAACTTTTGTATGATTGCACATATGGCCAGGGATGTGCATGCCACATTGGAATTTTGATATCACCCCCAGGGGAAGGGCTGGGGGGAAATGGTGGGAAGAAAATAAATTTTATCAAATGTGGTCATGTCACATATCATTTTGAAGCTTGTGGTTAGTAGACTACAGTACAACAAATTATTTTGTTTTTTTAGTCAATCTGAGGTCAGTGGCCAGGGGTAAAATGGGCGATCTAATTCTATTTATGTACATGGCTTGGACATTTTTTTTTTGCAGAATATTTAGTCCTGGGCCGACTGGGTCCTGCGGCAGCCATGTCCCGCAGTACCTTAAATATGTGAGATATTTGGTATCTTCTGATACCTCTTGCTCTGTTATGGAGTACTGTTATTGTCAAGCCCTATATGCGATGTGGATAATTTGGCTCAATACATCGATCCTAATGGTTTGCAGCATATGAGAATAGCATAGTGAATAGGCTTGACATGCAAGTCATGATCTTTTAGTATATTTATGAATCTTATTATTTGACAAAAATCTACAGAAGCTAGCATCCTCATTCACTTCAACTAATGAGCTGTCTTCAATGATAGATTGCCGTTGTAAATTCTAGTCATGTTTTGTCAACTCATGTGGTCTGGATGTTTCTCCTAGACGCTTTCACTCTGACCCATCTGTCAATAACACAGGAGTGAATAACATCAAACACTCCATTATCTCTCTTAGTACAGGGCATTTTCACATGCATGTTGAACGGCATTTTCAAATCACTCTGCATGTCTTCATTCTTGTTATAACATAACATATGTTATTCTTATAATTCAATCTTTGTTTCAGGAAATTTAAGCACAATCAATAATGTTTTGCCAGTAATTAGGTTAAAGCTACTGTTAAACACCCCAAGGGTTGCATACGTGTGTCCAGGCACTGACCAGTCTGGGCGGTGATACTATGTAAAGAAGGAAATTACAAAAATTCAATACAATACTATATTATTGCCTATGGGTACAGTTCAGTCTCCATTCAGATGCTCTTCATTAAGACTGATGTGAGAATCACCTAATAACCATTGTCCTGATGACAGTGTTCCCTACTGTATGAATGCTTTTGTGCATAAAATCTTGTCCTACCAAACAAATTTTGATAATATTTGCCATCTCGCTTCACCTTGGTCAGTGGTAAAAGTCGATTATTTTAATGGTCAAAGCCAATGCTGCCATTAATAAAAATATAGTCTATTTCTGCATGATATAAATCAGTTTATTAAAATATCTTGAATATGTACATTCTCATAGGTAAGCCTGAAGACGAATTTGTTTAAACTTTGTGGCCATACAGGTTAAGATCACTATTACTTAACACTTTCACCAACAAATCACTGAAAAAGTACACTATTCTGTTGAATATTTTGAAATTAATTTGCCTTGAAAATGAGATTTGAGGAAATCATCTGTGAAAGAGTTAAAGAGAGTTCATTTACAGGCCAGAATTTCTTGACTTAAAAACGCATTGCTATAAGTTGCTGCGTAAGGGTTGATTCTGTGTTTGGGAGAAGGGATAAACCATCAATTAATGGAGAGTTACAAGTCACTCTATGCGCATGGAAAATAGCAATGAGTTGTTTGAAAAGGGAGAAATAGAAATTGTGTAAGATTTTTGTTGGAAGTTTTAACAACATATTTAAATAAGTCAAAGAATCTATAGGTAACAATTAAATCAAGACTCACTTCCAAAACAACAACTATTTCGCATGCATGATATTGTAAATAATTTAGTTGTCACATGAAAGAACATGGCTACAAGTACAAATAAATTACATGAGTAAATGTTCTTGGTTAAGAAAATGAAGTAACGTGTCCTGTGTCTAATAAATGAATGTTTGTCTGACTTTAATTATGTACCCTAGTCCCTGAGAAATGCTTAAACACACGTGATACATTAGTAAGGGCTTTCCCCAGTATGGGTTGTATGCCACTATCGTTCTAATCCTCCTTTGTTACTCGTATATGTAAATAGGTCACATACAAATTTTACACATGTCAATCATCGTCAATCGACAAATCTGAAACACTTTCAGTCTGCTTTACATGCATAGTCAAAGCATCCTTATCATGCAGTAACCAAATTGATGAATCCAATTTATCAATAAATCATATAACACCATAATCAACTATGTCACATGTAGGCTGATGTCATAATCAATTACATCATAAAGGACATGATTTGCTCTGTCTTAAATGCTCCATTCTTGGTCAAATTATTTGATGACCTGGTAAATGCCAAGCCATTGATTTTATCCTATATGTGTTGGAAGTAGTGAGAAATTGTAATCTCTTACAAATTAGAGTACTGATGTAGCAATTGCTTCAACAGGCACGTGACACTCGAGAAAACCCTGAAAAAATCCCCAGATTAGAATGAATTTGTACCTTCTGTACTGGTTTTTTTATCTTAGCAGTAATTAATTTGCCTTTGTCCATCCTTAACCCTTTAATCCTCAAATTTGTTGGAAAAAAATCTATTTTCTCATAGAAAATGTCCATTTGCAGACAGAGAGAAGAGTATTTTTTAATTTTTACAACTGGAATGACAGGCCCAGTTACATAGCCAGTCATTTCAGTGGTAAATTTTCAAAAATAATCTCTTGCTCTACTCAACATTACTGCAGAAGCGGTTTTTGGTTAATATGAGTGTTAAAGAGTTAAGCCTGATCTATGTATGCGATAATCTCTCATGTTTTCATGCCATAGTACTTTATTGATCAGAGAATTATGCAACTTTTTCACAGAGAATGTTTATTTTGTTCAAAGTGATGACAACTCACCATATATCTCACTGATGACACTAATGTCCCTCCGTTCTTTTGAAAGCATTCCAACATTTCTTCACTAGGTCAGTGAAAGAAAGAGCATCCTTATTACTCTGTGGTTGGATACTGGGAATGACTAGCCAAGCCGGAACCAGGAAACCGCCGTCCCAGGCTATGTTATGGCTGCCCTACAGATGACTATACTCAATGCACGCGCTAAGGCAAGAATGTTTAAGACATGATTTACCTCCTCTGCACATGCGGCGGGCCACTGGGAGTACCCTCGCAATGGACAGGTTTTCTTTCATAGAATGAGACATGACCACAGTTGTGTGATACCGATGACTGAGTGGATACTTTTAGGTTGTTTAGGTTTCTCGCTGATGCCTCACCCACGAGCCTGGTTGACGGTAATTCTTTCGCTTCTCTGCTCTAATATATCTGACAGAGAAAGCACAGCAGAACCTCTGACATACCGCTCGGAGGGGGACATCATCTACACAGTCGGCAGTGTGACAACCTCCTTTTTGAAAGTGACGCAAAATAACAGTGGCCTAATAACAGCCTAAATAGATCTTTCCCACATAAGCATATTTAAAAAAAATACCTTCCCGGAATGCGTCGCGCATACCACTTCCGGCTGGTAAACGCGATAGCAGATGTGCAAACAGCATTACTTTACTATGGGAATCAGATAGTGCACTTTAAGCAGTGCATATGAAAAACTATGTACATAATATTTTTGAAGTCATACATGTACATCATTGGAAAGTTAAGCCAATTTTCTATACATTTCTGTATTATTTTTCATAGTTTTGTAAAATTTAATACAGTTGATTGCAATTTTAAAATATCCCCTATTTCCCACTTGAGTTAATGAATCTAAGTTGAATGGTGTATTTTATATACGCAAATAACTCAGTGAAAACATTACAAAAATATAAAAAATAATGTATTAATGTTTCAGCAATTGAATGCGCTTTCCAATGATATATGATTTAAATAATATAATGATTTTAGTTTATCATAGGAACAGTTTAGATTGTGGTGTATTTTAGTGCAAAAGTAACTCAATGTGGGTCAGCGGCTTGTTGGTGGCTATACCAGCCAGCGGTTTTGCTCTGAGCGTTGATTTTGGGAAATCCCAGCATAATGATGTCAATGTGGGAAAGGTGTATTCCTCCACCCTCAGAAACTTTGATTGTGCTGCTCAAGAATCCTCATGAACAGAATATTCGTTCCGTCTCCTGACATGAAAGAGAAGTAGACATCAACTCCACCGCAGCTGAACCTGCTGGTTTTTCATGCACTGTAACCTCATCAAAAATCACCGATGCCACCCACTGCTTGCTGTGAAGGAACTTGCCGCCGACCAAGTTCTACTTCTGCCTCTTTGTATTGTCTTGTTATGAAGGACACTTCTCCCACGACTGAAGAACATTGTTGTGAAAGTGAACTTCCACCATGCCATTTTATAGACCACTCATTTTCAACAATGGCTCACCAAATATCAACACAATTTTACAGCAGAGTTATATACTTAATGCATGGGTAATATCTGCATCATTACTAGTTTCAAAATCAGACTATCCACAGTTTGGTAAAATTGTCCGTGTTTGATTCATTACACTTGTTTGTTGGTGCCTTACTGAATATGTGTATTATGAACCATGCCAAATTTGCTTTGGCAATTCACACTATCAATGACTTTACAGCTGAGACATTGTATGCTTCAGTGTTCTTGTTTTTCTTAAGGAACGCTCTAAAAGAGATCGACCATCTTAGCCGTAACTTGGGGATGATGATCTCGCGCTCCACTCAACGTGAAGATAAACACTAGTGTTGTAGCGGTGTTGATTTTCGAATGCTCATAAATACAAATAATGACGCTCACCATTTTTGCCACTTCTCTGAGCGGGTGACACCCTCAGCGCTTCGCGAAATTGAAGAAATTGAATCGATGCTGCGATTGAAGCCATGTTGTCCCCTCGCCAAAAAGGCTACTTCTTTCGCTTATGCTATACGTCCCTCACATTTCACTTGGACCACCCTCAAGTAGTGTAGTCGCCAACAGACATTTCTTGCCACTTTTCCCCATTTAGCTCCCATTCAAAGCTCCCGCAATCTGCGTGTGTCTTCTGGTATCTCGATCTGTACTGCTGCAGCTTGGCCAGGAGCCACTTTGAGTAAGAAATATCATTAGGATTAGGAAAGTTGACTCCTTCGGTTCGCCATGTCTCTCAACTTGCCTTACCCATGCCTGAAAACGTTGTGACCGACGCCCCAAGCCATAGTTTCAACATTGCATTATTCTATCATGTCACGTAAGACTGCTCCCCATGGACCCTTTCCATTCTAGGCTTCGATAACCCCTGCCATCCTTTTGACCACTCCAACAGGTCTTGTAGAAAAGGTTTCGCCACCTAAATTCAGAACCACCCACTAAGACGCTTTAGGCATATCCTCCTAGGTTAGGACAAACACTGCCAATCTTTTCTTTTTACACCACTTGGATGGTGGTCAGGATAAACGTAGCGAAACTACTGGTTCTTATCGACCGAACCAGATAACCGCCACATACCTGGAATCTTTTCCAAGTTTGTTGCACCATCTCAGCCTGTCGTCAAGATCTTTTTGATGTTGCTCAAGTCAGTCTAGTCTCTGAGCCAAAGATTTGCCTAACTTTGTGAGGGTGGATATTCTTGCTTAACCTAATTGATCTTATCCTTCTGCAGCCGCCTGAGGCCTTAAAACCACAAAAGCATATTAGGTAACTAAACTAGCAATTCGCGCTGGATCCCTTATAACACTAGAGCTAGGTACACACAGAAGGCCCACCTCTGGATGTCTGCTGGGAACATCAGATCAACCAGGCGGCAACAACTAAATAAAGTACCCATGCCACCTGCATGTTCCTACCCTATAGGACACTAAAGTAAGATTCTTTTCCCATTCCACCTTAAAGCGGGCCATTAGGAAATCATTAGCTTTCAGCCCCAAACGACTTTCACGATGATCTAACTGTACCTATATGGACTGATGAGATGAGTAGCAACTGTTAGTGATGTACTGAGCGCCCAGGATAGATAGGAAGGCCCGCTGTCTCTTCCCCCGCTCCGAAGGAATCCTTGTTCCTCCTGCTTAAGACCCTCCCCCGAGAGACAACCTTTTCCCCCACCACCTCACAGGCCTAGCCACCTCCTGAACTACATTATTTTGGATAGGGTGATGATGCTCGCCTGATGATTAGGATGCGAATTGCTCCTGTCATCACTGCATGGGCAACTTTTGGCTGACGGCAAAAATACTGCGCACAGTTCTCAGGAAAACCTAAACGTTAAGTACAAGACCGCCCTCGTGCCTCCTCTCTTACTCCCATTCCCCTCCTCGACACACTGGTGCTTGAGAGAACCGCATAAACAAAGTGCAGGCAGGAAAGACCGAAAGCCACCTGCGGTAGAAAGCCACCTGCTAACCTTTCTTCCCATTTTGCATGCACCGCATCTGCATGCACCTCCCATTCCCTGCAGGATTAGCCTGATCAGATCCCTCTTCTCAGAAGGACTCACTCATCGGCCTGCGGGCACCTTTTCGACAATGTACACCTGGGGGCTCCCTCATTGCCAACAGAGCCTCAAACAATGCCACCGAAACCAACACCGCCACCACAGAAACCTCCATCACAGAAACCACCACCACAGAAACTACTACCACTGCCTTAAGAGCCACAACTACCATCGCTGTCACACCACTGACTGCTTCTGCCACTCCGACCACTTCTGCTGCTCCGACTGCTTTTGCCGTAACGAGCGTACACATCGGCGCGACCCTCCACTCAGACTGAAAGAGGAAGGTGAATCACCAGGAAGGAAAAAACACCCATAGTAGATGGTGACGGACATTTGACGGAGAATGGCCATTCCTAGCCATGATCTTCCACCCACGGAGAGCGGAGACAAGTCTGGCATATCGACCACCGGGGAGGAACCAGCTCTCTTGGTGCATGTCGGAAATGTCCGTCCAGACCTGCGTGTCTCCAAGGAGATGGCTGACTGATCCGGTGAGGAAACGTTTGCAGGGGAGCCCCAACCTTGCATCTAGGGGATGGCGTCGCATGCCTCGAGACCAGGACAGATACCTGAGAGTCACCCCGGATGGCTCATGGGTGTGGACAGCCTCTGCCTTGGCGGACCAACCTCACTTGACTGAGAGGACAGTTTGTGAAATGACTGACCACCCAGTCACCTGCGACGGGCACAGGCGTGGGATGGTGGACGCCAAGCCACAACTCAGGATCTTAAAAATCAGCAGTAGATTTTATTGCCACTATTTGTTCACTTAACTCTCATTAACCTGGTAATAGTCAAAATGGATTTTTTTAAATGAGATTTTTGCATCTAGTTATAGGTCAAGAGAAGACTATTTTTGATGATTTACCTCTGGACTGAGACTCGTGTATCGAGCCAGTCATAAATTTTCACAAATACACTTCTCTTTAGCAGTAATTGGGCATTCCTCAACAACACTGCAGTGGCTGGTTTTGGCCCGCTTGACCAGTAAAGAGTTAACATGCTTGGTGATCGAGCCAGTCATTCCATTGATACGGTTTCTAAAATATTATTGTCTTGAGCTGTAAATCAACATTCCTCAAGGCCACTGCCAGTTTTTTGTATATTAGCCATTAAACTCTAACCTGCCTATAGAGACTACTGTTTGATGGTCCGTTATATATGGGTTTGACTCTATAGTACAGTGCAGAAATAATGTAAAATGTTTCCATGATAATTTAAAACATACTGTTTAATATTATGAACTTTATTAAATTGGAAGTAAGGCAGCAATGTCTTCCAATCCAATTATGTTCAAAATATTCAACATTGCATTTATTACTTAACTAGCATGTTTCTGCATTTATTCCTGAACAGTATTGTAATTCCTTCATTGTGAGAAGCTTTTAGTCATTCAGAACAGGTGCAATAAAGGATATTGGCGAACTGCTTCTGATGGATACGTGTAGGGAATAATTGCAAAGTGGTCTTGAAATGGCATGCTTAATTTTTATATAATTCATCCCTGAGGAATTAGGTGTTATTTTGTGCTTTCAGTCTCAGGAATCCTTCTTTTCCATTTAGAATATCATAAAAAAGACGCATGGAGATTGAAAGCTGGAGGCACGCTGCGCAATGAAGTTTTGCTACAGTGTAATGAAATGTCTCGAGAATCCTGATAGGTTGAATATGCCCTGGGGAAATGCCATTTTTAACTGGAGTCAGACAAATATTGATTGGATGGTTATGAGAAATGAAGAAATGTTTTGGTGTTTTTTTACCTTAGTTAATAAAATGTTACACAGAGGAGCAATAGAGGTGTCACTTCATCCATCATCTGTACTGCTATCCATCATCAACAAGAATTTCATAAATTGACAGAGTAGGGGGATTAAACCCAACTTTTGAAAACTCATTTTGTTCGCTAATCTCTCTGGGGGTTCTGAAAAAGGACGTAAGGTAAAACCTGTCTATAGTGAATGCATGCTCTGGGGGCCAAAGACTGGCATCTCTTTAGCACTACTATGCAAATCTGGTCATGAAAATCAAAATATTGGCTAAATGAATGTCCATTTGCAGGCATTTAGAAAATTTATACCTAGAGTGAGTGGCTCGGTCATACAGAGACGCATTCCAGTGGTTAATTTTCAAAAAATAGTCCGCTCTTGTCTTGCAAATAATAATTCCGTAATACCCCTGCTGAGGCCATTTTGATCAATCTGACCATTAAAGTGTTACGGTACAGTGTCATAACACTACTCATTTTAACCTGTTAATGGTCAAGCCAACCTAAACTGACAGCTTCAATGGGCTTGAACATAATTTACCGTTTCAGTTTTAGTTATGCCCCGCCCATCTTTATCTAAGCTCCACCCACACCTCACTGTTGTTGAGATTGATCGATCTCTGAACTTCCTGACCATCAATTTCCAGAAAACTATACAGGTAAGCTGGTGAATATTTTGAAACTAACTTGACTGGGCGCTGTTGCTGCCTATGGCAAATAGTAAAGACATACAATTCATACAATGTATCAGACTATTAAGTGCTAAAGACGAACTATATCGAGTCATTCATGATGTCATGATTATCTCACGTAGTTGATTATGATGTCATATGACCTCATATGATAGATGGATAAACTTGGAAATGTCCATTGGATAAGACAGTGATGTCTTCCAATCTAGTTAATCTTCAAAATATTCAACAGAACATTTCTTACTAACTAGCATGTTTCTGGATTTTTTTAAAAAACATATAGACTTATTTATGATCTGTGTTGTGTTTATGTCTGGTACATTACCGCTTGGCAGGTTTCATTATATATTATTCACACTGGGGCATGGCAGATATTTTCAGAACATGTCCTTTGAGGTAGAAACGATAGTAAATGTATAAAACGATAGTCGTTATATTATATGAAAGCCTCTTTAATTTCATGACAAACGTCCTTGACTTTTTATGTAATAAATACTTACTCCTACCCACTACAGTTTGGGTGATATCTCAGGGATGACCATAGATTCAGATAGTGTCATTTAATATACTGCTGTTTCAATCTGTACCCCATGAGATCACATCTCCCAGGCTTCTCTCCTGTTAATAAATCAATGTTTTTTCTCCTGTTTCACCCAAACCACTCTTGTATGTCTTTGGTTTACCTGCCTGCATTGGGTGGAATGGGATGGCTCTATTCCCCCCCCCTCCCTCCTGCATTATTGGGTATATTACATGTAAGGCCCTTACTGGTGATCTATCTCTCTTGCTACAGCAATGTGGACGATTTAAGTCACCACTTGGTTTCTAACATCTAGATAATTCTAAGCACCTGATCATGGTGACTACATTGTGTTCACAAGGTTGATAAGAAAACCCAGGCCATAATCCAATGCATTTGATCTGACTCATTACACCTTTCCCACATTGATGTCATTATGCCCGGGATTCACCTAAATCAATGCTCAGAGCATAATTACTGGCTGGTAACGTTGCCAACAAGCAGCTGACCCACCTTGAGTTACTATTGCACTAAGATACACTGCAATTTAAACCGTTCCTCTGATAAACTAAAATCACTATATTATTTAAGTCGTACATCATTGGAAAGCGCGTTCAGTTGTCTAAACGTTAATGCATTATTATTTATTTTTTGTAGAATTTTCACGGTTATTTGCGTATATAAAATACCTAGATTCATTAAATCAAGTGGCCAATAGGGGCTATTATAAAATCACAATCAACTGTATTCAATTTTACTAAAATATAAAAACGAATACAGAAATGTATAGGAAATTGGCTTAGCTTTCCAAAGATGTATGACTTCTATAATATTATGAAATTAGTTCTTCATATTAACTACTTAAAGTCTGTTGTATCAGATTCCAATAGCAATGTAATGCTGTTTGCGCATTGGTGATAGCCATTATCAGCCAGAAGTGGTATGCGTAATGCATTCTGGGAAGATATTTCCCCCAAATACGCTAGTGTGGTAAAGGTCTATTGTCTGCATTTTGTGAGCATTTCTGACTACTGAAAGCTACCGGACAATCACTTCAATGGGCAATAACTCTGTGAACCTGTTGAATATTTTGAAAACAGTTTGACTGAAGTTGTTGGTGACTAAGTCACCAACAACTTTCAGTCAAATTGTTTTCAGAATATTCAACAGGTTCACAGAGTTAACCCAAATGGAAAATGTAGTTTGCAGAATCTCGGCAGGTCACAGAGTTAATTTAGCCAAGTACTGAATTGAAATTCATGAGAGGCAAAATAACACCCCATGGGTTAATTAACTGACCCAGATTCAATAAGATCATGCTAATTTGACATCAAGACTTAGCTACAGATTTATCAGGATTCTTATTAGAAACTGTAGCAGAAATTAATTGGGTGCTTATTGCCTCAGCACAATTGCTTAGGCACTGATTAAAAGTGAGCATTTTGCTGAGTGACTTATTTGCTTATGATCTCTGTTTTAATCACGCAATGTCAACATCATCTTGTCATAATTCCATCTCTAATGACATGACACATAACCTCTTGGTGCAGGATCACAGAGTACACAGACTAGAAATATGATTATATATATATATATATATATATATATATATATATATATATATATATATATATATATATATATTCTGTCAATCTTCTCAGAAACATTATATCACCTTAGGCTTAGCTCTACATCTCATTAACCCTTTAAAAGGTAAGTTATCTAAAAAGGCCTCTGCAGCCTAAGAGAAGACTATTTTTGAAAGTTTACCAATAGAATAACTAGCTCGATAATCCTACAAGTCGTTTCAGTGGTAAATTAAAAAAACCCCAGTCTTCTCTTGGCCTGCAAATGGACACTGGATAAGGATAAACTAGAATTTGACACCTTTGATGGTCAAGATGGTGGAAAATGGTCTCCGCATTATTCTTGAGGAATGTCCTAATTTACATGACAATAGAAAGCTATTTTTGTAAATTTCAGTGTGCTGTAAATTTACAAAAAAACACCAGCATAAAGGTCAATTGTCTTAAATAAACTTCACCATTAAATGGTTAATCAGTATGAGTTGCATTGTGAGCACTTTGGCGTGCTGTTGGCACAAGATGGGGTTAAACCATTCCTCAATCTGCCCTAATTCTTGTAGAATCTTGTATCTCGCATTCGGATATCATGATAATATTCTGTCACATGGAAGATGAATTACTCCGGATGAGGTGTGTTAGGGAAAGCCCCCCAATAGGGAACTGATTACAATCCCTCATTCAGATCTGGTAAATAGTTAAGACTCTTCTATATAGGGAAGGATGATGGCTTCTGAAATTAGCTTAATATAATAGATTAGAACCATTTCTAGCTATGCCTCACTCATTTCTAGCCATGCCCCACTCATTTCTAGCTATGCCCCACTCATTTCTAGTTATGCCCCGCTCATTTCTATCCCTATCCACTTTTGATGCGTGTTAGAATCAATTTGAAAGTTTGAAACCTAAATTCACAGAAATCTAAATTTCAAGGTAACGATGCAAGTAAAGTGTTGCAGATTTTGAAACTAATTTGACTGGGGGTCCAAGTAAAATTAATCTTGAAATGTTCAACAGAATGATGGTATACTAAATTGTATATTTATCAAATAAATATAAAGTTCTTAAACTTTGTGACAAACTTTTAGATTTTCATAACATTATGACTGTAACACCAACTAACATGTTACATATTTGATTTTGAGATCAGATACTTGAGTGACAGATTGGATCCCTCTATTGCTGGAAATGTCTTGCTGTCAACAGAAACAGCTTACAGAAAACCTGTTTATAGATCAGGTCTAATGGAGGGATATTCAGAACTAACTACCCCATGTCTATCCATAGCGCAGGCCAAAGTACAGGAGGAATTCTCAGACAATTTGTTTATTTATATGCTAATCAGGTGCATATACTCGCTTGTACACCAAGAATTTCTAATAAGACAATACAAACCTGATAAATTACTTTCAAGGAATCTGAAATGCACTCTCATACTCAGGTTGTATTGACTAGATTCCATATAAATTTGCTAAATGGCGATTTCAACATACATGTAGGCTATGTGACTGTCAGTGTCAGGAGAGGGAGGGGGGAGGGGTGGGGGTGGTAGAATAACAGTTTAATTTCACAAATTAGATTTAATTTTTTTAAATAAAAATTTAAAAGGAAAGCGTTGGAGCCTACTAATGATTTTATTACAGTTTATGTAAGTAGTATAGCAAAATCTTTCTAAAATTATTTTCTAAATCAACAAAATATAGCTGGTGTTAATGCATTGAGAGGTACCGGTAACATTTGAGTGAAATCTACCATGCATTGTGGGAATTGTTTTATAGATACCGGTAGATAAGAGCTGTAGATTCAAAATGACATTTCTTGACAAGATTCAAAGTAGTGGATGGCTTCCTAATACAACTTTGGATTACACTTTGAACTATGCAAGTAGATATTTTTTTATTTTTTGCTAGGAATTGTTTCTTAAAAGATGAGATTTCAGCTTTAATCCCTTTAGTGTTAAATATTACAAGGTGTCAATAACAAAGACAAATTTGTCCAGTACCAGCATCCTTGTTATATTTTTCAATCGGGCCGCTGTGAGATCAAAATTGTTTGTTTTTTAAATAATATTGCTGAGAGCTATTGCATTTGAGCTTTTGACCTCCTAATTGGCACACTACGGGACCCCATGGCCAAGCATTCACCAGTGCATCCCTCCAGTAGAACAAGAGTTGTTAGAAAATGTCTTAGATATTTAACACTCATAGCAACCAAAAATGGCTTCTGCAGTCGTCTTGAGAAATGTCCATTTGAAGACAAAGAGAAAACTATTTTTGAAAATTTACCACTGCAATGACTGGTTCAATAACAGAGCAAGTTATTCCGGTGTTAAATTTTCAAAAATAGTCTTCTCTTGGTCTGCAAATTGACATTTTCCTCTGAGAAAAATTAAATTTTCTTTTAACAAATTTGAGTGTTAACGGGTTGAGAACAAGAAGAAGAAGAAGCACTCCATGCTCACATTAACACTCAGGCTTAGCGACATGTGTAAAAATAATAGTCTTCTCTTGGACTGAAGATGGACATTTCTTAACCATATAATCCTAAAATTTGTTCAAGAATACTTAGATTTTCTCATTCAAAATGTCCATCCGCAGACTCAGAGAAAATTATTTTTGAAAATTTATCGCTGGAATGATCGGCTCAACATTCCAGTGGTAAATTAAAAGAATAGTCTTGTTGTTCTGTGAGGCTGTTTTATGGGAAGTTTGAGTGTTAAATGGGTACTGCCAAATTTTGGCCAGCTTAACCCTTATGTGGTTAGTTAAATATAGAAATCTCACTCAATGAAGACTTTTATGTGAATATAGGTATATGAATGGAGGAATCCAGCAACAGCACCCAGTCAAAATAGTTTCAATATATTCAATACCATGTTTATTATATAGTATTTGAAGACATACAATTTGTACAACAATGTTTAGTCCGTCATCAATTATGTGTTCGTGACGAACTTAGCTACATAATTTATGACATAGTTGATTATGACATCATCCTTCCCATCACGTAGTTGATTGTCAAATCATATGATTGATTGAGAAACTGGAATCCGCCATCGCATCATGGACTTGTGTGATTTTCTAATAGCAATAGTCGAATATTCTATTAATGTATGTAGCTACTGCTCGGTGACATGCCGCTTTAGTAAAGCTTATCCGAAGGTCAAGGATAATTACATACCTGACAGCTTAACAAGTCAGCTTTGCCATTTACATTTGATTAATGGGCAGCTTTATTTTTCTTTGTTTCTGTATCCTGTCACGTTGAGGTTTTCTGGATAGATTAATGTTTCACTCTCAGGAATTACATGTGATCCCCTCACTCAAGAGTTGACAGGATTCATATGACTCTTACTTTTACCCTTTAAATTGTTAATGGTCAAGCTGGCCAGTGGTCAGAACTTACCATCTTGAAGATTTTTTTTTTTTGCCACTGGAATGATTGGCTCAATAACCAAGCCAGACATTCCAGAGACACATTTTAACAAATAGTCTTCTGTTGGCCAAAATGGACCTTCAGCACCCAAAGTTTTAATTTTCTTGAAAAATCTTGACAATCAAAGGGTGAATAATTCACTTCCAAATCCAACCTAGAGCTGCTTAGGGTGATAAATATTAAAATCCTAGCTATGTTAAGATCAACCTGACTGAATGCTATTGCTGAGTTATGCAAGTCATTTTAGAAATAATTATCAGGACTTATCGGCCATTTATCAATACAGTTAAGCCTTTCTTCAGATTCAACATTCTGCAGACTTTAGTGATTGTTAAAAGACTAACAATAACTGCACGGGTGCGGATCATGTTGTTTGGATCTTTCCTTACTACATTGTTTAAAGACAGTTTATGCATAATGAATTAGTAACCATACATTTGCAAAATTGATTTTTATCTTTTTTCTTTAAATTTTTCAGAAATACAGAATGTATAATGTCCGTGTACGACGTCTGGAGGGGGAAAAAGTTGTGGCCGAAATGGCAGCCAATATGGAGAAAATGTTTCAGAGAAAAGTGAAGGCGGCACAGGTATGTTGTCAATACAATATTATCCATATTAGACATTCGTTCAACATCAGAATAAGGTTTTGACTTGCCTGTAATGTCAACCTGCAGCTGAAATGGAATTGCTAATTGCTATGTATCTCATGTAAGACTGTATTAATCTTTTAGAGTGGCAAGTTAGAGATTGGGAATAGCACATAGCTGATTTGAAATATGGCTGAGTATTCGGAAATAATTTGACTGAATGTTATGACTGCAAAAGTAACAACAACTGTTAATAAAATTAATATTTTTAATGCTTAAGAGATCTTTCCAGAACTTAAAAAGTTTTTAGCAACCTAAATTTAAAGTCTTCAAAATCTGCAGTCAAGAGCTCTTTAATATTATTCTCATCTTGAGGCATTCATACAATCTGTGTGTCTTCATCAAGAACAGCTCACCATTGATTAGTTCTGCTGTCTTCTAAATCTCAAGTTATTTGATGAAATCCTCTGATGGTTTCTGTAGTCCATGATGCGATCAAAGATAATAATGGCATAAATTCTTGTGTACCACTAGTGTGTGCAGTCCACCGCCACACCCACCACCACACCCATATCACTTCCAGCGGTTCAGCAAAATGATACTCTTTGATTGAGCATCAAATCAGACATGCACCCAGTCGGTGCCCAGCTAGATGCAAATTTGATTTCTTAGTCCCAGTTAGGGTACATGGGTTTTCATAAATTTCTGTACTTGCCAATCAGTGTGGTTGATGCAAATAGGGTCCATTGTATGTAACTGATGGATCCACTAGGATTCTCGGTCCTTGCGGAAGGATGAGTTTTCCTTACATTCAGGATCATGTAGTAGAACCTCTATTATACGATATTGTCGATCAAGGTCTGAGTGGAGACTGCGGACACTGCAGAGGTTCTGGAAGTGGCGAATTCCATCTTAATAGAGGACTTCTAAACTCTTCTTATTACTTTCTTCAAGACTACTGGTTATGCTACCCCTTGTCTTCAAATGAAGATAAAGCTATAGTAATTTTTATACCCCGCCAAAAAATTTGGCGGGCTATTATGTAATGGCGCCATCCGTCCGGGCGGGTGGGCAGGCGGGCGTGCGGATGGCAGAGTGGTTTCCGGATGATAACTCTGTTACCGTGTGTCAGATTGCATTGAAACTTCATAGGGTGGTTGGACTAGGTCTTGGGAAGAAACCTATCGAAATTGACAATGATCCAAAATCCAAGATGGCCGCCAGCCACCGGTTTCCAGATGATAACTCCGTTACCGTTTATCGGATCGCTTTGAAACTTCATAGTGGTTGGACTAGGTGTGAGGAAGAAACTTATCGAAATCGACACTGATCTGACATCCAAGATGGCCACCAGCCACGGGCTGCCATCTTGAAAGTTGGTTTCTGGATGATATCTCTGTTACCATTTATCGGATCACTTCCTAGGGTCGTTGGAATATGTCTGGTGAAGAAACCTATCAACATTTATGATAATCCAAAATCCAATATGGCCGCCAGTCAGCGGCAGACACCTTGAAAATTGGTTTCCGGACGATACCTCCTTGACCGTTTAGCGGATCGCTTTGACACTTCATAAGAATTACTGGTCTGATGGGTCTGAGGAAGAAGTAAATATTTTCTGATAGCTGTCATTCATTGGTTTGTCATCATGGTGGGGTATTATGCGCCGTTTGCTGCGCTCTTGTTAAATCTTAGAGGAGTAAACTAAATTCGCCTGATGCTGATCAGGGTTTGCTTGAGTCTCGGATGCTAGTGCTGTTGTGGCTGCTTGCTTTTATAGCCTTTGTTTGTTTACAAATTATCCTTGTTTCCTGGAAACGTTCTAAAGATGCTGGCCTGTTGTTCTATGTGCTGGCCAGGTTGTTGGCCACCATACATTTGTCTTCATACCTGACCTTATTACTTTCATGATTTAAGCAACAAATATGCACAGGAAGATACCTGGTTTATAAATACCTAGTTATGGACAAGGAAAAAAGTATTTAAAAAAATTAACAGCGATATGACTGCATCCTGTCAGTGAAAATTTGATAAAATGGTCCCTGTAGATTAACCCTTTAACTCTCAAAGGTGCTCAAGAAAATTTCAATTTTCTTATGGAAAATGTCCATTTGCAAACCAAGAGAAGACTATTTTTTGAAAATTTACCACGGAAATGACTGGCTCAAGATTTAAAAAAATAGTCTCTTGATCTGCAAATGGACATTTCTCAAGACCATTGCTGCTGAGAAGCCATCTTTGGTTGATATGAGTGTTAATGGTTTAATATGAGTTAATGACAGTGTGGTCTTAATACGGAGTTAATGACAGTGTGGTCTTAATACAGAGTTAATGACAGTGTGGTCTTAATACAGAGTTAATGACAGTGTGGTCTTAATACAGAGTTAATGACAGTGTGGTCTTAATACGGAGTTAATGACAGTGTGGTCTTAATACGGAGTTAATGACAGTGTGGTCTTAATACGGAGTTAATAACAGTGTGGTCTTAATACGGAGTTAATGACAGTGTGGTCTTAATACGGAGTTAATGACAGTGTGGTATTAATACAGAGTTAATGACAGTGTGGTCTTAATACGGAGTTAATGACAGTGTGGTCTTAATACGGAGTTAATGACAGTGTGGTCTTAATACGGAGTTAATGACAGTGTGATCTTAATACGGAGTTAATGACAGTGTGGTCTTAATACAGAGTTAATGACAGTGTGGTCTTAATACGGAGTTAATGACAGTGTGGTCTTAATACGGAGTTAATGACAGTGTGGTCTTAATACGGAGTTAATGACAGTGTGGTCTTAATACTAATTCTAAAGTAAAAATATGACGTGACGCTTGGCCTGTTTACCTTTTTTTGAGTGCAGAAAAGCAAAACTATCAAGGACACCATATTCGGAGCAAAACTCCCAGGATCCACAACTCAGGTACACCATAATCCCCTTCTACCATGCCACTTCACGAACTGCAACATTGGCAACAATATGGAAATGTACAGGTGCTCTTAGGTACCTTAAGAGCACCTAAATGCTGTACCGAGTTCATGAAATTCCCCTTTGAACTCCCCTTTCCTGTGGCCAGAAAACAGCCCACGGAGTCAAGGAAAGGAAGTTGGAAGTCAGTATTAGTAACTCAATCTGCCACTTTGTCGTAATATTATAATAAAAAAATATATACAATCCAAAATAAGTTGTTTGTCTATTACAAATCACAGTGTAATATTCATATACCTGCCTCTCCATCTTATAGCAAGTCTCTACCCTCTCCAGGGGGGTGTTACAAAGGCTTGCGCCATGTGTTCTGGTATTCCTGGAAAATTACATGTTACGTAATATAGTCTGAGCTGATGTCTTTCAAAATGTAACATATACCTTATCTAACATACATAAAAAGATAAATTGATAACCATCTGTATGTGCAACTGTATGTCTAACAATTATAATAGATAAGAATAAGTGTATGAAAATGCTCATCGTCAAAGTAATTCAGCATTGATTCAAAATCTTTAGTCCGCAAAAATTCCAACCTTCCACAATACGCTTTGTTGAATGCCTTTTCATATCACTGAACTTACCTTTTCATGTAATGTAATTGATTTTGAAGCACCAGAAAAATTGTATGCTTGCAGTTTCCCTATTATTTGGACAATGATTTTTTTTAAGTTACATATATGTTGTAGGTAAGTTTACTCATTTACTTAAAGGAAAGGAACAGGGAACTAACATATGCTCTTGAATGATAGCTTTATATAATAATCAACCTATAGCGACCAATGAAAAACAGAAATAAATCAGAATAATTAGAAAAAACAGCTAAATACCATCTATCGTATTCTGGCGGGAACCAATTAGTGACGAAGTTGGACCCATGCGCTTCGTTCGGTGTATGCTGAGTGAAAAAATAATACCCACTATAGCCAGTCATTTAAGCTCAGTTTTATTTGCGCTAAGTTGGTTAGCCACTGCGTCCTACAGGTAAAATACTGTCTAGTTTTAAAACAATTTGACTGAAAGCCGTTGTTTCCAGAGACAGGATCTACATTCAGTCACACGAATGTCAAAATATTCAGTAGGCATCATATTGCGACCTTGGAAACCAGCAGTGTATTTTGAAATCATTCTGAGCAAAACTTGTTGCTTCCACCAGAAAAAGTGACTTTCAAAAATAACGTTTTCAAAAGGATCAATAGTGAATTAGTAGTAGTGAGTTAATTGCTCTACATAGGTGCGTATAGAGAATTCTATTCATACCGCTTAGAAAACTATATTCAGGTGCGCTTTTGTTATATTCAGGTAGGCCTACGTGGTATACCTGCACACACAGTTGCCACACGGTGGAGTGCGAAGCACCGACTTGGTCACTAATTGGCTCCAAGTTAAGCAATCATAGTTGTTATTACACCACAAAACATCCATTAGCGTTCAATCACTACTTGCTAAATCAATTATCTGCATTTTGCTATCAGAATAAGATTTTTATGCCTGCATACACACCTCCCCATGCCTAATCCTATTCCTATGGACCCTCAACCAGGCTACTGGTTGAGTCCCATCTCCAGCCTACCATCAGGTATAGACTGGCACCAGTCTATACTCACCTCATAGTGACGCTTGTCGCTAAATGCGCTCGCGCCTGCGCATTAGAGCCCGAATAGGAAACAGATTCACTTTTCAATTATTCTGCAGGCAGAATAGTTGTCTAAAAATATTTGTATAAGTTTTTGTGTTTTGCGCTGTGTCAGTGATACCTTTTGACTTTATATCTCGGAAGAATATGCCCAATATGAAGTCAATCCTCCCTAAGTTACATCTAGGAAGTATAATTGTGTTTATATTGTATCTTACAGACAAATTTTATATATTACCGGTTTTCGCGAAGATCGTTTTGCTTCGTGGTATCTTGATTATTATGCCTATCCTTACTTCCTCATCATCATTAATAATGTCCAGTCCATTTCTAGAGCCTGTAACGAATTGTCAGATAAGGCAAAATGTTCATCGTCAAAATGTGATCGTCATCACTCTATCGAGTTCGCCGGGCACATCTGTGCGAAGTGTACATCCTGTACACCCAATTCTATGTGTGGAATTTGTAGAGGGTGGCCGGTTTCGGTAGCGAAAGCATTTTTATTTTATTTTTAAAGATTTGTCTGTCACAATTGCTGCCCTCTGGTCGTCCGTCCCCTTCCTCCATTGCTAGCAAGGCAAAGGCTGTTTCCTTTGCTCAAACTTCGGTTCCTTTATCGGTAGCAATGGAGGGGGGAAACTCGTTGGGATATTCTGACGCCGTGTTGGCGCTTTTTGCGGGGTTCGAATCTTTTGCCTCGGTGCTGACTAAATCGCTCGATGAGCAAATATCTTCTGCTATTAAGGAGGCCAAAAAAGCAAGAAAGTTCTTCAAGTTCCGAAGGCTAGCGGGCGTTCCCGCAAATGGGGAAAGTCGGCCCCTCTAACCTCGAGGCAGGTTAGTGTCACCAAATCAGAAGTCAAGAGCATCCAAGCTCTTGAAGGTGTGCTCGAGCAGTGCACCAGATAAAATCCACATAAGACTTGAGGGTGACGGGCATAACCTTCAAGCAGTGGTGGCGTCGGCTGACACCGGTGTCCATAAGGCCAGTCCTTATGAGAATGCCAGTTTTACGGTGGTTCCGGTCGTTACGGTTGTGTCTAGATCGCCCGGTTCTAAGAGTTTGATCCCTTGTCTTGCTAGTTCCAGTTCCATTGTGGGGGACTCGGGTTTACTTCCATTTTCCGCATCTCAGTCTTTTTCCGTCTGAACTTCCGGTCTAGCAAGACATCCAGGTCTTCAAGATCCAGTTCCTTCTTCGGTGGTTTCCGTTTCCGGTAGGACTTCCGGTTTAGTGGGTAATCCAGGTCGGTAAGATCCGGTTACCACTTCCGTTTCGGCCACTTCCGGTCTGTCTTCCGTTTATGTAGGACATCCGGGTCCTAAAGATCTGGTACCTACTTCCGTTTCCGGTTCTATTAGCGCTTCCGGCCATTCCGGATATCCAGAGTCTGAGGACTCCTTTTATTTTCGAATTCCGGCAGAGGCGTTTCCGTTTCCGGTTTGGACGCTAGTCAGTACACTTCCGCTTCCGGTCTTAGGGGTGTACTTCCGGGTCGTCCAGACCTGGATAGACTTCCGATTTCCATTTCCGGTTTCAGGAGAGCTTCCGGAAGAATGCATATCCGGGTCTGTTGGACCCGGCATTGCATTGTTCATCAATTTCCGGTTCCGTTTTTTCAGTTTCCTCTTCCGGTTATTCTGTACATCAGGGTTGTAGGATCTTGATCAGTTTCCGGTAGTCTACTTCCGGTTTTATCCATTTCCTTTTCCTTTTTTCCACATCCGGATTTCGTACAGCCGGGGATAGGGTCATTTCCGGTTTTACCCGGCATTTCATTGTTCATCCATTTCCGGTTTTTCAGCCTCCTCTTCCGGTAATTCTGTACATCCGGGTTGTAGGATTTTGATCAGTGTCCGGTAGTATACTTCCGGTTTATGCATTTCCGTTTCCCTTTTTCCACATCCGCTTTCCTAGAATCTAGTCATCTTCTTGCCTAAGAATTAGTCTTATTTCCTTATTTGTTTAATATTGGGAATGTTTAATGGCTGAAAATATTCATGCCAAGTCATTGCCAGTCTTGTAGTCTCTCTTGGAATTGTAGTCTATTCAGACATTTATTCGTTTATCAGTGACAATTTGCAACGTAATTAAAGACTCTCCTGACTGGTTACCGTATGGGATTTTGTTGCAGATTATTTTATATGCGCATTTTATCAGCCGATAAGTCAGTGTGTATTCTACGCATTATTTCGAGATACGATTTTTGCTTTCATCCAACTTTAGATGGCCAGTTGTCTTCGGGCCATTCAACCTTTTTTCTCGCTCCTTTTACCTCTTATGTCGGCAGGTTGACATATTTATTTAACCAAAGGGAGTTTATTTGTGGATGGGATAACCCTGATTTTTAAGTAAATCGTAGTATAATTTTGTCAGTCGCTGAAAAGAATTAGATTCAGTAAAGGTTTCATAGGATCATTATGAATACAGGATTAATGTCTACAAGTACATTATTCGCTTAGAAAGGATAATCAATCGGATAAGGAGGCAGGAAGGAGGAATATGAGTCAGATTCTTCTTCTGCGTTGACATAGTTTCGGTGAGTTCGTTTTGTTTTCATTTTTTCCAGATTTTGTTTGTTTTTCCTTTTATAGCGTAATTTTTGCTCTATTTTGACTGGGTTTCTGCGGGCCTTCGGACGGTGGTTCAGGGGGCAGGGCTCGGGATTTGCTGGGTATTTTGGGGGCAGTTTGGCTGAGGGTTGTTGGTGATGCCACCGGCAATTTTCGGTCGGATTATTCCCGGACTATTCGGTGAGTCTTGGGTTTTTGCTCGGTGAGGTTGTTGTCTGGGGGCTGGCGGCGGGCCGGTTGGAGTGGGGTTGGGGTTGCGCTGGAGGGGGGAGAGTGGCCGAGAATCTTTGGATTTAAGCATCCACCAACTATTTTCGGTCAAAATGTTTTCTAAATCTTTGCAAGTCTAGAGATATTACAGTTGTAATATGTCGTCTGCAAAATTCAGTATTCAATCAGTTAATATCTAGTATCAGTGTTCAATCTTTCCTTTTATTGGGATTTCTAACACAATGTCATTTGTTATTACAAAGATGAAATTATTGATGCTAAGACTATGAATATAAGAATCAATAAATTTATTAAAATCTTTTAGGTTTTCTGCCTCTTGGCATAAATATCGAATTGTTTAGGATATCTAATTTATCAGCAAGCCCGAGCGGCTAGGCAACCGTTGATGTATTCAATACAATTTTTATTAAATCTCCATTATTATACGATTTTTAAATTAGATAGTCTAATGTTGGCCATAGTTCTCTTATCAGGACCTTGTCATGTGTTCTATTCATAGAATTGTGATGACGGTCATCGCTAGTAACTTTCCCATAGGTCATGTAGATCTCAGGCACATGATTTGGCTATATATTGACTCTAAGCACTCCCATAGACTTACTATGGGGTTTTGGTTTGCCACAATCTCTGGTTAAATCTCTGTAAATAAAATTATCTATAATTTTTGCAGAGTCTTTAGCATTATTAATAAGTTAGGCTATACTGATTTGACCCTTTTTGGTCTCCATTCAGAGTAAGCGGTATTATTAAAATATCCATAATAAACGTGAGTTACCTATTTAGTGAGGCCTAAGCATTATGATATAGCCCAGGATTTTTGGTTGGAGCATCATGGCATATGTAATCTATGTGTTTTCTATGAGCAGTCCTCTTTAGCATATAGTAAGTTTGACACTTCTTTCGCCATCTGAAAAATTTTGGTGTCCTATTAGGGCATTAGGAACCTTCAATCAGCGATCAGATGTTATAAGAGTCGATCCATCTCATTTATGTTTTTCCTACGAGGAAGAGTTATCTATCTTTTTGAGAGAATAATTAAGCTGTGTTATGAGATAGCCTCACCGGATCAAATTAATCTCTCCCTTATTAAAGCCGATGACGTTAGAGGTATGGCTACTTCTTTCGCTCTTTTTGAGGGTTCGTCTTTAGATGAGATCATGCAGGTGGCAGGAGGGAAATGTGAATACACCTTTACATCCTTTTATCTCAAAGACCAGAGTGTAGCAGCTTCCTTCTTTCGTAACATTTCCACTTTTAACTAAAAAAGCCGAAGACTATTTACCAAGCACTTCCCACCATTTTCGTTAGGACTCTGCATCTGTGAGAAATGGTGAGAGTCGTCTGTTGGTTTTTATTTATTTCTTTAAGTTCAAGTTGTTCTTATTTGCTAATCATGGTGTGATTGAGCTAAATGCACTATTAGGTTAGGTTATTAGCATTTGGATAAGATTGGTTTAATTTTATCCTTGTTTGTTAACTAAAAAAGCCGAAGACTATTTACCAAGCACTTCCCACCATTTTCGTTAAGACTGCGTCGGTGAGAAATGGTGAGAGTCTTCTTTTGGTTTTTATTTATTTCTTTAAGTTCAAGTTGTTCTTATTTGCTAATCACGGTGTGATTGAGCTAAATGCACTATTATATTATGTTATTAACATTGGGATAAGATTGGTTTGATTTTTATCCTGGTTTATTGATTCTCTAATCTCCTCCCACCTTATGTGGACATGGGGCACTGACCAAATCTACGGGTTTAGCAAGTAGTGATTGAACGGTAATGGATGTTTTTGTGGTGTAATAACAACCCCCCACAGACCCCCCTTGCGGGTTGGTCTGTTGTTTTATTAACCACTATAAAAACATACTTACCGTTCAATCACTACGACCCGGCCTCAACCACCCCGCGTGGTAAGATTTGAGAATCAGACTAAATATTTTGCACTTAAATTTAGAAAAGTGAATCTGTTTCCTATTCGGGCTCTAATGCGTAGGCGCGAGCGCGCTTAGTGACAAGCATCACTATGAGGTGAGTATAGACTGGTGCCAGTCTATAACTGATGGTAGGCTGGAGATGGGACTCAACCAGTAGCCTGGTTGAGGGTCCATAGGAATAGGATTAGGCATGGGGAGGTGTGTATGCAGGCATAAAAATCTTATTCTGATAGCAAAATGCAGATAATTGATTTAGCAAGTAGTGATTGAACGGTAAGTATGTTTTTATATTGGTTAATAAAACAACAGACCAACCCGCAAGGGGGGTCTGTGGGGGGGGATTTAGTAAATGGCTTTGCACAAATAATCCTGATTCATTTCCATTTTTACCGATGGTAGTTTATTTAATATGGTATGAGATCACCGATAAACATCATTTCTTATTTCCCTTTTCCATTCTTTTAATAGAATGTGAGAGAAATGATGCAAAATGAAACACAGCACAGTGTAACACACTAAAGTTGCGACATTAAGGCGGCTGTAACCCTTTAACCCTTTGAATTTGGTCAGGAAAACTGATTTTCTCATAGAAAATGTCCATTTGCAGACCAAGAGAATATTATTTTTGAAAATTTACCACTGCAATGACTGGCTCGGTTATCGGTTTGTAAATTAAAAAAAATAATATTCTCTTGGTCTGCAAATGGACATTTTTCAAGGCCACTGCAGAAGCCGTTTTTCACTGATATGTATATTAATATCAGAAGTGTCAAGGAAGTTGATAGACAGACTGGCAGACATCCTTATTTTCAGATTTGTATGTGTTATTATATAAACTGTAAATTAATCACAGGAGGAAGGGGCCCCCACCCACCCACCCTAGGGCGATGAATTTGCTGTAGGATATTAAAACAAACAAGATCTGGTTTGGGTGACACGGTAATCCATAGATTTTTTTAATGCTCGCACAGACAGTTAAAGAGCCTTGACCAGTCAAGGTTATGGCAAAAATCTATGGACCTCATACAAACTAACTAGTATATATATTTATCAGTATATATATTTATCTATACAATATTTATATCTTAAAAAAGGCATGCATATTGCCATTGGCGTACTTCAGCACTACTCAGCAGATCATAATTCGTAATAAGTCTGAAGAAACCTGAGGCGGGAGGGAGGGAATCTGCGTTAAGTTAAGAACTTTTTTGGCTGGCGAACCGAATGATGAGCAAGCGGAAAAGCATTGGGGGTATATCCCCTGGGAGACAGAGGTCAAAGCTCATTGGGCTCCTAATTTTTCAGAGGCACGTGCCTCGGGCTGTGATAGGCTAATCCCCTTGAGCTAGGAAAATCTGGTGATGATGATGCTTCCTCAATCCCGGCTTCCTTCCCGCGAAAACCACCCAAGCGCGACTGTGCCAAATCCGGTGCTTTGTTATCAGGCATCCGGATTCCTGTGACAAAACACACTTGAATGTCTTTGCTGGAATCGAGCCAGGGTTGAGCAACCAACACATACCCAGAGCTGATAAGAAAGCTCCCCCACCCCCTGGCATTAATAGCACATTAATGATATTAATATTTCCATTAATCACAGGAGGAAGGGGCCCCCACCCACCCACCCTAGGGCGATGAATTTGCTGTAGGATATTAAAACAAACAAGATCTGGTTTGGGTGACACGGTAATCCATAGATTTTTTTAATGCTCGCACAGACAGTTAAAGAGCCTTGACCAGTCAAGGTTATGGCAAAAATCTATGGACCTCCAATACACACCCAAACCGTAGAGAGTAGGACCTATGCCCCCCCCCCCCCCCATAACCGGGCGAATGGGGTCTCTAATGCTAGGAAGAAGGAAAGGTAATGAAAACATTTCCCCTCATTTCATTAATTCTTTCTCATAAACTTGCTAATGCGTGTACTGAAGACAGTTTAACTGTAAGTCAGTGCTCAGTTAAAATTCAGTCCAAATATTGGGAGCTTTCCATATTTTTAGATCTCGCATGATGTAATGTATCTGTGAATTGTGAATGAGGTCACTGATATTGCATTAATCCTGCCATTGAGACTGATATCGCGCTATAGTTTTCATCACGATTAGTTTGAGCAGAGGATCAATATACAAACACTCAATAAACCCGCCACCAGTGTCTATTGATATCTTCATATTCTAAAGAAAAAACAAGCAATTGTTGCGACATAATTGACTTTGTTAAAAATGTAAAAAATATTTGATGGCCAGATAGACCTACAGACAAAACCTATTAACCCTTAGCACTCTGATGTCAATATTCTATCTTTTACTGCGTCAATAGCAAAGAAATTTGTGGACATTTTAAAACAATTTTGGTGGACGATGTTGCTGTGTACGACAGCACCATCTAAGACAGCCACAAAATTTGTTGAAAAATAAACACCAGTTCATCTTTACTTTAATTCGAAAATTTAAGATTTTGACATGAGAGTGGTAAGGGTTAAGTGCAACACGCTGTAGTTGTGACATGCAGGCAAATGTACATAATTTGACTTATGAGTCTCAACCAAAAATGATGGATTTCCCATTTTTAGTTGCGACTTGCAGCTACTATAAGTAAGTGAGTAAGTCAGTCAGTCGGTCGGTCGGTCGGTTGGTCGGTCAGTCAGTCAGTCAGTCAGTCGGTCGGTCGGTCGGTCGGTCGGTCCATTGGTCAAATTCTTTTGTTATTACTACATTACAACCTACCGCCTTGCATTACTATAGGTCTTTCCTTCTCTGAAGGGAAGCGTAATAAGATGAATTTTTTACAGCCAATGTCTGATGGGTATTGTGGTTACAGTGACTGAAGGCTTCTTCAAGAATCTCAATACTCTCTCTAATGATGAGATCCATAGTAATTCGCTTGAATGCTATATCTCAGATAGAGGCAATAAGAGGGTTAATCCAATACCCATAGCCACTGAGTAGGTCATTAAGCACAATGACAACCTCATTGGCTGATAGCTATCACATGACCTTGTTAGCTCACCTGGCCAGAATGGCCAAGTGAGCTTATGCGATGGTGACCGTCCGTCATCTGTATGTCATCTGTCGTCTGTCATCCGTCAACTTTTTCTTTAAACGACTTCTTCTCAAGAACCGCTGGGCCGATTTCAATTATATTTGGCAGGAAGCATCCCTGTGGCATAGCGATTCAAGTTTGTTCAAACGAAGCCGATCGGCTAAAATCCAAGATGGCCACCAGCCAAAATGGCCGATTATTTGAAACGCTTTAAACCCGAAACCGATGGAGGAATTGATTCAAAACTCATAACACATCATCTAATGCAACGGTAAACGGTAAAGTTTGTTCAAGGCAACCTGGCCGATTTGCCTGGTGGCCATCTTGGATGACCTAGTTTTCGTGAAAATGACTTCTCCCGAACCGCTGAAGGGACAGAAAAATTTGGTGAGCATGCTTAGGGAAGAAGGTCCATTCAAGTTTGTTCAAGGGAAGTTCATATGTTAAAAACATGGCCGCCATCAACCAAACAAAATTTAGCTTTTGTTTGTCATATTGGCTTTTTTGTATTTGATGTATTTTGATGGCAAAAATTGCTGTATATATGCTTATCAGGGTGGCGAGTTCAAATAAGCCGCTTTCGAGACTGTTGGATAAACGATTTAATTACCATCTTGATTTGTTTTCCAGACATGGGCTCCCATAGTAAAGCAATGGGCCCATAGTAAAGCAATGGGGAATTCTTTAAATGACTTCTTCTCAAGAACCACTGGGCCGATTTCAATTATATTTGGCAGAAAGCAGCCTTAGGGCATAGAGGTCTAAGTTTGTTCAAACGAAGCCGATCGGCCAAAATCCAAGATGGCCACCGGCTAAACCAGCCAATTTTAGAAATGTCTTTAAAAATCTCCGAAACGGCTTGGGGGATTGATTCGAAACTCATGAAACATCATCTAATGTAGGAGGAGAACCAATTTGTTCAAGAGAACCTGATTGGTTCATTGGCTTGGTGGCCATTTTGGATGACCTATTTTTTTCAAAAACAACTCCAGAACCACTCAAATTTGGGAGATTTGATTAGGGCCTAAGGACCTAGGACCATTAAAATTTGTTCAAGGGAAGTTGATCCATAAAAAAATATGGCTGCCATGGCCCAATAAAAATGTAGCATGTTTGGTGGCCATATTGAAGTTTTTTATTTTGACGAATCTTGGAGCCAAAATTGGTTTTATATATGTGTTTGGGCATTCTGATTTCAGCGTTGTCATTTTCGAAACTGTCGGATAAACGTTTTGGCAGCCATCATGGATCATTTTACAACTAGAAACGCCCATGTACTAAAGCAATCGTAGATTTCAAGTGTGTTTGGCAGAGATACATGTTTGTTCAAATGCCTGGCGGGCGTGGCGGCCATCCTGGATTTTTTAAATGGATTTAAAAATCTTCTTTTCCGAATCCGCATGGGGGATTGATTCAAAACTCATGACAGGTTATTTACAGAAACAGCTGAATCCAGTTTGTTCAATGGAACTTGATTGCCTAATGCTTTAGCAGTCATCTTGGATGACATGGTTTTCATGAAAACAACTTCGTATCCAGAATGGCTGAATGGATTGAGCTGAAATCTGGGAGATATGATAAGGGACTAAGGGCCGTTAAGTTTTGTTCAAAAGTAGTTGATACATAAAGAAGCATGGCTTCTGTTTTCTTGTTATAATTCTGGTCAACCCTGTAGGGGTCTACTTATTGTTAATGGGCCTCTTCTTGTAGCAGCCAAGATTTCATTCCTTTTCCTACTATGATAGGAAGAGGCGTAGAACTTTTTGCAGCTAATTTATAAGTTTTATTACTTATTTAAATCAGCCTGTGGATTTTGAAAGTTGGGAATAAAGATTATCGAGGATGTCTGACAAGAGGAAGAAACCTCCCAAGATAAGTGGTTGTAGGTTATGGTGTTGTAAGAATGATTTTATGATCATTTTTATTTTCGTGGGTATGGGTAATTCTAGACCCCCCCCCCACCTTTAAAGAACCTCTCCCTACTTGGAACCTTTCACTAGTTCTATAAGATTTAGCAGGGAAACACTTTGAATCTTTGGGTTCTGTTTGTTTGAACCACCTTACACTTAAAACAGTATTCCTGATAGCAGTAACTTCAGCCAGCTGTCGTTCTGAAATTCATGATCTTTCTGCTGAACTAGATAGGTTTCAGGTTACTGGGAATAGCATTATTCTCTATCCTAGGGCAGAATTCCTGTCCAAACTCAGTCAGTTAAATTCTTAGGTAAACCTATTGTAATTCACGAACTTTCCTCTTTCTCCAGATGATTCTGTTTGGTGTCCAGTTAGGGCCCTTAATATGTATAAACTTCACACTGAGTCCAAACGATCCGACAATAGACATCTTTGGGTCACATTTGTTGAAGGTGTGGATCGTCCTGCCTCATTAACAACTATTTCTCGTTGGATAGTTGATACCATCAAAATTTGCCATGAATTGGCCTCTCCTGGGGACAATGCTATTGTGGGTGTTAAGGCCCATGATGCTAGGGGCCTTGCCACCTCTTGTGCCCTTTTTAACGGATCTTCTCTAGATGATATTATGCAGTTGCTAATTGGAAATCAGCAAATACATTTATTAACTTCTATCTTAAAGATTCTGGACCGTCTTCATTTTTCTATAAGAACATTCATACGGTAGCTTCACGGACCATGACTCGTATTCCTTCATCATCATCTTCATCTTCTAAACGTTCTTCATCATCTTCATTCATATATTTTTATTCTAGTGGTGAGTGTGAATTCATTACTTCTCTTTCATGAATGTACTTCACTTCTTTCATATCATTTCCTTCATCACCCTTATTTATTTATCTCATCTTGCATGATCTTTATGTTTAATATCTTCTTTGGATCAACTATGATCCCTCTTCATTTCTTCTGTTTCTTCTATTACTTCTATTAAGATGTTTTGAGAGTAATTCTGAGGAATTACTATCTTTATAGTATCTTACTCATCTTGTTATTACTAACTTTGTACTCGTCTCTATTTTTACATCAATGTTGAGCTAAATTTGCCTCCCTCCAGGCTTTGTTCAATGTTGAAATCTGTATTTGAGCTGTAGTAATGCAAGGAGTTAGGTTGTAATGTAGTAATGATGACCAGACGACCCGGAGGGTCTGGTCTTATGTTTTACTATTTACATATACCTACATCCTTGCATTACGGCCCATCTCAAGCCTCCCCTCTGTCAAATTTGGGGGTGGTGGGGGGGGGGGCGTTCTTGAGGCTTCATTGTAATGGCCATATCTTGTTAGATTAGTTATATTCAACTAAGATATTCATTATATCATTCAGCCTTTGGGTATATGTCAGTTTTTGTCATATTTGGGTATTTCAGAATGAAAATTTCAGTCATATAATGTCGACTATTTAGGTTACTTTTTAATTTCAGCTTTAGTCAGATATTCAGAGCTGAGTAGTGACAGGATGATCTACCTCTTCATGGATCTGCTTAAAGCTGGATTATATGACTGGCTTCATCAAAGGAATGTAATATTTGTTGCTACAACAAGGTCATGTGATCACTATCAGCCAATGAGGTTGTCATTGTGCTTAATGACCTACTCAGTGGCTATGGGTATTGGATTAACCCTCTTATTGCCTCTGTCTGAGATATAGCATTCAAGCAAATTACTATGGATCTCATCATTAGAGAGAGTATGGAGATTCCTGAAGAAGCCTTCAGTCACTGTAACCACGATACCCATCAGACATTGGCTGTAAAAAGATCATCCTACTACGCTTCCCTTCAGAGAAGAAAAGAGCTATAGTAATGCAAGGAGGTAGGTATATGTAATTAGTAAAACATAAGACCAGACCCTCCGGGTCGTCTGGTCGACATGTCTGACAAAGTTGCCTATATTGTGACTATAGCGTATCATACTTATTCTTTTCACAGTGATGCATAAAGTTTAATTCTTGCTGTCTCTAGGATAAAGACCAACAGCAGTGGCAGCTAAGCCATATTTTTCACAATCATATCAATTGACCTTTCCTGTTTTAGCTATGCCCCAGCAATCTCTATCTAAGCTCCACTCACATCTCATCCGTGTTGGGATCGATCGATCCACGAATGCCCTGACTATCAATTTCTAGAAAACTGTACAGGTAAGCTGTTAAATATTTTGAAACTAATTTGATTGTGTCCTATGGCAGCAACAGCGTCCAGTCAAATTAATTTCAAAGTATTCAACAGAATATTTATTAAATGGTAACGACATAGAATTCGTACAACATGTCAGACTATTAAAGCACTAAAGACGGTCTATTTTGAGTCATTTATGATGTCATGATTATGACGTCATGTTACACGTCACGTAGTTGATTACGACGTCATATGATGGATGGATAAACTTGGAAAGGTCCATTGGTATGGAATTCAGAGCCTATGAGCTATTAAAGTAAATGCCACCAAACTCCATCAAGCATTATTGTTTTGGTGTTATTACTGGCTCATCTGGCTTTATTTGCTAAGTACCGTCGTAATGTAATGCTAGTAGTTTCTGCATAACAACATATTATCTCTTTAACACTCAAATTTGCTGAAAAAACTTTCAATTTTCTCATAGAAAATGTCCATTATCAGACCAAGAGATTTAAAAAAAAATTTACCAATGGAATGACTGTGGTAAATTTTCAAAAATGGCCCATTTGTTTGCAAATGGACATTGCTTAAGACCACTGCAGATGCCATTGTTGGCTAGGTTAACCCTTTAACCCTCAAATTTATTCAAGAAAATTTCAATTTTCTCATAGAAAATGTCCATTTGCAGACCAAGAGGAGACTGTTTTAGAAAATTTACCACTAGAATGACTGGCTCCCTGACAGCTATTGTTACTAACAAATTATTTTCAAAATCCTGGGCAGATCTACGCAACATTTAAAAATAAGGTTAATTTTTATAGACACATAGGAAGAGGGAATTTCTGCATTTGTTCTAATCATACTCTTTTCCTCACTCTAAGACAATTTGTGATTTTGTCTGGAAGGCTGCTGCAGCACTTAGATTGTATCTGGTATCATCTAATTCATAATCTGCTTGATTCTTCCTCGGAGAACTAGTAATGTCAATGGATCTTTCCAGTCTTAGCTATGCCACGCCCATCTGTTTCTAAGCTCCACCCACACCTCGTCCGTGTTGGGATCGATCGATCTCTGAGCTCACTGACTATCAATTTCCAGAAAACTATACAAGTAAGCTGTTAAATATTTTGAAACTAATTTGACTGGTCGCTGTTGTTGCTATAGTTGCAAAATATTCAACAGAATGTTTATTAAATAGTAAAAACATGCAATTCGTACAACGTATCGGATTATCAAGCATTAAAGACAGACTATATCAAGTCATTCATGACATCATGGTTATGACGTCATCATACATGTCACATAGTTGATTATGACATCATATGATGGATGGATAAATTGGAATGGTCCATTATGCAATCATATCAAAATATACACACCATCATCGCCCAGCCACTCAGCCCTGATTTTCTGTGAATCATTAATACTTCAATGGCCCCATATAGTTGCTCATGAAGTTCCACATTTGTGAAATTTGAAGCAAATCAGAGCAGTTTCTGACAGACAAACAGACATGCACGCACGCACGCATGCACACACATGCACCCAGATGCACCACACACATGCATGATCGCATGCACTTACACGCACAACCGATCACAGTGTAATTATGCCAAGTGTATTCTATGCCCTGTGACAAAGATGACACTGACGCAACAACACGCACTGGGATTTTAGGGTTCACGTTAGTGCATGCCTCGCTTCTCCATGATCGATTATTGCTAATGCACACCAAGGGAGAGTACTCTGTTATATGAATAGCTAGTTACATGATGGGAAAATACATTACTTTATTGTTTTCTGTGGCAAAATTTTATGTACTTTGAAATGTGGGATTAGAAAAAATCACAGTGCATTAAGTTAACGTGCACAACAGTGCAAGAAATAACATCACAATTATACAAACACATTCAAGGGGGATAATCTTTGTATGCCACATGTAACATGAAATTGCGCTGTTCACTCTATTAGTAGTGACGTATTTGTATGACATAATTCTATCTGTTTAATGTCCCTCATTGCACCAATGTTTGTATCGCACAATATTGTCAATATTCTGATAATGCGTATTCTATGCCAATGTTAGGAGTACGCTAGGTAATTTGACTGGCAGTTTGATATATAGGTCATAAATGTATTCTTTCTGGAAACTTGTAGTTCTACTAATGAAGATCAACCATTAACCCTCTGATGTCTAAATTTTAATATTTCAAATTAAATTAAAGGATGAACTGGTGTTCATTTTTCAACAAATTTGGTGGAAGATGTTACTGTCTACATCGTCCAACAAAATTGTTGAAACATGTACACCTGTTTCTTTGCTATTGACACAGTAAACAATAGAATATTGATGTCAGAGTGGTAAGGGTTAACACAGAAGCAGGCCAAAATATGGCTTCTGTTGTGTCCTTGAGAAATGTCCATTTACAGACCAAGAGAAAAGTATTTCTGAAAATTTATCACTGAAATGACCAGCGATAAATTTAAAAAAAAATTCTTGATCTGTGAATGGATGAGAAAATTGACATTTTCTTTAACAAATTTAAGTGTTTAATGGTTAAGTATTGTATCATTAGCTGACTTGGCATGAAAGACCAAGTGACCTTATCTGATGGCAACCACCCATCTATTGTCTGTCTACTATCTGTTGTCAAGATCCAAGCTTGTTATAGCTTTTATTAACGTCCCATTCAAATCATCCATTGCACTTGAACCTCTGCATCATGAAGCAAAACACTGAAATTTATATCCATAGCTATCAGGAATGGTCATCCATTCCTCTGGCACTTATATACCCATTGAGTTAACACCCCTGGATTTCATATCCTGAGAGAGTAATAGCAGGTGGTATCCAGAAGCACCTGGTTGGCTGATACAAATCCTAGGCTGATGTCATTTGCCTTTTCCTCCAATGATTTTTGCCCACCACAAATTGACTGACTGTAGCATTAGTGGCAGGATCTTTGTGATGTTAATAATAAGTATGCAAAAATCATAAAGCGATAGATGAGCCTGAGAAGACTATTTAAAAAAAATGTACTACTGGAATGACTGGCTTGATTATTGATCCAGTCATTTCAGTCGTAAATTTTCAAAAATAGTCTTCTCTTTGCCTGCAAATGGACATTTATCAAGACCACTGTGGCAGCTGGTTTTGTGCAACATCACCATTAAATGGTTAAAGATGCCTATTTGCAGATGCGATGATTACTTTTGAAAATTTATCACTGAAATTACTGGCTTTGACTCGATTATTGAGCCAGTGGTAAATTAAAAAAAAAATAGTCTTCTCATCTGCAAATGGAAATTTCATAAGACGAAGTTCATGATCCATTTTTGGCCAGCTTGTTTGTTATGGGGTTAAGGCACTATTTATTCACTTGGCGCTGAAATGGATACATTTAATGGAGGCTGTGTAATTTTCTCATTAATGACACTGTATCTAAACATAAAGGCATTTGTGTTAATGGAACAAGGACATTCTCAAGCAATAATGCAATTCATTGGCACATCAATATAAAGTGTTGACTCAGATATCTGAAATAGTGTGCTCTATTAGTGCAATCTGCATAAATGACTACTCTAGAATTTGCCAAATGCATACTCAATTGCGTACACAATAGGGAAAGGCTCACTCGTGCACTTAATCTAGGCGTCCATTAGTGTGTTGGCTTATTGTCATACAAGATTGGTTATTTTTTACAGCAATGGGAAGGAATAAGTGTCACATATATTTTAAAGCTTGGGTAGGTTATATCTGTTCATGATGTAAGTAAATTATCAAATATAAATTGTCAGATGCAGCGTCATTGACATATGTATAGAACAAGGTGCGATCTTAACCCTTTAATGGTCAGATTTGGTCGAGGAATATTACATTTTCTCACAAGAAATATCCATTTGCATACTGAAATATGAATATTTTTGAAAAGTTAGCACTGGTAATCATTTCTTCTGTATCCAGTGGTCAGACATATTCAGTGTGATTTTGTATAATACTCATAGCTTCTATATGGTAGAAATATTATCACACCACACCCTTTGCTGTACCTTGCGATCTGCCATATATCATACCATTCCATACTGTATACCATAACCTATTCATATCATAGCATACCATGCTATGAATAAAGGTGAATAAAGAAAACTTAGCGACATTACCTGATAGATATAGATAAATTTTGGAAATTTTGTGAATATGAGCTGGTGGTGACAGACCCGCCAGCCCACTTAATCGATGGCTGGCAGAAAGGAGAGGACAAACAAGAATGGTTTGGGTGACAATGAAGATCCAAAGATTTATTTTTGCAAAGTGTAGATGAACACTAAAGTCCCAGCAGTATACAACTGAGGCTTGATCTAAGTCTATGGCCCACCAGATATATAACTAAATTCTATTAATTACAAACTGTACAAAGACGTTGATTAAAATTAGCTTAGCAATAGATGTAGAGAAGCTTAGAAACATGAGCGTTAATAATAACCGAGGGAGGTAATGAAGAACAAGGGGGTAATAAGCAAAACAGTCAAGGAAGATGAGTCAGAAAGGTTTACTGACATCACAAGTTCTTCAATCCTCGTTGCATGCACAATTTCAAAAGACTTACCGTGTGGAGGATGCAAATCTCACTTTCCAGAAAACTATACATGTAAGCTGTTGAATATTTTGTCTATGACGGCAACTGCACCCGGTCAAACTAGTTTCAAAATATTCAAAAGAATGGTTATTACGGTAAGTAGTAAAGACATGCAATTCGTACACCTGGCATTTTTTTTTTTCACATCAGCCTACTTGTGACATATTTGATTATGATGTCATACTTGACTGACAGATTGAATTCTTCAATTGCCAACATAGGAACAACATATCACTTATAGTGTGCATACTCTGGGTCAATGAATCATGATGGGAAGTGTAAGCGATTACTCTGGTGTTCTCTGTGAAATTCTGCCATCAAATTTGTTTTACGTTTTTAATATTTTTTAATATCTAACTTGTAACCTCTTGGTTATTGAGTGCTCGCATATATAAGATATGTTTCAAATGGCAGTTGAGACATTAAGGGGATGCCTCCTGCAAGTGGTAGTGGATGATCCTATACTGCATGTCATTTCTCTGATGCTGATTTCTGTTGAAATGATGGGATACTGGTGTGTCATATCTCTCGTGTTTGTATATATTAGTGATGGAGCACAAGTGTTCCTGGATTCTGATTTTAAATTGGCACAGCGTTTCTCCTATGTATTGTTTGCTGCAGACTTCACAACTGAGAAGATAGAATATATTGCGGGTTTGGCAGTTGCCTATAATTTGGCTTTGTAGGAGAGGCCTGTAAGGTTTGCTTTTTAAGAACCTGAATTTGTTCATATTTTTACAGATATTGCAAATCTACCAGGTACCGCCCACCCATACCGCCAATCCCCAACCCTCACCGCCAAGCAGACCCCCACCCCCTCCAGGTCACGTGACTACCCGTCACCCATTATAGAGATGGATGGGGCATAGCTAAAATGGAAAGGTCCATTCTGTATATAAAATCTTTAGATCTATCGGGTAATGTATGTTTAAAAACTGAATCTGAAACTGCCATAGCACTATATGTGATGTGTGATGTGCGGAAAAACTAAAGGGTTTGCCATGCGTTGCAGTCTTTCTAGTGGTACAGTTATCATATTTTACTGTTATCTCTACATTCTGGCATGTATTTTGGAATTGGTCAAGCTTACTTGAACTAAACATGGACATATGGTTACCTATCCTCAGAAGATGCAGCACAATAAAATGGCCATCATAAAGTCAAAGGTTAAGGTCATTTTGACATAGTTAGAAAACTCTTCATGTTTTTCCTTTTTAACTCACCTTGTTTCAGGATTGGTCAAGACTAAAACTCAAGCACTTTTTTGCCTGAGGTTTTCTTAGTTTAAGAAGAGTCTGGATGTCAATGGTCAAATTCTGACCCTTTATATATGTTGCCAGTGTGGGTAACAGTGCTACATCTGATCTGGGTGCGGCTAATGCGGGTAAATGGTATTGCCTGCCATTGCCGCATTTGCCCGCATATAGCCACATTTGCCGCAACTGTGGGTGGTTCCTCTTTGAGATGGGCAGTTAGTTAGCCACCTATACCCACCATAGCCGCATATACTAAGTATATGGAGGTATGGTCCGCCATTATTAGTTGCTTGTGTGCAGTTATATAATTATTCTCTTAGATTTAGAGATCACGTTGTTTTTAATTAAATTTTTATTGCTCCTTATAGTTTTAAGGGAAATTTGAAAGTGTGTGTGTGTACACAGGGTGGTGGGTTCGTTTCCCCCAGCTGTGCATGTGTGTGGGTGTGTTGGTGTATGGAAATGTGCGCGCGCATGCGTGTGCTATGCACATGCGTGCGTGTGCGCACATGCCCCGACACCTGCATCTGTACAAAGTTGATGTGTCAATTACACTGTGATCCTTCATGTTCATGGTTGGTATGGGGGATTATGTGCTGCTTAAGAGATCGTAGATTACAAGTATTGCATATATATGGAAAAGGCATCAGTGGGGATGTTTCCATCACCTCCCAGTGATCCAGACTCATAACATTTCGTGCCTAGTTTAGGTTACTCATTAGAGGACTTCTGAAACCTTAGTTTAAGGTCACTGTATGTTATGGCTTAATGTGTCAAGTTTTGTTCCTAAATGTAGGGACATATTCACCGACAAACCACTCTTCGGCTATAGATTGAATCCAACGCTTAGGGACCAACTAGTCCGTGCCAACTTCACCTACCCCGATATCAAAGGATACCAGGGCAGTTCAATACCAAACAAAGTAGAACCATGTCAAAAGAAAAACTGTACATTTTGCCACAAAATGGAGAAAGGGAAAACTTTCCGGACAACACACACACACATGTTTAATGTATAGATGTCATGTGAAAACGAACTGCTCACCCATGAATGTTGTGTATCTCCTCACCTACACTATTTGCAACAAACAATACGTAGTAGAAACTAAGAGAGAATTCCAGATCCGCATCAAAGAACATTTGAGAGATGTCAACAAACATGAAGACACACTGGTTGCACTACACTTCAACCTGCCAGGACATGACACAAACAGTATCAGATACAGAGTCATAGAGGTTCTACGTCACGATCCAGAAATCCCTGAAGCCACAGATTCACGCAAGGACCGCAAATCTTATTGGATCCACCAGCTCCATACAATGGATCCTGTTGGTATTAATCACACAGATTGGTAACCCACACACCCTGTGGGTGAGACACCATATAACTTGGACATGCAGTTTCCTCAATTTATGAAAGGCAGGACAATGACCTTGAGACTATTGAGATCAACACCATTGTGACCTTAATACAAACCTAGTTTGGCATTTAAAAATGAAAAGTGGAGAAATTATCACAAATACCCATTCAATGTATCGGTAGCATTTTTGTTTTTGTATCATCCATCCATCCATCCATCCATCCACCCATCCACCCATCCATCCATCCATCCATCCATCCATCCATCCATCCATCCATCCATCCATCCATCCATCCATCCATCTACCCACCCACGCACCCATTCATCCATCCATTCATCCATTGTTGGTGATCAATTAATGCTGATATATCATTTAGTATTTAATTTCCTTACAGCGGGTTGTAGAAAAAGCAGAGGATATCAATTCTCAAGTGCCTTACAATGATGTCATTAAGGTATATTATGTAGCATCAGTCATGTCAGTGTGGGTTTGTGCTGGCGTGCATGTGTGGATGCATGAGTGAGTGAGTGAGTGAGTGAGTGAGTGAGTGGATGGGTGGGTGGGTGGGTGGGTGGGTGGGTGGGTGGGAGGGAGGGAGGGAGGGAGGGAGGGAGGGAGGGAGAGGGAGAGAGAATGTGTGTGTGTGTTTGTGTGTGTGTGTGTGTGTGTGTGTGTGTGTGTGTGTGTGTGTGTTTGTGTGTGTGTGTGTGTGTGTGTGTGTGTGTGTGTGTGTGTGTGTGTGTCTGTGTGTGTGTGTGTGTGTGTGTGTGTGTGTGTGTGTGTGTGTGTGTGTGTGTGTGTGTGTGTGTGTGTGTGTGTGTGTGTGTGTGTGTGTGTGTGTGTGTGTGTGTGTGTGTGTGTGTGTGTGTGTGTGTGTGTGTGTGTGTGTGTGTGTGTGTGTGTGTGTGTGTGTGTGTGTGCCTGCATGCATACGTGTGTGTTGTATTGCGGTGCATTGCATTGTTTGCACTGTAGTAAGTGCATGTGTGCATGCATCCATGCATGCGTAAGTATGCGTGCCCATAGGTACAATTGTGTTCCCATGCATACATACGTGTGTGTGTGTGTGTGTGTGTGTGTGTGTGTGTGTGTGTGTGTGTGTGTGTGTGTGTGGTGTGCGTGCGTGCGTGCGTGCGTGCGTGCGTGCGTGCGTGCGTGCGTACGTGCGTGCGTGCATCAATGTTATCATTGACAAAGGTCAGGTAACCAACTTGAGAATGCTTAGGTCATGGTCAACTGGCGAACTATAATTGAGCTCAGTCACAAATTTTTAATACAAAATTGTCAGTGTTTATGAGTCCAATTTAATTCCCTGTTTCATTGAATCAGCTCATCTCAGAATCTCAAAAATGATAAGCTCACCCCTTTCATGGTCAATTCGGCCAAAATCGTCTTCTGCAGTGCTCTTGAGGAATGTCTCTTTGCAGGCCAAGAGAAGACTTTTTTAAATTCACCTCTGAAATGACTGGCTCGATTATTGAGCCAGTCATTCCAGTGTTGAATTTTCAAAAATAGTTATCTCTTTGCCGGCAAATTGTTATTCAATAAGCAAATATTTAGATATTCTTGACCAAATTTAGCTATTAAAGGGTTAAACAGTATCAGAATCCCATTGTAATGTTGGGAAATGAATGACTGATTAGTATCGATTATTATCTGTTTCTCTCGTATTTCAGCTGGATTATTACAATTCTAAAAAGCTGATAACAGACACAGACGTGCAAATGATGGCGAATTCTACACTCGATGCCATGATGTCGGATCACCGTTTCCTTCATCTTCTGCCATCAGAGCAGTTCAATGACATCCCGATAAACAGCTCCATCAGCACTGTGCATGTGCCCACTAACGTTTTTGATAAATGTTTGTATATCAGTTAACTATCTGACTGCTACATTAGCCACCGGACAATAATTTCAATGGGCAATATATCTGGACTGGCTGAATATTTTGCAAACAATTTGACTGAAATAGGCCACCAACAACTTTCAGTCAAATTCTTTTCAAAATATTCAGCAGAGCCAGAGTTAAGCCCCATGGAAAATGTAGTCAGCAGAAATTCAGCAGGTAGGCAGTTAATGTATTTTGTCCTCCATGTTTGACACGTTGCACACAAGGAAAACATTGATGCAGGATTGACTGGTGAATTATAGTTAATTATAGTTGACTATTTGCAGTGAAATACACAACTTTTGCATTAAATAGTCAGAAAACAGGGAAATTGTTTTCAAATAGTGAACCATTGTTAGCCACTTACTTGACAAAATTCATCAAGAATTTCACCAAATTTGCTCAGTGAATATCCATTTACAGGCCAAGAGAAGAAAATCCTTTGAGACCACCTCTGGAATGAGTAGCTTGGTTATCAAGCCAGTCATTCCACTGTTAAAATTTTCAAAATTTGTCTTCCCTTATCTCGCAAATGGTCATTCCTCAGGCCAATTTTGGCAGGCTTGCCAGTTAAATGGTTAACTTGGCGATCAGTCCAGGTCATGTATGCATGACACGTTGCATCCTGTATTCTGTTGATGTTAATTACTAAATATTTCCTGCTTTCTCTAGTTATTATCTCGCTGAATGTTTTTAGAATGATTAAATGCTATAGAGGAATCCAGTCAGTCAGTCCAATATATGATGTTATGATGAATTACTTCACATGTAGGTTGACGTCACAATCAGTTATGTCATGAATGACATATCTAGGTCCATTATAGACGCTTAAAGGGAAACACCAGACCCTCTATACTACTTTGTATAAAATGAATCTACAGACCGTAACATTTTCAAAAATGTAATTCTAAGCTCTGTGCTCAAATTAGAATATATATCTTCGTTGATTAAATATGTGATACATTAGTTACATTTCTATTCCCGGATGATGTGTATGACGTCATAAGTTGAATGTTTTTCTCGCTGTCATCCAATGCTATCGCAATAAAACTGAATTGCGTTTTATAAGGGGTTTCTCTTCAGTGGTGTTAGGAATTTATAAACTATAGTTGCGGAAATGAATATATAATAACAGTCCTTGTATGATTTCTCTGATGGTACCGATTTTGACATCAAGTTTTGATCTTGAGATAAATGAATGACACGATAGTATAGGCATATCAATATAATTGCCACTTTTGAATCAACACTCACTGGCGCTACAGCAGATAATGTTATTAAAGTTTCATCTATTAATATGAGAGTTTGAATAGTACTTACATACATCCAGTCCATTTTTAGGTACTTATGTCCTCTAAGCCTCAAAACTTCCTGGGATATTGTAATATTCATGTAATTGGCAGGCATCTTCATAGAAAATGGTTATCTTAAGGTTCTGCGACTAATGTATGAAAGTAATAAATATATTCCATAAATTTGCAATAGTGTGATAAACATCTTAATCTCTTCAATCTGTACATCTATAAATGTTGGCGATAGCATTATCACTGATAGAGATATCGCCATCCGCTGCACGCACTCCTGTCTTCAGACTACCGTTATCATGGTTCTTGTCAGATTGGATTCAACCTATGACATCATAGGTTTAATTAACTCGCAGAAAATTATAGTAAAATAGCGTTTTTTAACACCATTTTAATCGGATTTATATATAAATGTCACAGGAAAGCTTTACACAGTAGCTTAAATATGGGCTTTATGATAGAACTGTGTGTTTTATACAAATGATGGCGACCCTTCTTGTGTTCCCCTTTAATAATTTGTCAAGTTGTATGAATTGTATGTTTTTACTATTTAATAACTATTCGTTTGAATATTTTGAAACTAATTTGACTGGGCCACAGTTGCTGCCATAAGCAGCAACAGCACCCAGTCAAATTAGTTTAAAAAAATATTGAACAGCTTACCTTTATAGTTTTCTGGAAATGGAGATTCAGCGGTGGAGCTTAGTTGGAGATGGGTGGGGCATATCTAAAACCTGGATTCGTCCATTGCTACCTATTGTCAATTACATAAGGCCGTGTCTACTGCAGATGCTCATGCTCAGACCAACAATACTAGAACTTGCAAGTCACAACTAACACTAAATATATATATATATATATATATATATATATATATATATATATATATATGTGTGGTAATTCCCAGACTTACTTTGAGAGCATTTGGTGGAATTCAATCAGATTCATTATGTGAGTTACCCATATGACTGCAGACTCCAAGCTAAGATTTTCATTAGGCTCAGCCCCCAGGGTGGATGTGGGGCCAGTGTGGAGGGGTTTGGGGCAGAAAGGCAAAGTTTGCAGGATTCAACCAGATTTGGTATGTTAGTTACCCATATGATCGATACAGTGTTTATATTACGCTCTGCTCTGAGGTGTGGGGGTTGTGTGTGTGTGTGTGTGTGTGTGTGTGTGTGGGTGGGTGGGTGGGTGGGTGGGTGGGTGGGTGGGTGGGTGTGTGTGTGTGTGTGTGTGTGTGTGTGGGTGTGTGTGTGTGCATGTGTGTGGGGAGGGGGTGCACAGTGTGCGTGCGTGCGTGCGTGCGTGCGTGTGTGCGTGCATGTGTGTGGGGAGGGGGTGCATAGAATAGCGATGTTGGAGGAATTCAAGCAGATTTGCTATGTGAATTACTCATAGAATGTTGGATTTTGAAACAATGTTTACATTAGCCTCAGCACCTGGGTTGTAGGATGGGGGTGTGTGGCGGTTGGCAGTGCTGGTGCAAAACCTCAAATTTGATGAAAGTGAGGGTATTTGTGATGACATGCCATCTACTGCACATTCTAGTTGGATTTCTTGAGAACAATAGAAATGTTAATCATTGATAACTCACATTGAAAAATCACTGTCACTTTTAATCGCCTACTTTAAAGAATTGTCATATCCACGCTTAAGAATTAGAAACATACAAGTCATTTGACATATATTTGTTTTTCACTTCATAGCAATTAAAGTACTGAATGCTGTAAACTGGTCAGATGCCTTGGATTCAGTATTTGCCGCAAACAGCATTGAGGATCCCACGTTAACATGGCAGTATTTTGGCAGTTCTACAGGTTTCTTGAGAGTCTATCCAGGTGTGTAATCCTCATGAATGCAGGATAACGTTTGTGTTCCAGAAGATAATGTACAAGCAGGGGGGTGCTGAGTGTAGGTGGTGCTGTGTGATGTCGATAAGTTTGGACTTCAAGAGCTGGGAATGGGCTAGGATAAATTAGATGCTCGTGAAATTGTAAGAAAAATGTTAAAAATAGTATATATGGTCATGTGGGACTGTTGTGAATGGTAGAGCGGATGTAAAAATAAAATAATTTTGCCAACAAATAACAATTAAAATACGATTAAACACTTACTATGCTTGGATGTAATATTTATTATGTATGCATTTAACCCTCTATCACTCAAGCCAGCCAAAAATAGCTTCTGTGGTTGTCTTGAGAAATGCCCATTTGCAGGCCAAAAGAAGACTATTTTTGAAAATTTACCACTGGAATGACCGACCAAGTCAGTGGTAAATTTTCAAAAATCCCCCCAATAGTCTGCAAATTAACATTTTCAATGAGAAAATTTAAATTTAATGGTTAAAAGGTTAATTATCCCCACATTAAAAAAATGTTGGGTATATTGTAATCGCCTCCATCCGTCTGTCCATCTGTCTGTCCATCATGCTATCCTCCCAAACCGTTAGCCGGAATTTGGTATGTAAGTTACCCCTAGCAATATGGGGTGGATGAGCACATTTTCATTTGGCCCCGCCACCTTTGGTCAAGAAATTAATTGTAATGCAATTCCTCCGAAATTGTTTGACGGTATTTAACCGAATTTGGTATGTAAGTTACCCATATCAATGTGGAGTGCATGAGCACATTTATATTTGGCCCACCCCCAGGGGTGTGCATGCAGTCCAAGTGTCAAGAAATTGATTGTAATGCAACTCCTCCAAAAACATTGGACGGAATTCAACCTAATTTGGTATGTAAGTTACCCATATTATTCCACTACTACCACCACCACCACCACCACCACCACCACCACCACCACCACCACCGCCGCTGCTGCCACTACGAATACTACTCTATTTCCACCACCACTGCCTCCACCTCCACAAGTGCCATCACTTCCACAACCACCACTACTAAGGCTACTCATGGGCTTCATTTCTGAAAAATACAGCTGAGCTTCAATAGCTCACCTGGTATGAAAATTGTGTGAAAGTTATGAGAGTGAGGGTGATCACGCTCTTCAAAATGATGCCCTGCTACCTGCATCATTATTTTAATGTCATACGTTATATTATGTAAATTAGTTAGCACTGTTAGCGGGACTTTTTTTAAGTGGTTTTTTATTCACCACCAAAACCACTCTCACTTAGCTTAAAATTTAACAATGAAGCACACTTTATCTTCCTCATCTCTCTCAATGACCCAAACACTATTATGTCCCTGAAGGTATAGCCATTAGTGGTTGGAGGTATTTTGGTGGTACCTGGCGTTATAAGGTGTTGAGGCTAATCAATTTTGTATGTTTTAGCCATAGGGTGGTATGGGTGTTTGTGGGGAGGGTTAGTCATGTGTTCTTGGTGACCTTTTATGAGGTTACTTCTATTCGTAGTAAGGGGGAAAAGGGGAGAGGGATTCTTCTTGGAGAAATTGTAGTGGTAAAGATTAGACTGACGTAAGTGTTTGATTCAGACTTTTCTTCCAACTGTAGGACTCCTTGGAGGCGGTTTCTTTAGTGATGTTCAATAGGTGGAAAGAGCTATAATTATAACTACATAGTAGCTGAATTAGGTTTTGATGTTTTATTGTTTCCTGTTTCTTTAGGATTAAAATGGCCACGGAATAACAAGCGCACCCCAAAGCAGACTAAGATCAATGTTGACATGTTTGACTGCAGGATCAGAGGATGGTAAATATTCAAATCATATCTTTAACCCGTTAATGATCACGCCAGCCAAAAAATAGCTTCTGCAGGGATCTTGAGAAATGTCCATTTGCAGGCCAACAAAAAAGCATCTAAAAGTTTTCTAATGAAAATTCCTAGCTCAATAACAGAGCCAGTCATTCGGGTTGTAAATTTTGAATAATACTCTTATCTTGACCTGCAAATTTATGAACATTCACTAAGTAAAAATGTCTTCAGAAATCATGACCAGTAAGTGTTTTTGTGCTTCACTTGGGAGCAATGGAGGAATCAAGTTTTAGCTATGCCCCGCCCATCTCTAGCTTAGCTCCACCCACACTTCGCCCGGGTTGGGATGGATCGATTGCTGAACTCTGGCTATCAATTTCGAGAACACTATGCGGGTAAGCTGTTGAATATTTGGGGAGCTGTTCAAATTAGTTTCAAAATATTCAACAGAATGTTTATTAAGTGGTAAATACAATTCGTATAGCAATACTTAGGCCATCACCAATTAAGCAGTCATGACAAAGTTATTTATGTCATTCATGACATCGTTGATTATGACGTCAACCTACAGGTTAAATAGTTTATTATGACATCATATGATTGATGGATAAACTGGACAGGTCTATTGTTCCAATTGTTATCCTTGCCTTGATAGGGAAACATGGCGTTGTATTATTTTGCCATGCTTATACAGGCCTTTGTCTGTGTGTCCGCAGCTGGTATCTGAGTTAAAGCATTTATAACGTATTTATAATGTATCACATGAGACAAGAACAATGTAATGATTTTGGCAAGATCAGCCAACCATTCGCCTCCCTTCTACGTTCCTAGACACATCATTGTGTGATCGATTAAGGTATAATTATCACATTAAGTGCTGACTTAAGTCCCCTTCTAATTCCTCACATGATTGATTTGGAATGTCTTGGTAATTAAGTTTGCCTGTAGTGGCGGGTTATTCAAGGCATTAACCATTTGACACTTGACACTGCCATAGACAACATCTCCCAGTCAAATTAGTTTCAAAATATTGAACAGTATATTTTTTACATAATAACAAATTTTGTTTGTGTCACTCAAGCATATGAGATCATAATCAATTGCATCATGTACATGTAGCTTGACGTCACAATCATAATGATGTATTATAACTCTGTCATGAAGCTCGAAAATTCAGTCACGTATGCAAATTTTATGTATTTGATGGATTTGCAATTTAATAAACATTATGTTGGATAATTTGAAACTAATTTGTCTGGGAGTTGTTGCTGCCATAAGCAGCTTACCTGTGTAATTACTTTGAAATTGGTATTCTGTGAATTCAGCCAGGATTCCATGTATATAACTAAATTCCAACACGAGGAAAAGTGGGCGGAGCTTAGCTAGAAATGGGAGTGGCATAGTTAGAAATGGACCCCTCCATAGAACGCCTAGTCACTCTGGTCTGTTAGTGTTTAAATGTGTTATTTCACTTCAAGAGTATACTTACCCCCTAACACTCTTTAATATTCCCAAATATCGACTATCACTCAATAAAAACTCAGATTAAAAAAGTAAGGTGCCCCTACTGGGCAGGCAGTCAGTTGACAATCCTGTGGATGCCAGTCCCAACCTCATGCATGCACAGACTGACACCACGCTCTCTTTTCCAATTTATTGGCAAAAGACACACATGCAATCAAGTTTTTCTCAAGTTTTTCTGTGTTTGTCTTCGCTCTATGTTGAATTCTAAACCTTCCTGATCATGTCTGACCATGTGAAAACCCCAGAGGCCATGCCAGGAACAAGTCATCAGGTTAATTCATTTACATTTCTGTCTAATTCATGTCATGATTCACTTTGTTATGTGTTTCCAGGATTCGTGATTGGACGTGATAGGTGCCATTAAAACTGGCTAAATCATATTTGGCGCTATGATATACTAATCTTTCTTTGTTTTTGTGTTCACAGGTACATGTCTTTAATTGTTGGTCACCTAAGAAAGAAGAGAGATGGTTTTCTCTCCACCATTGCTCCATTTTCCCATGTTAGGAAAAAAGTCTTTGCCCAGAGTGAGTTGAAGTTCTCGGAAGAAGAGCTTCTCACTTTGCCCTTCTGATCCCTCCCTCCCCTCCCCCCCCTCCCCCTTATCCCCCTTATGGTGGAAAGAATTGGTCATAGATGGTGGAGGTTTCAAGCGCACAGGATCGGGTAGTATGTTTATGCTAAGGATGTTATAATAATTAGGCACTCTAAAATATTTGAAATATTTATAAGATTCTGCTGCCAATTTCTCAGGTTATCTGATGGTTTGCTTATTGCCTATCCATTCCATTCTTTATGCCCTTGAATTTAGAATACAATTTGTCCTTACACCTGGATGTTGTTTCTAGTCGGATGGTCTTCTTATTTTTTAAGATATGACATCATAATCAGCCTTGCACTTGTTATTAGCAACATGGTTTTGTCCACGCTGATTTATCATTACTTTGTAGTGGTCTTTTGGATCAGTAGTCCTCACTCCTTTTTTTGGTTTTGAGTTTACTAATTTAGAGTTAGTGGGGGGGGGCCTGGGGGGGTGGTAGTGGAGGAGCTAATGTCTGAGTTTCTTGTGCTGCAGGTCAAGGATAATGCGAGTGAGGAGGAGAAGCGGTCCAAGAAGGACTGGGAGAGTGTGAGTTCTAAGGGTAAGAGGGAGGCCTCCTTATCCATGGACATTGAGGCCTTCCATCTTGAAATGATGGGGGAGATGAAGAAGACAATAAAAGATCTGTTTCCAGAGTTGCTTCGTGGCATGCTCCCTGGGCCAGATTGTTTATTGCCTTCTTCATCTGCTCCAGAGCATAAAATCCCCACCTCTGAATATGGTTTCCTTAGGGGTTTGCCAGTTTTCGTTCAAGATTCAGAGGTGGCTCCCGTTGATCCCGGCTTGAGGCTTGCCTCGCCAGAAGATTCAAGGGTGGCTCTTAACGACCATGGCTAGAGGCTTGGCCTCACCGGTAGATCTTGGGCTATGGCCGCCGGACCCAGGTTCCCGCTTCTCGGGTTCCCTGGCGCCTCCACGGCGAGTACCATATCCTCTTATGGTACCTTCCCTGGGCAGTCTGGGTTAGCATTTGCTAACCCCGAGTCTAATCTTTCTGCCCAGCAAGATGAGGATTTTCTGCTGGGTTCACCTGATAATGCCATGTCCATGGAAATTGATGTTGTTATTACACCACAAAAACATCCATTGCCATTCAATCACTACTTGCTAAATCAATTATCTGCATTTAGCTACCAGAATAAGATTTTTATGCTTGCATACACTCCTCCCCATGCCTATTACTATAAATATGGAACCTCAACCAGGCTACTGGTTAGGTCCATCTCCAGTATATTAACTGATATAGACTGGCACCAGTCTGTACTCACTCCATAGTGACGCCTGTCACTAAGCGCGCTTGTGCATGAGCACTGGAGCCCAAATAGGAAACAGATTCACTTTTCAATTATTCTGCAAGCAGAACAACTGCACAAATATTGTCAGAAAGTTTTTATAGCTTTGTACTGTGTCAGCTTACTATTGAAGGACTTCCTCATGCTAAGATATACCTACTATGAAGTCTATCCTCCTAAAATTATGTTTTTGGAAGTATTTTGTGGTTATATTGAGCTTTATAACTATGTATTTAAATGTTACCGGTTTTCGTGGGTTTCGTTTTCGTGGTAACAACTTTAATATGCCTAAGTCATCATCATATAGAAACACTATTACTTCAGTGAGCCCTTAATCACTTTCAGTTAAAAGAAAAAATAGTGCTTTACAAGGAATTACGTTTATTTCTCTATGATAGAAAACAATCTTGATTTGAACTTTTCTGGCCTTTCTTTGAAAGGCGTTTGCATGTTTCTAGACTCCTTTTATCGAAATTCTAAGCTGTATGCTTCTTTCGTAATCTTTTTTCATTTTTAAGAGTCTGTTTTAACAAACGATAAATCAAGTGCACGTCCTCAATCTGTGAATGAGTTCACTCTGTGGAGTATGGAGAACATGTCTGTTTTAAGTGCACTACGTGTACCCCCGCATCGATGTGCGGGTTTTGCATAGGGTGGTCTGCGTTCGTATCTAAGTTTTCTTTAAGGATTATTCATCCTTACAGCGCTGCCCTCTGGTCATCCTTCCCCTACCTCCATCGCTAGTAAGACAAAAGCTGTATCTTTTGCAATATTCTAATATGTCTACTCCAGCAGCAACGGAGGGGGGAGGGTGGCTTCTTCGGCGAATTCGGAAGCCTTTTTAGCTTTATTGGCAAGATTTGAATCCTTCGCTGTAGTCTTGACTAAAATCTTTAGACGAAAGAATTTCTTCTGCCATCATGGAGGCCAAGAAACAGGAAGTGTCTTCTGATTCGGACAATAGCCCGAGGGCTAGCGGGCGTTACCGCATATGGGGAAAACCGATTCCTCTAACGTCTATGCAAGAAACCAGGTCTCCTAAACAAAAGTCTAGAGTGACAAAGCTCTCGAAGGTGATCTCGTAGCAGGTCACCAGGTCAAACCCACATTAGTCTTGAGGGTGATAAGCATAACCTCAAGCAGTGGTGGCAATGGCGGAAGCCCCCGTCCAAAAGCATTATGCTAATGCCAAAATTTTGGTCATACCGTTCGTCAAGATTCTTCATAGGTCGCCTATAGCCATAGTCCGTAATCTCGTTTTGCTAGTTTTTCCGGTTCCGTTGTGGTGGATTCAGGTCCTCGAGACTCGGGTTTACTTCCGTTTTCCGGTGCTACGTCCGTTCCGACTGTTTGCGGTATGACTTCCGGTTTTGCAGGACATCCGGGTCTTCAAGATCCGGTTCTTACTTCCATTCCGACCATTTCCGGTATGACTAATAAACTCTTCCGACTTCCACTTCCGGTTGGGAGGTAACTTCCGGTCTAGTGAATGAATAAAGAACAAAGAGAGAATTTTTAGAGCAAATAAGCTCTCGAAGGTGATCTCGAGCAGGTCACCGGGTCAAACCCATGTGAGTCATGAGGTTGTAAATAAGAAGAAAAGGCATGACCTTCAAGCAGTGGTGGCGCCGGCGGAAGCCCCCGTCTTTAGCATATATGCCAATGTCAGTCTTAGATCAGTTGTAGTGGATTCAGGTCCTCAGGACAGGGATTACTTCCGTTTTCCGGATCTACCTCCCTTCTTTCTGTATCTGGTCTGACTTCCGGTTTGCGTATTTCCAGTTCCTATGCTTATTCTGTTTTTTTACTGTACATCCAGGTTCAGTTTCCGGTTGTCTTCCGGTTTGCGCATTTCCGTTTCCTATTTTTTTTCACTTCCGGATTCGTACATCCGGGGATAGGGTCATTACCGGTTTTCATGGTGTTCTATGATTAACTTCCGGTTCTGTTTTCCTTTTTTGGATTTCCAGTGAGAGCTCTTACTGAGATTCCAGGTTTGTCTTTCCTATGATCTAGTCATTATCTTGCCTAAGAGTTAGTCTTATTTCAGTAAGTGTTTTTAAAATCGGAATGTTTAATCGCTGAAAATACTAATTCCGAGACATTGCCAGTCTTGAAGTCTCTCTTGGAATTGTAGATATTCAGCATTTATTCTTTTATCAGTGAAACAATTTAACGTAATTAAAGACTCTTCCGACTGGTTGCCGGATGGCTTTTTTGTTGCAGCCGATAAATCAGTCGGTATTCTACGCATTATCGCTAGATACATAATTTTTAATTTCATCCAACTTTAGATGGCCCGGTGTCTTCGGGCCGTTCAGCCTTTTTTCGCGCTCTTTTTTCCTCTTATGTCGGCAGGTTGACATATTTATTTTAACCAAAGGGAGTTTATTTGTTGAAGAAAATCCCTGTTTCTAGCGTAATTCTTAGTCTAATTCTGACAGGCGCTGAAAGGAAAAGATTCAGTAGTGGATTCATAGGGAAGAGAATGGCTCTAAGACTAAGACTCGCCATCACTCTCTTCTACTTTGGCAGCATCAACTGCGTACACATCTGCCAGGTCTGCAAGACCAGTTGAGTGAGCAAATATGGGTTCCATAGCACACTATAGGAGGGGTTTAAACAGGAGGTATGACCATGCCAATTGTCCGACTGCTGCTCTCCAGTGGTGAGAACGTAATCTCACCCTCTCTAGAGGGGAGACGGGTGGTACAGTACCATGCAGAATGGTTCCCCTTCGAGGTGCCCCAGCAGGGCACAACATACATACACGCTGATGTGCTGCATCAACCTCCAGGACAGTGCACACAGCAGCTCACTGGTAGAAGTCAGCCGGGACGTGATAGAGTATCTCCCAGGTGCCAACAGCAACCTATGGAAAGCTATCAGTCCTAGCCTGTTCACACCTGTAAATGACCTGTTTGACAGCCCCTCCATTAACATATATGGCAGCACGGATGGGATATTGAACACCCATTTAGAGTTTACACTCTTATTACTCATTGACCTGACATGATATCACACCAGGAATATCTGACCTTTGCCGAGATGATGAAGAGCCTGCTACAGGGTTGCCCCTTCATGACCCCTGCACAGATAAAGGCCTTAGATGAACAGATGCTCGCACTGCAACAAGAAGGAGAGCGACTACAGTAGGAGAGCTGGTATCAACAGAACGTGAGCCTTGCAAGGATGCGAAGGAACAGTGAAGGTTCCCGATACTGGCAGGTCCTCCTGGAGGAGAGTAAGCGGGATGATGTCTTCACATACGACGATGAGCCAGATGTAGCGGAGACCGCGGACGATGCAGCAGAGACCACTGATGAGGATGAGCCAGAGAGTTAGCGGGACGATGAAACAGATGTCTTCACATATGACGATGAGCCAGGTGTCTTCACAGATGAGGATGCACCAGATGTCATACAGTGGGAAGAGGAGATGGCGCAGAAGTGTAAGACCAAGAAAGCCATCAAGCGGCGTACCTACTATCTTGGTCATAAGGTGAAGTTCCAGATGTCATGTCTCAGAAAGCTACTGGCACCCGACATAGTGCTGGATGACCTCTGTCTAAGAGACGTCTGTCTCGAAACCAGCAAGCTGGCATGGTTTGCCAGGTTCTCCAAAATGTACCCTTCTAGGACTCATGAGCAGATTCTGCAGGTGATGCAGGTGTAATCTCCAGGTATACTATGGCAAAATCAGAGTGGCGGAAGCAACCAGAAATATACCCCTCCCTGACGGTTAATGAGGGTGGTAGCATCCACGGCTGGTGACTCCAGCAGATAGATACCATCAGACAGAATCTCAGCCATGAGGCAGAAAGGTACAGCAGAACATGCAGGCGATATAAGACAGCCTACGATGTCCTCGCGCATACATCCACTGCTGCGGGTGTGATTGGAGCCAGTGCTGGAGTGGCAGCTGTGGCCACTCGCTACAGGGGTTGGGGCCATCGTCGCCGTCCCGCTGGGTGGCGTGACACTAGCCGCCACTGTCTTGGTCACGGGCTTGGGGGTGGGGCAGCGGCTAAGTATGTGGCACTGGCACAGAGTATGCTACGGACTATTGACAAGTCTGTCAGCAAAGCTCTCGAGGATGGCCAGGTCACCGATGAAGAGTACCACCATATATTGAAGGTCCAAGCCCTGTACCGCACGGAGAAACCTAAAGTGCGACAGCAATACCTCAAAGGCTCCAGTGGGTGGGTTGATATGAAGGAGTTAAAAAATGAGATGTTACGGCGAGGTCACCTGGCTGGTCTTTAGCGTCGAGACAACTACAAATAGTGTGCTGCCTATACGATAGCTTTAAGAACACCAGTATAGATGGCCTTCCCACTGAACCTCACGACAGTCATCCGAAACCAACTGCCCCTCCTGGGTACACCGTTGACTGGCCTGAGAGGTCTACTGGATGATATACCAGAGCTAACACCGTTCTCCATCATAGTGGATGGACGGTCCCGAACCAGCTTCTCCGTCAACCCACGACCGCTGACCAACCGCCCCATCACCATCAAGGATGCGAAGCAAGCTCATATTTGGATGGCTGCTCCAAGCCTCTCATACTGGAATCAGAAGCTGAACTTTTCCGTGTGGTGTGCCATGGCAGGATGTGGAGTAAGTTCCACCCTGCTTCACTCCTATTCTGGTACTCCTGAAGCTGTGCTCATCGCCAGCTCTCTCAGATTCCATGTGTACTTCACGGCACGACGAATCCTCCATGAGCTGGGTGCAAGCCTCCCTGATACAAACGCCTTCGACCCACAGCTCAACAGTCATAGCATCTCAGCGGGCATCAGACTACAGAGAGAGTTCAGCACTCACCCAGACTATCAGTGGCATGGTGGTGACAACAGCGGTCTAGGGGTTATGTACGGTGACCCGAGACGTGACTACTCAGGATTTCCCTATCGAACACCCCGACGAGTAGGGTGTCGGAAGACAGCGACATTCTAGTTCGATCCAGAATCCGACCATGGAGCTCTGGTGCAAAATATGCACATCACTGGCTTGCGGCAGGACTATCCAGATGTGTGAAAGTACTTTGTCCCACACCCCACCTCAGGCCTCACACCAGCAGGGATCGTTCGGATCACCCAGTCCTTGAAAGCGCTGTGCTTCTGCCTCCTTATGGCACAGACCCAGCTGCGGCATTCCACATATTTTGTCAGCGGAGCAGAGGTCCAGGCCATGTTCATCAGTCTCGTTGAGGATATGATCATCGTGGCAGACCCCAGTAGTCTTATTGCTAAGTTCCAGCAGGGGTTGCAGAAGGCCCATCGCAAACTTGACTTTGCTATTTCGACACACCTATGGGTGATTCCGAGCAACATGATCATGAACATCGAGGACCTCCAAGTCAGGGGCTATAACAACATGATAGTTGAGGGTCCACTTCGGCTTCAACACTGCCATCAATGCACCTACGCATAGTATGAGTCATACAGTCGTTCCGACCCTGACACTGCAGTCAGTCAACACGGCAGCTCCAGGCGCCCCGACACTGCAGCCAGTCGACACGACACTGCTTCCCATGGTAGCTCTACATGTGGTGTCAGGCCTAGCTATCGTGGTGCTCAGGATCAGCCTACTCTGCTGCTAGCAAATCAACTATAGGACTATCCTGACCCTCTACAGTAGCAGTGGGGACCACGGTGAGACACTGAACCAGCTTGGCATGCCCTACAGCCCCTATACCTGCTGCCAACATGCACATCCAAGGGCTGGAGGGTTCGGCAGCGCATTTTTCCAGCTTTTAGTATCGCAGAGCCTTGTTCAGCTCTGAGTCTGGTGAGGCCATGGCGGTCTGCAACTGCTGGAACACATCTGACAGATACTCCCGATCCTTGTAGAACCCTTTAGCTCACAGGAGCTGCTCGACGATACTCCCGCCCATGATCAGGTATTCGAGGAAGCAGATCTGTCCCTTGCCAAATCCTAGATAGAGCTTCTGTTAGCACTGGAGAGCTGATCGAGCTCATCTGGTGGCTTCTTCTTGTAGTCCTTCAACTCCCTCCGGAAGACATCATAGTACTTCTCGCATATCCTAAGCCCGGATATGTTTAAGATGTCTCAATAGAGAGAGAAATATTCGTGAGTACCAACCCGGCCACCTGGCAGACGCAGACTGGGAAGATCTTATTAGCTCTCTTGACAGGGGACGCAGATGTTTAACCGCGTTGTATACTCAGTGCTTAAACAATGACATCAACAGTACAGATCGTGAAGCAACTGCCAGAGAGCCAGGCAAGTCTTCAGAAGGTGGAGAACCTGCTGCTAACCAAGACACAGAAGTTAGTGACTAAAGCAAAACCTATGGCAGTCCATGTCGCCAGTAACATGGAGGCGAATGTGGCCGTGGTGAAGATGACAGGGGGAAATGAGGTTCTTCCTGCCGCCACTGCCGCTGTCCTCGCTACAGTGGTGAGTGGGGTGACTCGGAATAATTCACCCCATCCCAAAGATCGCCCTCAGTGGTGCCTCCTACACTGTTGCCGCCAAGATCATGGGTGAACGTGTTACACCAATGGAGGCCGCGGTTCTAGGGCTAGCAATGAGTGCAATGTCTGGGATCATCGTCGCCTATGTTTAACCCTCTGAATAGTGAGAGATGGATCATGAGACCCCTGCAGCATATGAGGCATGGCGTGCCGGAGGGTGGTGTGTAGCCCATAGTCGAGCATGCGGACTGAGGATCGCCAATGCCCGGGAATGGTGGACCGCCCACAAGGCATACCCCTGCAGAGAGGGCCAGTACCCTGAGCACTGCTACCTATTCCCTTTGCCGACTGCGTGGTCCTCCTATGCCCAACTATGTCACTGGGGGTATGACTAGTAGGTTTAAGCCGTCTGTATATATATATATATATATATATATATATATATATATATATATATATATATATATATATATATGACTATGACTCTGTCACTCACAGACCTAGAAAGCAAAGAGCTAGGCGATCTTGCTCACATGGGCGAGGCATGCCTCGGTTCAGAGGACACTGTTGACCCTATCTCCTTCCTAGACTTCGATGAGAAGGGAGACCCGCAGGAGATCCGAGGTACCATCACAGCCCGAGATCTCATCAGGAACACTGATACGATAGGACAATCGACCATTAACAAGGCCAAGACTGTATACAAGGGGATGGGCATCAAGGAGAGGGCGACGATGCAAGGTATGCTCGAAGTGGATGAAGCTGGAGCCATAAAGCTTATGGCCGAGTTCTATGCACAGGACCTGGTTACGGATCTCCTGAAACCACGGAGCTCATTCCGACAGGACGGACAGAATCTCAAGATAGGCACCCTCGGCCTGAGCCATATCACTGTCGATGGCCAAACAGGTGCTACCGCCAGCCTCCGGTTATCAGAGGGGAAGAAGTCAGGGTTCATTAGTTTGCCGTTTAACATCACAGGATAGTTATGGCTTCCCGTGCATGTATCATACAGATACTGGATGTACTAGACACTGTGAGTGCTGACACAGGCCCTCTACCCTATCTTCTCAGCTGCTGCTGGGATTTCATGCTTGATGCCTCCATCACATCCTTCGTATCCGCCTGAGGTGCAGGATTCCCCGCTCTGCAGGCAAAAGAGCTGGTGCAGGAAGTACTGCCATTTAGTCTCCCAGATATAGACGAGGCTACCGCCGACCAAGTGCTAACCATCCTCCCCACACATGTCTGTACCATTCGACAGTAGGCCAGCCGATGCTGGCCAGGTGGTGCTGATCATTGCCCCATCAGGACACGTGAAAAACATTTTGCTACGGGCTCTCCTGGCCGAACATCTACACTCAATACATCCTTCTGGTGTCTAACTCCGCCACTGAGGCAGTTGACAGTAATGATCATTGGTACAATGGCCCAATCACCAAGACGCAGAACCTGCAAGTACTGATGGAGAAGCTGCTGGCAGCCCGACTGACAGAACCACTTGTTCTAGTTATCGATGACCCTGCAATGGACCAGAAGACAGTCACCTACCTCAGCAACATCACCAGGCGCATCCGGCACACAAAGATAACTGTCTTCATCCTCTTTCAGAAGTACACCTGCGGGATCTCACCAGACATCCGCCACAATGCCTGGCTGCTATACTTCAGCTCCAAGTGTGGACGTGCCCTGCTCGAGACCATATGCGACAGCCTAACCCTCAAGGAGACCAAAGGGGACTTTGTTGCAGGTGTACAGAGGGCAGCTGAACTGTATCGCTTCATCTTCAGCAACAAGGAGACAGGTGAGCTGTCACACTTCAAGCCATCTCTGGAAAAGGTGCAGACCTTCACCTACAAGCTGAATCCAGCCAGGAAACTAGCATGCTCTACACGTCATCGCTGACAGACTGAGCGGAGACCACGGCGGTCTTCGCTGCAACTTTTTTTAATTCCTCAGAAGGCTGCGCAGTCTCCACTACTTCGTCCATGGTCTCCGCTACTTTGTCCACGGTCTCTGCTGCTTGAGGACCTTCATCAGCGGTCTCCACTGCTACTTCGGCAGTTTCGTCAAGTCCGTACCGTCGCCAAAACTCTAGCCACTGGTCCGTGTCTAGGACTCTCTTCTTATGGAACTTCTCACGGAAGATCCACTTTGTCCATGCGCGATGAGCATCTGATTTGCGAGCGGATTTGATGAGGTAGTCCTGGTAGTTATCTGGGAATTTCAGAAATGCTGGCAGATTACTGCCCAATCTCCTGCGACCTCTTTCGTTGAAGATGTGCTCAACAGCCTCCTTGTGGCCAACAGTGAACCCATCCTGAGTACCTTCTGCATGACTGTGGTCATGGCTCTCCGCTACAGTGGCACTGACCTCCTCCCTGAAGTAGTTATTTGCTCCAGACTAGAGGCTATCCAGCATATCTCGCTCTTCCTGGCTATGGAGGCTAAATACGGCAGCCCACTTCCTGACCATTAGTAGATCTTTGGGGTCGACCCTTGCCCTTTGGAGAGCTAGAATAACAGGACTGTTGGTTTGGACCACAGGAGGTAGGTCGAGTGTCCTGCCCTGGGTGCTGTCAAACTTCCGGTAGAGTATCCGAGTCAGGAGTTCTTTTGTACTACGAGCTGGTGCTCCTTCCTCTATGGCGGCCAGTATCTCCGCATCACATGGAGGTGTGACCTTGGCTCGCTCGTGGATAATGTTGATGTCACGCAGCAGTCCTCAGACCCTGTCACAGTGGGACAGTGCATGTCGTGCTAACTGTTGTGCTGACTTGTCCTGCTGCCTATAGACAATCTGCTGCAGAACCTTACCAAACATGCCGGCCTTTTAATCCCTCTATATACCCAGACCTTAAACATGCTGCAGTATGTGCAACATCCAGATGGGGCCATTGAACCCGCGACATCACACCGCACTGATCCTCTGAAGGACTGCCTGATGGTCATTCGACCCAGTATATGCGATGAGAACCCGTTGTCCGCTGCTGGGAAGTACATTGACTTTGCAATCTCGGCACAGATCCACGAGATCAAGAGCATGACACTCAAGTTCAAGCTTCAGAGCACAATAGGACAGAGTAGAGCTCCCGCAGGTTCTGAACAGGTGGGAGATCATGCAGAGCAAAAGCACTGTGGACACCACCTATGTGAACGACGAGTACCCAGTCCTAGTTCCGCTGGCTCATGGTCCAACCTTCTATGTGAAGGGAAAGGGGTACTGTGCTGTGGGGTGCAATGAGGGGTTCACGGAATTCAAACTATGGGCAGGTGTTGAGAAGCCTGTGGCAGTTCCACTCTTAACCCTTCTCGAGAACACACATGTGAATCCAACTGCCATGCAGGATAGGCTGTTCCTCTGGGTGTACACTGAGCAGCTCACAGATGCGATGATGAATGCTCCAAGACTTCATGTCTGGCATGATGAGAATGACCAAGAGCTGAAGCAAACAGGTTCCAAACAGCGGATCATGCATGTGGAGTGAGAACACCCGCAGGTCCAAGCCACAGCTAACCAACGGGTAGAGCTGACATTGCATTGTGGTGCATCAGACTGTATCGCTATTGCGGTCCTGGTTCAGAAGGAAGGAGCCATCCAGCAGGTGGATAAGCTAGACAACTTCAGGCTTGTGGTTGCTGGGACCAATGTTCTTGGTGAGGTACGCGAGCTGGCTGATTGCTAACTCTGCAGACAGAAAACTAAGTAATATGCACTTCTGCGCCTAACCAGTGGAAGCGATAACCTCGAGTCGGCACTCGAGGGCCGTCACCACCTCGGGGGCAGGAACATCCCACGTAGAGCATGACTCCTGTCGTCACCACTGCAGCTGCCACCACTACTATAAGCTCTGCTGTCTTCTGACCTGTCGATGCTTCATAGTCAAGCCTTGGCTCAGATATCTTTACAGCCTTGTAGTACTCATTGCGACTCTCATCTGCCTCTTTGAGGCTCTGGTTGGCCTGAGCTCGAAGTTGTCGTTGGTGTGCCTCCCTCTGGCGCATATGCTCGAGTGTTTTGCTGTACTCAAACTTCTCCGTAGACAGCTTCGCCATCACCTGGTTATGATGCTCACGCTCGACCTCTGCCACCTTCTTGTCCCCAGTTCGCTAAGGTAGATACGCCCGCATTCAAGATTGCGGAGGCCATGCTATAGACTACAGTTTAAAGCTACTATATAACTGCCCAGCGATGCATCCCCAGAGCGATGTATGAACGTGAGGATGATCCAGTCGAGGATATAGATGACGAGGACTATGAGGAGGACTAAATGAGGAGGATGATTATGATGCAGACGACTATGATGTAGCCGAGACCACGGGTGAGTATGATGATGTATAGCCTGAATCCCGCAAGCTAGTACACAGAGCGAAAGGAATCTATTGCACTTACGTAAAAGGTTCTATCTGTCCGCTGGCAGCAGTTTGGGCTCTGATCGCTCTGTTCACAATGAATGCTGGCGAGACGGTCCGCAAGATCACCAACAATGCTCTCCATGGGGTGGAGAAGATTTCTGAAGCCATACCAGCCATCGCCTGAGGAGTAGGTACGTTCTTCGGAGTCGCAGGCCCTTGGCTACTGTACGTTGCCATAGCGCTCGCGGCCATCTGGGCCACCGCACATTTAAGCCGTACTATATAAGGATGGCGTCTCTGTACGACCTGGTCAAGTCCCTTAACTTCCGAAGGTTGGTTGATGAACTACTGTTCAGTGAGGATCCAGCAGAGATTAGATGCCAGTGTACAGAGGTGTTTGAGGAGGTCTTCAGTGATGGTTGAATGAATGATGGCCATCTGTTCATCTGTTTAGAGTTCACCCAGGCCGTGCGTGACAGGACGGGAGTGGACGTCAGTGATGAAATTTGGGAGTTTATCAACCGTCTTTCTTGAGGAACTCTACTATCAGCCTGGTGGATATTACCATGAGCCCCCTCAACTACTCGTGGCTGCACGTCACAAGGGCCACAACTTCACATTGGAGACAGTTAGCCAGTTGATCAGCCACCAGGCGATGCGGCAGATATACAGACCTCATCCACGGCACATCAGGCATGCCCATTTCGAGGAAACTGTCCCGAACAGAGTTCACCAGGCAGATGTTCTATTCCTTCCACACGACTTGGTTGGTCGTAAGACCTACAAGTATGCCCTAACCATCGTCGATGTTGCCAGCAGGTACAAGGCGGCAGTCCCGCTCACAGACAAGTCAGCTGGCCAGGTGGCCCAGGCATTCCAGGGTGTCTATGAGGCTTCGGAAAATCCCCTCCAGTGGCCGGAATTGTTGCAGGTGGATGAAGGTAAGGAGTTCAGAGGGGAGACTGCAGTCCTCATGCAGAAACATGGTGTGGCAGTTAGGCAAGGTGAGGTAGGGCATTACCGTGCCCAGGCTATCGTAGAGCGGTGGAGTCGGACACTGGCAGAGAGACTGTTCCCACACCAATACGCCCAGGAAATGGCCGCGCCGAGTGAACGTTCTAGAGTATGGGTGAGAGGGCTGCCTGCTGTGGTGGAGAGATCCAATGCCGAGGTTACTAGACTAATCAGGAAGAAGCCAGTAGAGGCTATCAGACACTCTGCTGGTCACAGCTCTAGAGGAGCGAACAAGGGAGAGGAGTGCCTACCACCTGATGCTCTAGTTCGGTACCTGTATGAGCCCGGTGAGCTGGAACGTGGTCGACGTCATGCAACAGATCCTAACTGGTCGATAGATGTTCACAAGCTTGACAGGTATGTGGAGGTGGAGGGGCGGCCTACACTGTACTACCTGACACGCCAGCACGGAGTGCCTAGGCAACCATTTGTCGTAGAAGAGCTTCAGCTAGTCCCTGACAACACACAGCTACCACCCCCTAGGGTGCTAACATGATACTCGATGGGCTCGGTATGGACCCCATCTGGCAGCACATGGCACTTATCATAGTAAGCGGAGAGTCCAAGTTTTTCCTGCGCATACGTCACCATACCTGGTTGCGCATGCGTAGGCCTCGGTTTTTAGCTCTGTCCACCCCGCCATGTAGGGCGCTGTAGACCCTCTGCCAAGAGACCTCATTCTGCCGCTTTGACATTCCCTTAGCCGAGCACTTACTTGCAGCTACGCTCTCCATGTAGTAGCATTTGGAACAGAGAGCGATGCCACGAGAGCCTTCGAACTCGAGCTTGAACAGTCCCATGGTCCATCCAGACCATTTTTCCCAAGCTAGCCAGTCCAAATTATGAGCCGGGTACACTGCTCGCATCTCATGGTGAATGACGTCATCGAGGTTGAGGCCTGCTATAGCGATATACGCAGAGTCAGTGTCCATCTGATGTACTCAAAGCTGTCACGAGCTACGTAGCGATCGAGGAAGTCGTAGTAGAACTCCAGCATTCACAGTTTCGCGAGCTCATAAACAGCTATCCCCACCTGGAAGGGCCTTCGAATTGTGATTCTCGGCTTGCGACTCTGGAGCTCGTATGACTCACTGATCTCGAGATCTTCGAACCGTGCACTAGGCAGGGCCTTGTCTACCATGCGTTCATCCTTCGTGAAGCTGGTGTTGCTATGACATTCTAGGGCCTCGATGAGCTTCCCATAGGCACTGTTACCGAGGAGTTTGAAGAGATCTGCCAAGAGCACTGCTCTTATTTACATCTCCCGAGCGGCGGGCCTCCGTAACATTCTCCACGAACCACTCGAATGGGCGCTTGGCCTCATAGTCTATGGTGCGGTATACAGCAGTGATATCCAGGCCATGGGTTATATACCACTTGAGGGTCGGGTCGTACAGCAGCCGCTTCTTGCCAGAGAGGGCACCAACCAGCTTCTGGGTGGTGGGCCGCTTCTTCCCTGTTCCCCCTAGATATGCCAGCATCTCAAATGAGATTGCCTCTACCGGGATCTCGCGGTTATAGAAGAGAGGAGGCATTTCCTCGAACATTGCCCACAGAGCCTTGGGGACCTCTATAGCCACCTCAGCAAACCTAAACCAGCTGTCTGCTAGGAGAGCCTCCTTAAAGCTAACTACCCCACTGGCACCGGGCCAATGGCGCACTTTCTCCTTCCCACATGGCATCTCTTTGGCCATCACTTACAGGTACAGAGCATTTGCGTCGTAGCCGAGTAGACGTTGGCAGACACGCTCACTCTGGCTGATTCGAGTCACACCGGCCTCGTGGTATCTGGTGAACACGATGCTGGGACCGTCAACAACATCACCCTTCAGCATCTTGTAGGCTTCCTTGTTCAGTGAATAGAGGCTAACATCCAGCATATGCTGAGCGGTTCCATGTAGGAGGTACTGCAGTGACACACCTGGGAAAGACACCGCATCTTTGAGGATGTCTATTTCTCGTTCTGTGTAGAACTCCCGCATCCGCTCTAGAGCTTCGATGAATGGACTGATGTCCAGCTTGTTGTAGTATCGCATCCAGTCGGCAAATGTCTGCATTCCATGCTTGCTGAATGTCTGGTTACACTGTTCCCACTCTGTTCGCGTCAAGAGGTAGCCACCCTTGAGCTTAGATGTCCATGCTGAGTAGTCAGGAAGCCCTGGATAGTTGAGCTTCTCATGTGTGTCAAACCATTCATATGGGAGCCAGCTCTTCTGCTGTGTACACCCGTAAGCTTTGACCCATACCTCATACGCGACTCCTGGGCCGAGCTAGTTCAGCACATCGAGAAACCGTAGCTCAGGGGTTATGAGGAACATGGTCTGACTAGCCTTCTTGGCGACTTTCACTGTACCTGTACTGTCAGTCAGCTCATCGACAAAGTACTTTTTGATGAGGTTCAGGTCATACCGCCCAGAGTTGAACCCCAGTACAGGCACTTGGTCACACCACTCATTGATCAGTCGCTGCTGTCGCTTTGGGAACTTGTCCAGGTCTGTTGGTATGTACTGTGCCCTAACTTGTCCGGATTAGAGATGCTCGCCGTTGGATCTCCAGCATGATCTCTCTGATCAGATCTTTGGGGTCAGGATTGCAGAGGTGAGTGGGCTCACTCGTGGGGCACTCTAAGGAGCAGCCAACCGACACAGAGATAGGTATGTGAGTACTCTCGATCGTGAGAGTCTTCGTAGGATGAGTCTTGATACCATCTAGGAGTGCTTCGAAGTCGTAAACTATGAAGTGTGGGTATGGCACAGCCCAAACTCATTTAGGGACGCTTGGGCAGCGTTTTATACAGCACTCCCACTGTACCACAAGTGTGCATCCAGAGGCTCTCAGCTTCTCCTCTCTCAGGACTGTCTTGCCGTATCTTTGTTCGGCATCCTCACCTCGCTGGTGTTGTGGCCACCCATGCCAGTGACAGCCATGGAACTGGTAAACGATGTTTGTGGTCGGATCATAACCATCTACGGGAGCGCCCTCGATCCAATGCCCGCCAGCGTGCCCACACTCTACATGGTGTATGTGTATGCCTCTGTTTCTCGACTCATACTCGATCCAACGAGTAGCCGCTGAACTGGATGGTTGGGGCGGATAGGAGGCTTTCTCATACGCAGACTGTGGCGCCTCAACCTTCTCGCCAGGACACACGATTTTTGTTTTGCCACCTGTACAGTGATCAGCATGGCATTCAAGATTGCATGCCTGTGTAAACCTATGGTGACAGTGACTGCAGACGAGTGTATGTGCCAGCTTGGAGATGTTCTTGATGTAGAAGGCGTGGTGGTCCCACACTCTGATGGTCATGGTGTGACAGTAGTGAGCCACTTGCCTGATCATGTGCCAGGTGCCCTCTTCGGTTGGTTCATACACGCGGATCCCGATCTTGGCAAAGAACTCTACCTTGTCCAGCTGATCCAGCGAGGCCTTACGGACATCAGGTACTGTCTTGCCGTAGAACTGTGTGGCAAGCTCTCATGCAGGAGCTGTACTTCTATCAGCTCTCGCTCCTCGGTGGACTGCTAGACATCTCCAGAGACACATATTGTCCCTGTAGGTGTCGACGGCAGTCATACTCTTCTGTCATAGCCAGTCTGGGAGGGGGCATGTCCCAAGCAGAGGTTGGCGGTCAATGACAGCCCTGACCTCAATGTTGATTGATCGAACTAAAGCCCACTTGGTGTTGGGTCGATGGATATTGTCTGTGTCGAGGCGGGCTTGTTCTCTTGCTGCCACCCAGTCCTGAGCTGCTCCTATCGTGTTCAGCCATGGGCTCCCTGGAGCATTCTTGTGGAAGAGCATCACCCTACCATCTTCGATGTGACGGATGGGATAGGTATGGGTGTAGCGGAGGTAGAAGGCATTCTGGACAGTCTGCTGGATCTTTTGCATGATCTGGCCTGTGAGGTCTCCTTCTAGACCTCTGAAGAATGTCCAGCGTACTGACCAGCATCCTCTATCCTCTGTCTCCCTTTCGCCGAGACACTGGTCGAGATTGTGTTTGCCTACTCGCCTCATGCTCCGGGCTAAGGGTTCAGACCTTGGCCCCCTTATGCTCCGGGCTGGGATCAGACCTCGGCATTGCTTAACGATCCTGCATTTGAGAGTTAAGCCCTCCAGTGGATGGGCCTCCATCCGCCTCGCTACAGTCTTGGCTCGCAAGCTAGCAGTCACCTCCTCATCCAACTGACGATGCTCACGTATCCACTGCGCTTTCTTGTGGGGATTCGAAGTATCCTCTTTGGTAAGCCCTGGAAACCTTCCCGTATTCATTGCTCGGGAGAGTCGCTTCTGCCACTCCTCGGCACGGACCTGTCCGATCATCTGGAGCAGCTCGGCTTTTTTGTCCTTAGAGTAGACTCTAAGGCCGAATTGCTTTGCAATAGTGCGAGGCTGTGCAACAGTACTCATGGTGTATATCCCTGGGAATGCCTGCATAGGGTGCGGGGGCCTCCTGCATTGGAGAGTTAAGTGCTCCAGTGAATAGGCCTCCATCCGCCTTGCTACAGCCTTGGCTCACAAGATAGCAGTCACCTCCTCGTCCAACTGACTAAACTCACGTATCCACTGCGCTTTCTTGTGGGGATTCCAAGGATCCTCAGTAAGTGCTCGAAACCTTCCCGTATTCATTGCTCGGGAGAGTCGCTTCTGCCACTCCTCGGCACGGATCTGGTCGATCATCTGGAGCAGGTCGGCTTTCTTGGCCTTAGAGTAGCCTCTAATGCTGAATTGCTTTGCAATAGCATGTATCTGTGCAACAGTACTCATGGTGTATATCCCTGTGGATGCATGTCTCTAAATGGGCGTTCAGTCCCTATTATGTGTGGCAATTCAGTATCTGTGGATGCTTGTCTGGGCGCTCAGACCTATTATGTGTGGCGCTGGCGATCAGTACCTGTGGGTAGATGCCTGTCTCTAAATGGGCGTTCAGACCCTATTATGTGTGGCGATCAGTACCTGTGGGTGGATGCCTGCCTGGGTGTTCAGACCCTATTATGGGTGGTGTATATCCCTGTGGATGCCTGTCTCTAAATGGATGTTCAGACCCTATTATGTGTGGCGATCAGTACCGTGGGTGGTGTATAACCTTGTGGATGCCTGTCTGGGTGTTCAGACCCTATTATATGTGGCGATCAGTACCTGTAGGTGGCGTATATCCCTGTGGATGCCTGTCTCTAAATGGGCATTCAGACCCTATTATGTGTGGTGCTGGCGATCAGTACTGGGGGTGTATATCCCTGTGGCGGCCTGTCTCTAAATGGGCGGTGCGCATGCATGCCCCCTGGATAGGATAGTACGCGTGTGTGTATAAAGCCCTATGAGAGAGGTATGGCTAAGTCCATAAAAACGTATAGTACGCATGCACACACGTCAGATCCATATGTCAGTATTGTGAGAGTGTATGCTTATATTGTACCAAGAAATCACTTCATTCTCGTCATTCTTGGCACCGGTCAGGACAGGAATGAAGCGAGAATTTCAAAACTGTTTACCATTTTAAAATCAGACCAGAAATGGCCGAGTTAGCCACAAATGCTAATAGTGAGATTTGAACCTGCGATTTTAAGTTTGCTAATAAACACAAAACAAGGATTAACTACCTCGACCATGTATGCATTAATAATTATAGCTGATATGTTACATGTTCTCATTGCTGTTACTGCATTATCTCGAAGTGACGTCAAGATCTAGAGGGACTGATAAGCACAGTAACAGCAATTTTACAACTCACGCTCAGAGATAAGTTTACTAAGAGGCGAGATTTTAGTGGTGTTGCGGTGGGTCAATCAATAGAGTATTGAATTGCATAGGATTCCCAGGCTGCAAACTGGGGTTGAAATCTGCTCAAAAGACTTCGCTAGAACTTACCTGAAATTTTGAAACTAGGTAAGACACTAGGGTCGGGGTAATATGACCAGGTTAGATAAAGACCCACCGCGACACTCCCCAGTGTGGGGTCAAAGCCTCACACACACACACACACACACACACACACACACACACACACACGCGCAACGGGGTGGGGTAGGAGATAGGTGGGGTAGGATAGGTAGGACAGGATAGGTAAGATAGGTAGAAAGGTGTCCCACAGATAGAAAAGCCTCCTCAGGATACCAGTCAGAATAGAGAGAGAGAGGCCGGCCGGCCACTTCCATGGCCATGGATCACCGAACGGTGGTCAGTTGAGGATGGTGGTATCATTTTAATTCTGACACTACTACTGGCTGGCATCCGCCGGACTGTCAACTGACTACTGGGCACCTTACTTTTTAACCTGAGTTTTTATTGAGTGATAGTCGATATTTGGGAATATCAAAGTGTGTTAGGCTAGGTAAGTATCAACTCTCGTGAAAAAAGAAATCTGTGATTTCGTTTAGTCTTCCCAAGCTTTAGTTGTCTAATTTTTATCATTGTTTTCCTTGTAAGATTGATTGTTAATAATACAGTACGATCCGATATTGCTGTGTTATTTACTTGATGTTTAACCATTTACTGATTGAGATTTGTCAAGAAAAGTGAAATATTTTCATAGTAAATATCCATTTGGAGGCTAAGTAAAGACTATTTTGGAAAATTTATCACAGGTCATTTCTGGGGAAAAAGTTTCAATATTAATCTTCTCTAGCGATGTAAATAGGAGTTCCTCAAGACCACTGCAGGGGCCAGGTTTAGGCCAGCTTTACCATTAAAGTATTAACCATTTACTGGTCAAGCCGGCAAAAATATAATTTGCACAAAATGTTGATTTACAGACCCAGACAAGACCATGTTTGATAATGGACCTTTCCAGTTTTTGCTATGCCCGCCCATCTCTAGCTAAGCTCCACCCACACTTCCCCATGTTTGAATCGATCGATCCCTGAACTCGCTGACTATCAATTTACAGAAAATTATACAGATAAACTGTTGAATATTTTGAAACTAATCTAACTGGGTGCTGTTGCTGCTTATGGCGACAGAATGTTTATTAAATAGTAAAGATATACAATTCGTACAACGTGTCTGACTATTAAGCGTTTAAGATGGACTAAATCAAGTCATTCATGCCATATTTGATTATGACATCATCCTACACGTCACATGTTTATGATGTCATATGATGGATGGATAAACTGGAAAGATCCATTTACTACTGGAATAACTCATTCGATAACAGCGCCAGTGATATTCTCCAGATCAAACTTTAACATTAATGGATTAGTCACAGTAACTGATATGATTTGAAAAAAAAATGTATTATTATAAGTCTGTGAAGATAGTTTCTTCTTAGAAGAAAAGCTGAAAGAAGTATAGAGACCCTAGAACATATCTTCCCCATAATGCATTGTATTCTTATTTTGAGCTATCAAATATATTGTAGCAGATGGTCCCAGGTGACTTTATTAAATAAACTCTAATATCATACTCGTTATTTTATTATCAACAAATCTCTGCTCTCAGTACAAGATATTTGATTTTCAGGACAACTTAATGCAATAAAGCTGTTGAATATTTGAAATTAATTTGACTGAAACCTGTTGCTGCCATATGCAGTAATAATATATTCCAGTATTGAATGTGAACATATCTACTTGTATATGCCTCTAATGACGCGCTCTCTTTCCCCCAATGGACCTTTCCAGTTTATCCATCAATCATATGACGTCATAATCAACTACATGAAGTGTAGGATGACGTCATAATTAGTGACGTTATGAATGATGTTGATAAGTTCATCACGAACACTTAATTGATGATAGACTAAGCATTGTTGTACGAATTGTATGGCTTTACTATTTAATAGACATGCTGTTTGAATATTTGATAGCTAATTTTGCCTATGGTATCAACAGCACCAAGTCAAATTAGTTTCCTGTTGCTGCCTGTGGCAACAACTTTACCCAGTCAAATTAGTTTCAAAATATTCAACAGCATACCTGTATAGTTATCTGGAAATTAATTGTCATGGAGTTTGGGGTTCAATCGATCCCAACACGGGCAAAGTGTGAGTGGAGCTTAGGTAGAGATGGGCAGGGCATGGCTTTAACCAGATTCATCCATTATGTCTATGATGACCCACTCTCCTTGACCAATTCTCCCCTCCCTGGATGTAGGGTTTCTACTTCTTTCATCATTTGTCTGCTTTGTGATGGACAGATATACACATTTGCCCTGTTCTTCTTCTTCTTCTTCTTCTTTTCGATCACTGGTATCACACTTGGAGAGCCGTTCTCAAGATGAAATCTGTGGTTTTCTGCAGTTCTTCCACAGGCCCATACAGCTTTTCAAGAAGAGAGGTTGACAAAGGTCAGCTCTCTTCTCTCAGCAGCTGATACGTACTGCAACATTGAAGTATGTGCTCTGTGGTCTGTTCTGCTTCTCCACAAGGACAAGCGGGTGATGTTGTAAGGTGGAAACGCCTGTACATGTGTTGGTTTAGTCTGTTGTGTCCAGTTCTGAGACGAAAAATGGTCACTTGCTCTGGCCTCGAGAGATGATGGTAGGCATCTTCTGATTGAGGTGTTCTATAGAGTGACTTGATGGTAGTCTTCATCTCTGTATGGGTAACCATGTTTTCTGTCTGATTCTCTTCTGCACCCACCTTTGTCATCTTGTCTGCTTCCTCATTTCCTTGGACTCCACAGTGTGAGGGGATCCACTGCAGTGCTATCTGAAAGCATTTGATGGTTTGTAGTGCTTCTTCAAGTTGTGGCAGCTTACCTTTGGTCATAGCCTCAAGGACGGAGCGGGCATCAGATAAAAAGACAATCTGTGCAATAGGGTCTGCTGTTCTGCTGATGGTATTAGCTGCATGAACCAGTGCTTCGACTTCAGCTCTGTAGTTTGTGCAGTGTTTGCCTGTCGGTATTGTAGCTGACTCATCTTGTCCGTTTGGATACTGTATGTGCAGTCCGGCACCTCCGCTCCTAATTGCATCTTTGGCTGATCCATCTGTGTAGATCCTTATCCATGTCTCCCGAGGGTACAGTTCTTCCAGCATGGCTAGGGCCAGGGCCTTCTTGCTCACATTACTGTGTTCATCTTTGGTTGTGAGATGAGGTACTGTGGTGTGAATAGCTATGCTCTCTAGTTTGTGTTCCCAGGGTGGAGGATCAAGGGTGTGGTTTGGGTCTTCTATTTGTGCTGGCAACATTTCTTGGTGTTTCCTTTAAATGTTGCCCTTGCCCTGTTAGAAGAAAGATAGGACTGTTTTAGAAACATGGACGCTACCATGTAGGAGGTTAATCTGTAACTGCTGTGTCCATTATATCCTTCTAATGTCCTTACATTTTGCCTGAGTAGTGGAAATTTCCAGATCATATATTGAAAACCAACAGAATCTAGAAAGACTCACATTGGAAATTGATGTACCCAATAACACATCAGTCAGGCAATAAATATATGTCTCACTATGGCTATTGAACATTACATTTATGGGTTATGTAATCAGCCTCTGACTCCTATATCACATGGAATGGGAGGCGGGTACACATCTTGAACATGGAAAAGGTACAATTCATAATAACAGTATAATGATACTCCTTAGCTTTAAGGCTGACTATAACTTGCATGATCATTTGTCATGATCAGTGTGTCATACAACTGTCATTTATTTGTCTGGATTCAGAGAGCAATTTAGACTGATGATGGTAAAAAATTGAAATAATACATCCTTGGTGACAGTAGGTATTTGTACTGTCCTTTGACACACCCAATGCCTATTTTCTATATTTTATGGTAGTTAGAAATGGTAATGATGTAATTACACTATATAATATTTCAAAAGAACTGATTGAACTTTATAATGGGCAAATTTGGTCAAGATAAGTCTCATTTTCTCATTGAAAATCTCCATTTGCATACAAAGAGAAGACTGATTTTTGAAGATTTATGACTGGAATGACTGGTTAAATGGTTAAAATTACCAGTATGTTGATGTCAATAGGTGAGATTGTTCTATTAACCCCTTTTGTGGTAATTTTATCCTTTAATGGTCAAGCTGGTCAAAATGTCATCTGAAGTGGTCTTGAGAAATGTCCTTTGCAGGCCAAGAGAGTGTGTGTTTTGAAAATGTATCACTGGAATAACTGGCACGGTTACCATTCCAGTCATTCCAGTGGTAAATTAAAAAAAAAATTGTCTTCTCTTTGCCTGAAGATGGACTTATTCTCTTGACCATTAACCATGTTCAGGCCGGCCAACAGAAACATAATTTTTTTATAATCTTAAGTGCTAAATTTGCACAAATAGTCTTTTCATGGCCTGCAAAATATGATTATCTTGAAAAACCCATATGATTGAGGATTGTGATATGACATTTATATTGGTTCCACGTCCTGTGTGAGCTGCATGTTGGGTAGGTTGTGGTGGGAATTGGTGGGTGGTGGTGGTGAGTGTCAACATGGGGAGAATGTGGTGATTTGCGATGCAGAGCCATCAATTGCACATCCTCATTAGCTCTTTTAATGGTGGCTATGATTTAGCACATCTAATATATGCAATTTGACATTGACATGGTGTCTCTGGATATAATTTTGTTGAATATATGGCATCCTAAAAGTGTCTATAGTGGAATTCTGCTTTTGAGAAACCAAGCCAGTGATTCCAGTTTCATTAGCTCAGTCCTCACCCTATCACAAGCGATGCCGGTGGCAGTTAGCCAGGTTCTCGGACCAGACCAGTGCATGCACTTGGACAACCAATGAAAATCAGACATAAGGGCAACTCATGATAATTACTAATGTCCAGCAGCCCTGCCCTTCATTCGGTCAAAGCTTTGTGCGGCCATCTCTTCAAAATATACGCTGTAACATCCCTGGCCGCCCACTCACATTCTGTGTCACTGAATTCGTACACATTAAGATATATAGTCCTTTATATACATTCCTTTTCATATACATTACATGTCATTATTGTTTTATTCAGACTGGTAAATAATCTAGTCACTGTTTTTCGTACTATTTTGTAATTTTAGTCACTTGTCATTTTTATTAACTTAGATCGTGGACCATAGATTACATTGTCTAATTAAGGCAGAAATTGGTACATGAGCCTTCACAGCTTGAGCAGTAATTCAATAAAATCTCTGACTTCATATTTCACCCAAGCCCCCTTTTGTTTGTCTTCATTCACTCAAGCCGGTGGGCCCATGTGGAGGGATGGTGCGGCCCCTCCCCCTCCTGGCATCAATAATGGGATTATAGCTAATGTTTGCAAGCCAGCATAATTGTTGATAAATTATATTACAAACATCGTATATAGAAATAATCAATCTTCATTACTAATGACAACCGGGCCATAATATACAACACAGCAAAGACTGGGGAACACTTAACTTCTGCAAATATAATGAAACGTTTAACACTTTAATGACAAAACATTTTCAGCAAAATCAAAATGCTTACTTACTTATTGAATGACCATTTGCAGGCCAAGAGAATACTATTTTTGAAAATTTACCACTAATTGCTGGCTCAATTACCGAACCAGTCATTCCAGTGTTAAGTCTTCAAAAATAATCTCTGGACCTGCAAATGGACATAATCCTCAAGAGCACTGCACAGGCTGGATTTGGCCGGCTTTACAGCATAAATGGGTTAAAGTTGATGTACATTTAGCCAGTGTATCAAACAGAATAGCCTGAGACAAAATAATTTAACTTAACGCATGGATAGAGCCAAGTCCCCTGATTGGTCAGGTTGAAAATTGACATAAGGATGAAATGCATTGTTGGTGGTCAGATAGAATATTGTCAGATGTGTTAACCATTTAATGGTTAAGCAGGCCAAAACTAGTAGCTACACTCCCTTGCCAAAAATTAGTCCTTTTTAAGTTGCTTTTCAGTCTCTCAAGGAGGCCAAAAAGAGTCCATTTTTAGCCAGTACTAAACAGGGATGCCTTAATGAGTCCATTTTCAGTCCTCAACATAGAATTTCAACCCTCATAGGAGGCCTTTTTCCATCCATAGTCCAATTATGCAAATGATAACTGCGAAAAGGACTCCTATGGAGTCCTTTTTCAGTCCCCTGCTCCAATTTTGCAAATGAGGACTGAAAAGGTACTCTTTAAGGAAAAATCTTTTGACAGGCATCATGTGAGCTAATAATGGATAACTAATTCAATTTCAGCAAAGCAGTTTGGTATGTTTGCTATAGCCAGAGATTGCTAACATATTACATGTATTAGAAAGCTTGGTAACTGCTAATAAATTTCAGTAAATCCATAAAATACATACCTTCTTAAATAGGTCTATTTCCATTGTAGGATTACTAGTGTTATATATTCTACCAGTTTTATCAGCACTTTGAAAGTATGAAATTAACTATACATAGCTCATAATACTAATGATCAGTGCACTAGATTTCTTCAGACAAAGATTTTAAAATTTCCCGCCAATTTAGCAAGTCATGATGGCAACTCGGCTATTTCAACTAGAACATATGCAAATGAGTCATGGAAGTCCCTTTTCAGTCACCAAATATTATTAGAAATTTTACAGAGTAAGAGGAGTCCCTTTTCAGTCCCCTGAAATCAGTCCCTTTTAAATCCCCCTAGTCCCTACTGCAAGAGTCCCTTTTACGTCCTCTTTGGAGTCCCTTTTTTTGTCCCGGACTCCTACTGGAGTCCCCATCTAGCTTTCTGATGTCCGTTTTCATCCCTTTTCACTCAGGAACTCCTTTGCAGTCCAGGACTCTTTTCCTTAAGGTGTGATCTTGAGGAATGCCCATTTACTGACGAAAAGAAGCCCATTTGTGAAAATTTATGTTTTAAATGATTGGTTCGATGCACGAGTGTCAATCAGTAGTAGATTCACAAAATAGTCTTTGTCCTGTAAATGGACATTCATTAAACAAATTTAATTCAAATTTCCTAGCAAATCTCGACCATGAAAGGCTTAATATGGCAGCTAATAATTACCCATTATAACATGTTAATAAATACACCATTATATATAACGTACTTCCCATACTAATATACATCTCGGAATAAGTTTTATATCATTAAGAATTTACTGTTTCAGCGATTTGTCCATGCAAAGCATTCGTTACCAGTTAATTGGTAGATGATTTTGATATGTTGTCTAATATAGCAGAAAACGTTGAAATTTTACAGTATCCTATTGATTAAACAACACAACTATACCTTTAAAATGTTGTCTGGAACTTTTAATTGAATAAAAGAAGCTTGCTATGAGGCCTCGTGGGTGGAAAGACAGCATGGACATTGAATACAGAATGAATGCTAATAGAGCTTTTTGTAGACATAGACAACTTGGTATTGATGTTTCATTCACAGTGTCTGGACTCTCTATCATAAATAAAAGGCAATTTCCATGTCTTTAGAGAATTCTTTTGTCATCTTGAGTTCACAAAAAAATTGGCTTTATAGATGTGAGGAAGTCTAGGGAATCATGACCCCCTGGTAATAGGTTATATAGGATTGCTTACAATGAATTGTTGATGATTAGCCCGACTTTTGGGAGTTATATTGAACAGCAAGACTGGTACACGCCACTATGTCAGATTCTCCATTGTGGAGTTATAGAGGATCTGAAATCATATCATTATCAAATGAGTTGAAAGTTAACACATTGCATGAGCTTTAGCAAGGGTTATAATAGTGATATCAAATGAGACCGAGTTTGAGATTCTATTTATCATATAAACTTATATTTTGACCGATTTTCTAATAACGTTGACCCCTGCATATTAAACCAGTTTGAACGCACTATTTTGCGCTGTTAATTTTTGTCGCTGTGATGCATCACCACAAAAAATAATGACAGACAAAACACCATTATTTCAGACTTTAAACTACATTTAGTCCAACTTTTAAAATATTTGCGTCTATTATGCAAATTTGCAAACATATTTCATAACTTGGTAGTATATATCTTACAAAATTTAAATCAACACCACGTCGTGTTGACATTTTCGCCATCATCGTCATCGCTAGGAAGCTTGTGGTGTCACAGGGCATCTGAGATTGTTACGCGTTTTCTCTCCAATGAAAATATTTCTTATGCATTAGCTAACCAATGAAAATCTTTCATTGAATAGTAGTACCAATGTGGTCGTATCGAGAAATATTATATGGACTGAAAGCTAAGTTTTTATGATAAATAGATGATCTCAAACTCTGTGCTATTTCATATCATATTCATCACGCACGCTTACTAAGATATCTCAATAGAGGGATCCAGTTTATCCATCAATCATATGACGTCCTAATCAACTACGTGACATGTAGGCTGACATCATAATCAATTACATCATAAATGACATAGGTAAGTTCGTCACGAATGCGTAATAATGACTGACTAAGCATTGTTGTAAAATCGTATGTCTTTGCTATTTAATAAACATGCTGCTCAATATTTTGAAAAAAATTTAACCATAGGCAGCAACAGACCCAGTCAAATTAGTTTCAAAATATTCAACAGGTTACCTGTATGGTTTTCTGGAAATTGAGATTCATAGAGCATGATTGGAGCTAGAGATGGGCGGGGCAAAGCTAAAACTGGGTTCCTCCATTAAGAGTGATCCATTTCTAGCTATATGCCCCACCTATTTCTAACAAAGCTCCACCCATGTTTTATACGTGGTGGGATAGATCAAACCTTGATATTCCCTGAATCCCAATATTGAGGTAGTTATACAGGTAAGCTGTTGAATAATTTGAAAGTAATTTGTCTGGGTGCTGTTACTGTGTCCATTCAAATTAACTTCAAAATATTCAAGCGATTGTTTATTAAATAGTAAATCCATCAAAAACACACAATTTGTACACTTGACGGACTATTCCAGTTTCAGGACAGAGTATATCTGTCAATTATGATTGTGTCATCAGCTTACATGTGATGTATTAGATTATGATGTCATTTATAACTTGAGTAACAGATTGGATTCATCCATTGGAACATGGTTTAGCGAGTTCTGACTGAAATCTTACTAACCTTGTGTGATAAATTTGAGGATTGTGAGAATCTACTTTTCACATAGCCTATGATTTCATGGCAGCTCTTGACATATTTCAACATTTTGTATCATTTTCCCGTTATCACTTCACAAGAGGGAGAGTTGTGACCACTAGGCACCAAAATATAGTGATATTAATGCAACATTGTATGAGTACAGAATTAAAATTGTTTGATTGAATTTTCCAATTGTTTCATTGAAATGTGACATAATATGTTATGTCAAGCAGTACCTTTCACACCCATCATCACTGCTAGGCAGTGGTGTGCATATTGTGATACAATAACTCAACTGATAATTGTGGTACCCTGCACATTGTACGGCAGCTGTTGTGGCATCATCATCCAATTTGTGTTTATTTTCTGTTTATAGCTCATGTCTGGTTAATCACACTGGGCCCAAACTTGGACACATGTTTAGCTCCTCTGACCAGAATGCTCATCGCCCGTTGACTTTTTCTTTAAAACGAATCTCCTAAACCTCTAATAGGATTTTAGCCAAATTTGGCTTAATTTGTATTGTAGTAGGCTCCAGAACTTCTTTTCAAAGTTTTAATTGGTCGATTGTCCCATGTAGTCATCTTGGATTTTCAAATGATTTTGTGAAAATCATTTGAAATGCTACTCATTACTGCCAAATTTGAACAAAACTTAGTGGAAGGATTTATGTTGGTAGGCTACAACACCTCTAATGAGAACTAATTTATACATTTTTTCACCACCCATCTTGGATTTTCCGAGAATTTTTCCAAAATCTTTAAAAACACATCTAAACTATTCAGCGGATTTGAAACAAATTTGGCTGGAAGGATACTATAGTAGTTTCAACAAAAATTTGGTGGACTCTTATTAGCGTGGTAAGGTACAACGCTTCTAAGAATTTGGATTGATAATTTTCTTTGTTGACCATCTCTGATTTCCAAAAATGATTAGGAAATTATAATAAGGAAAAATTAGTTACTTCTCCGGGATGTAGAAATTGTTTGAGTGTAGCTTTTGTGACCATCTCGGTCACTTCTTCAGCACTAACTGACGGTCGCTGGTAACGTCACTGGTCAGTTCTTGTGGAGTCATGTGACAGCATGGACTGGTAGACTGCTGGTATATGGTAGCCCTCGTCTCGGTTCATGTTTGGTTGATGCTTGTAGATTTCTATGGCCTCTTTAACTTTCTGTTTAAATAAGTTGGTCATGATGTTGATGACCGAGGCACTGCTGGCGGGGATGACGTGGCCGGTGGAATCTGTGTGCTCTGCCACAGCTGAGTTGGAATTGATTTTAAGATGTTCTTTGACTCGTTTCTCCTATTTATGTACCCTCACACTGGTCACATTCGATCTTGTAGATGACTCCAGAGCGTTCATCTGTGGTCAGTTTATCTTTAGGTCATCTTAAGGTGTCCACGGGCTTGTGGTAAGTTTTGATGTCATCCCCACCAGCAGTGCCTCGATCATCAACATCAAGACCAACTTATTTAAACAGAAAGTTAAAGAGGCCATAGAAATCTACAAACATCAACCAACCATGAACCGAGACGAGGGCTACCATATACCAGTAGTCTATCAGTCCGTGCTGTCATGTGACTCCACAAGAACTGACCAGAGTGACATTGCCAGCGACCATCAGTTAGTGCTGAAGAAGTGATCGAGATGGTCACGAAAGCTACACTCAAACAATTTCTACATCCCGGAGAGGTAACTAATTTTTCCTTATTATGAATCATCCTGGGATCGTGACCAATATTTTTGGAAATAGATTAGGAAATTGTTTAAAATATTACTCTTAAAATGCTCTGGGCCACAATGTGTACTTTTAAACCTTAAATTGCTATGAGTCTAGCCAGAAATTGAATTTAATTCTAACAATGCATGTATAGAGCTCTACTTGAAATGCCAATGGTACGTTATAGGAGACTGATACAGGCCTTGCAGGCTCTTGTTTGAAACTTATATCGCTGATGCACAAATTTATTACTCTAACGAGATATAAAATAATATCAAATTGTTTGATTAATGTTTTGGAAGAATGGATGATTCCAGTTTATCCATCAATAATATGATGTCATAATCAACTACATGGCATGTATGATGATGTCATAATCATTTACTTCATGAATGATTCGATTTAGTCTGTCTTAAATGCTTAATAGTCTGTCACGTTGTACGAATTACATATCTTTACTAATTTGATAAGCATGCTGTTGAATATTTTGAAACTAATTTGACTGGGCACTGTTTCTGCCAGGGTCTCAAAATATTCAACAACTTACCTCTATAGTTTTCTGGAAATTGAGATTCAGAGAGTGCAAGCATTGATCGATCTCAACACAGGATTTGGGGAGTGCAAGCGTTGATTGATCCCAACACAGGCGAAGTTTGTGTGGAGCTTATCTAGGGATGGGCAGAGCATAGCTAAAACTGGATTCCTCCATTGAAACTCTACACATCTTACTGCTTTCATACAGAATAAATATGCCTTATCTTTATATAGTAAGAACCTTGTTCAATTTATTGATGCTAAATCCATTACTGGGCAACATGGTAGAAAATGGACTCACAGCTAATGTGAAAATATTATTTTAGAAAATTTAGCTTTGGTAGATGTGCCAATAATTTCAGTTGAAATTTTGAAAAATCTTGGTTCTTTCTCTTATGCTGCAACTGGATATTCTTTTAGAAAAATTTGTTTCTGACCAGTCTTGACCACACTAATGATTTAATGGTCAAGTCAACCAAAACATTGCTCTGTTATGGTCTAGTGGAATGTCCAGTTACAGATCAAAAGAAAACAATTTTTGGAAATTTACCACTGGAATGACTGGCTCGATAACCGAGCCAGTCATTCTGGTGATAAATTTCTAAAAATTGTGTTCTCTTGGCTTGTTAATGGACATTAAATCAGCAGATATTTAAATCTTCTTTGCCAAATTTAACGATGAAAGGTTTAAAGCAATATATTCCTTGATTCTGATCAATGAAAGCTACAAATGCATGTTGTGGTTGGTTCATTCTACCACTCATCTTATCTCATCGGATGTTATTCGCAAAACTCTAGCACTCTCAGTTGAATCTCTTGGCCGTGATCAATACTAAATTGTCATGCTGGAATACAAATATCACCAGATGTCACCAGTGGCTATCATTTGTAAAGTTAGTGCAGGAACAGTGAAAATGCATTTAGTCAGTAAATTCTGGCTGGAGGGTGATAACACAATGGGGAAAAAAAATCACTGGAACCCTGAAAAGATACTTATTAACAATGCGTAGTAATAGATATGTGGTAGGTGTTGCAGAAAATGTTGTCTTCCGGGTGTAATTATCCTTCCGATAATGGATGTGTGATGGCCCTGAGGAAGTAATATAGCTAATAAACACATTTATTGTCATACCATTGATGATGATGTCTAGCAGATCTTATTGTTATGTCCAAAGATTTCTTTAAAAAAGCATAATACTGAAAATTGTTGCTGCGCTTGGTATCAACCATTTTTGGTAAAATTGATTTCAGTGTATTAAACTTTTTATCTCAACTTTACTCAGTAACATGAGCTATGGTGATACTGTCCACGGTGGTGGCGGCAGTGGCAATGGTGTTATCATCAATGATGATGTGGCCACAGCATCTAATTAGTTTTTAGCTCGATTACATGGTAGTTCAAATCTCATGTTTGTGTAAACATACTGAATCCAAACTAGGACCGATATTTCATTACAATGAGAGGGCATGACACAACAGCATTGGTTCAAAATGTCTAAAGCTGTGTCCTTAATAAAATCTTTGTGTTTGTTTAACATTAACGTTTTGCATTCATCTAAAGTAATGAGCTGGCACGACTCAATAATCTTAAAGGTCTTGTGAGGACTTGCGGTCGATAACAAGTTTTAAATAATTTTATGGTCTACTACACTATTTAAACACAATAGCGTCAATTTGGAGTGAGAAAAATATGTCACTCGCTGTGACGTCACACCGGGAACGGCGCTGTGAGCTGGGTCAATATTTCTCTGTCTGTAGTACAAAGGTAACATATTTTAAAACGTGCGTTTAACAGGATAGACTTTACCTACCATAACATAAATTATGTCAGGTTGAAGCTAAGTCTTCAAGAAATAAAAAATCATGATTTAAAAAAATCTATTACGATATTTATTCATTTTTAACGGTTTCATGGATAGCTATATTTGCATAATAATAGGCCTATAACTACGGTAAACCATGGGCAATGCTGAAAATCGGCAATATTTCAATGCATGTGACAAATACTCTGTAGTCTAGTATGCCTAATTGCGGATCCATTACCATTCTTGAAAGGACTAGGTGTAATATGTAATATCTGGGATGGATGGATGTGAGCATGATGATCGAGGTGGGTGGGAGAGGTTGACGATGGCTATAAGTGTACTATTATTCATATCTAAATGTATAGGCTATAGAGTGCAGCTACAACTTTTTCTGAAGATTACGGATGTACAATAAGTGTGTCAGTGTGTCCTATGTGAAATTTCCCATGATTACTGATTAGAATGTAATTGTTTACCTATAAGCTTTTGGCAATGTGTTTGTATAATAATAATGTGGATGCATGTACGGGTCAACACGTACGTTGGTGTGTGTATGGGGGGGGGGCGGGTTCACGCCTGTGACGACCATATGAACTATATCGTTTTCAAACCCTCATACACTCATATTTCAATGTTATGAAAAAGCAAAACTGTAGCAGATGAACAAATTTTAAATAGGTAGGTGAACTGACAGATGTCCAGAGGTCGCTAGCGTATCATCTTTACTTACAGTACAGCTCATAAATAAGTTTAAATGCTCCCAAAGCAAAAACACAAATGTGTTAGTGAGAACCATATGAACATGATAAAAGAAACGTTATGTTGAATATTTTGAACACAATTTGGGTTGAAATCCAACCCAATTATGTTCAAAATATTCAACAGTATATCTTATTTAAGTTGTATTATAAGCGTGCGGACGACAGTGAAAGCCTCGCTACGCATCTCGACCACTGCCTAAATTGTAAACAAACCGTGTACTGTCAATAATATGTCAATGTAGACTATATGCAAATAGATTAGTTTAGATTAGATTTAGATTTACCCGCCATTTTAGTTAACTTTAAACACATAACTGGAGTAACTGCTATATTGCAATCATAAATTTATTCATAAGCCTACACAATTGTACGTGCACTGAGCGGTGTAGGCCTACTTAACTATCATTTAAAAAGTTGTGTACATGCATGCCTATCATTTTTTTTCTATGCAAAATCTCTGCAGTCAATCCAGAAAGATAAAATATATATGCATTTGTAGAATTGTATTCCAAGAAGTGTCTGGGTGGGTTTGATTAAATATAGCCTAATTCACATACACAAAATCCGATGTTACTGTCACCTCTAACAGGCCGTTAGAATTGTGATGTCAGGCACCGTGACCATATGGTCTGTCCTTTAAGTTTAATCAACAAAAATATCATCAACTTCGATATTATTGAACCTTTGGGCATCTCGAACAATGTAGTGTCCCTGTGTGAACAATGAATTGTCAAAGAATATGTGCATAGGTGCCTAATACGCGCAGCAGTAGAGAACCTAGCTATGCTCCTCTAAATAATAATCTAGACTAATAGGAATTGGTGTCATCCCGGTGTGACGTTACAACTCTAGCGCGATAGCTAAAAACGTTTGGTTGTCAAGGTGGTTGCTATATGCTTATCTCAGCTTTGGCTGGGCCGATTACAAAAATTTAAAAAGCATTTTGTTTTTCTAGTAAAGGAGAATCTGTATTATGATTGTCAAGTTAATCTGAGTGATCGGGTATCTAGTCCTCACAACATCTTTAACATCAAAAGGTAAAATGTCAAGATCCATGTGATAATGACTCAACAATACCATTTTGGTTGATTTCTTATCTTTGGTTAATCATGCTGCACCAAAGCATAGACACCATGAGAGGGCATGATGCATTGTGACCTTGGTCACTGTGAGTTTGATAAAGACATTGTTTATTTCATCATTTAACATTATGGGTTCACCTCAACTTATCGGTATGTATTTCATGTCATACTGAACCCATGCTTAGATACATGCTTTCGTGGAATGAGAGGGGATGAGACAATGTTGTTGGGGTCAAAAGGTCAACAGTCATGGTCACTGATAAGTGTATTGGACAAGCTGATAGATTTAGCCTTCGTCTATGTAATTCAAATTATATTTCACGCCATGCTTCATAGTTTATTTAACCGTTGTAATGTCAAGCTTCATGACATGTTTGGTTATGGATTTCCAGCAAACATGGCATGTGGGCACATATACCATAGCCAACTGTGCGTGAACTAAGCTGGTCTGACCTAGTTTCTTGAGACATTTTGGTGGAAGGTAAATTTTCCTATTATAACTAATTATGAAATATTCAGTTCTCAATATGATACCTCTGTGTATCTTTGAGCGATGTTTGCTAAACTATGTGGAAATGAAATAGATGTGGTATGGACAGGATACTAATTAAATGGTGATGACGCAAATTCAATGTGGCCTGGGTGAGTGGCATGCTAAATATTGACTTCCATAAACTAACTCTTTGTAGAGTAATGAGTAAAATTTAGATGTGGTAGGGGGAATATGCTCATCAAAATTGGTTTGAATGGGAAGTCCAATATATCTGTCACATTGACACATTCAAGTTGAATTCCATGCAAATTGTATTTTTGTGAATGTATAATTCCAATCATTGGAAATCCATTATGAGTGGTGTTGTTATCAAGGATCTCTTTTTAGCTCACCTGGCCAGAATGGCCAAGTGAGCTTATGCCATGGCAACAGCCCGTCATCCATCCGTCCATTGACCGTTGTCTATCAACTTTTTCTTTAAAATGCATCCCATCCTAAACCACTTAGGGTATTTTAAGCAAATTTGGCTGCATGGATCATATGGATCATCTAGAATTTCTATGCAGAATTTTGATTAGTAGATTTTCCTGGTGGCCATCTTGGATTTTCCGAAGAATTTTCCAGAATCGTTTAAAATGCTACTGCTACTTAATTAGTGGCGTAATTTCAATAAAATGGGTGGAACATAGGATTCAACATATCGAATGAAAATTTTGATTGCTCAGTTGTTTTGGTGGGTGGCTATCTTGGAGGTACGTAATAAATGGAACATTTTCTACACTCTAACGTAAACTATTTAATAGAGCGATCTAATCTGTCACTCAAGTATATTACATCATAGACAATTATGTCCCGTAAGATCCAAAGTATATAAATTGATTCCAATATGGAGAACAAGTGGGCAGAGCTTAGCTAGAAATGGGTGGGGTAAAGCTAGAAATGGAGTCCTTGATTATTGTCAATCCGTACAAAAGCAGCAATGGTCCTAAGAATGTCTATTTGCAAGCCAAGAGAAGATTACTTTTAAAATTTGTTCACTGGAGAAATCATGGAGCCAGTAATTCCTGTGGAAAATTTTCAAAAATATTATTTTCCCAGCCTGCAAATCATTAAACAAAAATTCCTTTGTCGTAACAATTGTTTTAATAAATCTGGACTATTAAACGTTATGGCAGCAACAGTTTTCAGTCATATTTTCTTTCAACATATTAAGCCAGTTTCCTATTTAACACCATTGCTGTCATCAATGTGAAATCTCTACATACCCGTATAGAGACTGTGGTGAAGAAAGTAATAGGAAAACACATATCCATTATATGGTGGCTCATTCATCAATAATGGTGTGCCACCTGCCTCTGGGCGTGTTTGCCTATCCACGAGACGCACTGATTACACTTGACTAGCGAAGTAAGTGATGGAATTCTCTTTCATAAACTCCTGATTTGGTCAGTGGTTGCTCGACTAGAATAATGTTGGGATGCAAACAAAATTCGCTACAGGCAGCCTAAGCATTTAGATGCAATTAGTGACAATCGTGGTTAGCGCGCTAGATGATGCCTTCTGGCGAGTAATGTTGCCGATATTTATATGGCACAAGTGTGCTGTTTTCACACAGCATTTATTGCATGTGCGAAGATTTGCTGAGATTTATATACTACCATTTGTCTATTAGTTTCTCTCTGTTTTCTAAATCTATCAATTTTTTACCCTCGCCGTATAAGGGAAAGAGAGTATTGCAGTTGTCTGTTGGTCGGTCTTTCACGCAATGAAGGATCTAACCTTGAAAAAAGATGTCCAGACATCGGCCATGATCTGAATTAAAAAGCTGGAGCCGGATCTGATAAAATTTTGAATATATGGGTATCTGGGAAACTTCTTATCTGATTTATGTAAAAATTTAACACAAGAAATGGTGTGACCATACACTAATAATTAGAGCTCCACAAATTTGTTGTGATCCGAAGAATCCTGAAAATAAAAACTAACTTAAAATTTTACAAAAACGAGAGGTCTAAAATTTCTGATTGATAGTTTAAACATGTCCTTTGAATCCTGCTTGTACTTGCTTTGATTAACCCTTTCAATGACAAACCCATGAAAAAATTTATACTTTACGATGAGTAGCATTATGCTGTTGAATATTTTGAAAATATTATGACTGGAAGCCATTGCTGCCTCAGGCAGCAATGGCTTCCAGGTCATATTAATTTCAAATTATTCAATCTTTAGCCTGAGCTGTCTGTCTTATTGGCATTATATCAACTCAATTAACCCTCTAATTCAGTCAGCCTTATTACATCAATTTTATGACATCTTTACTGGATAGATGGGCAATGAATGTATAGGAAAATCTTGGCTTTCTTTGGCAGTGGCACGATTTCTCATCAATTACATAATTGTATTTCTTTGGCACTGGCGCGATTTCTCAACATGAGGAAGTGGCCTGGGGATAAGAGAAATGTGAGAGAATTGAGTATGCGTGCATGTGAGCACGCATGTTTGGGTAGGGGCATGCGTGGGTACATGCAGGCAGGCGCGTGGGCAGATGGACAGGCAAGCGAGTGAGCGAGCATGCAGATGGGCATGTATCTGTGAAATATGTACAAATGTGACGCATGACCCAGGCTTATAGCCAATATGAAGTAACTAGAAACATCATATTCTTCTGTTTTGTAGGTATATCCAAGCTGCATCATTTCCCAAAGATATGATCATACTGATGGATTCCAGTGGCAGCATGACAGGTCAGAGAATGTCTATTGCCAAAAAGACTGTTGGGAAGATTCTGGACACGCTAAGCGATGATGACTTTTTCAACATTATACAAGTAAATCTCCTAACCCTTTCACTGATGAATTCCCTCTATCTCATTTTCAACGCAAACCATACAGGAAAACTTGACTATTTTGAAATTAACTTGACTGGAAGCTATTGCTGCAACAGCTTCCAGTCAAATTAACTTCAAAATATTCAACAGAGTAAGTTTTATGTCATAAGAATTTACTTTTCATGGATTTTTCTCAGTGAAATGTTTAACTTTATTACAGCTGAATTGTTTGTTTGATGTCAGCTAGTCATTATCTTGATATCAATTTTGCTATTCACCCTTTAACACTGATATCAACCAAAAACGGCTTCTGCAACACGAAGAGAAGACTATCTTTTGAAAATTTACCACTGGAATGACTGGCCATGCCAGTCATTCCAGTCATTCCAGTGGTATATTTTCAAAAATGATCTCAGTGTGCAAATGCACCCTTTCTATGAGAAAATTGAAATCTTCATGAACAAATTCAATGGTTAAAGGGTTAATAGCTGGTGCTACGAAAAGCAATAATGGGCACCACACAATTTTCTTTTAATCACTCCTAAATTGGTATTGATTTTTGGGCACAACAAAATAAAGTTTATATGCTTATACTAACCCTATATTTGTCAAGCTGGCCCAAAAGGGCTTCTGTGCTGGTGCTATAAAATGCCTATTTGCAGGCCAAAGAGGACTGTATTTTAAAAATTACCAATGTAATGACTGCTTCCATAGTCAAGTCAGTCATTCCATTGTTAAAAGCTCTTGGTCTGCAATTTGACAATTTCTATGACCAAATTTGACCAGTAAAGGGTTAACTAAGTCTCTGGGCTCAATCGACTGAACAATCGTATAATTAACTAAAGCTGACTATGCATTTCTCAGTTGAGTGCTAGTCAGAGATCTGGATCCACCCACTTAATCTCGACATTAATGCTTAATCACTTTCAAAGTGATGGATCACTATAATATCCGCCATTCCATGCACATAATAGGCATGCAAATATTTCAATAAATAATCAATGTCCTTTAATATATGGGATTGGCTTCGTGCAACGCCTAATAATGTTTTCCTTTTATTTCGCCATAGCTTGCTATCTGAAATATCACATTTTATATCAAAACAAGAGGGTATTCCATTGCTTAGAAATAAAGAGTGACTTTCAGCTGATCATGTCAGTGTACTGTACTGTAGTAATTTAACAATATTTCCAGTTGAACTTACCATACCAAAGAATAAACTATTGAATATTGGTTGATCATTTAGTGCTTTCTTCACATTTATTTTTGTTCTTCAAGCATAGGTGTTATATTTAATCATTATTAGCTCACCTGGCCTGAAAGACAAAGTGAGCTTATGCCATGGTGGCTGTCCGTCATCCATCTGTTGTCCATCGTCCGTCCGTCGTCCATCAACCCACTTCTTCTCCTTAACGGTTTGACAGATTTCAACCAAATTTGACTGGAAGGGTCCTATGCTGGGACCCTCTAGAATATTTTCTCAGAATTTTGATTGGTAAATTTTTTGGGCTCAAGATCTTAGATTTTATGCAAAATCTACCGGAAATTAATTGTCAAAATGCTACTCCTCCTTAGCTGCTTTACATATTATGTCAACCAAATTTTACTAGATGGATTCTATCATGGTAGGCTCTAGATCTTCTATTCAAAATTTTGATTGATAAATTTTTTGGGTGAAAATCTTTGACTTTATGACAAATCTACCGGACATGGTCAAAATGCTACTACTTAGCTGCTTGACATATTTCAACCAAATTTGACTAGATGGAATCTATAGTGGTAGGCACTAGATCTTCTGTTCAGAATTTTGATTGATTAATTTTTTGGGTGAAAATCTTAGATTTTATGGAAAATTTTCCGGAAATGGTCAAAATGCTACGCCTCAAATAGCTTCTCGACAGATTTCAAAAAGATTTTCCTGGAAAGATACTATAGTAGTAGGCTCTAGAATTTCTATTCAGAATTTTGATTTGTAGATTTTTGGGTGAAAGTAAAGAAAAATTACTGGAAATTGTCAAAGCTCTACTCCTCATCAATCGTTTGGCAGATTTCGATATAGTTTGGCTGGAAGGACCCTATGGGTGTAGCTTTCAGAACTCTTATACAAAATTTTGATTGGTAAATATTTTGGTGAAAATCATGAATTTTATGAAAATTTACCAGATATCGCTTAAAGCTCATTAACTGCTTGGCGATTTCAAGCAGACTTGAATGAAAAGACCCTATGGTGACAGGTTTGTATGCAGAATTTTGATTGGTCAATTTTTTGGTGCCCATCTTGGATTTTCCAAAAGTGTTGGTAAATCAGTTAAAAGCCTACACCTCATTAACCGCTTGGCAGATTTCAATCAAACTCAGCTGGAAGGACCTTACGTGTATAGGCTTCAGAACCTATATACCAAATTTTGATAGCTCAATTCTTTTGGTGGCCATCTTGGATTTTCCAAAAATTATCCATCATGTCTGGTTCAAATGCTAATGCTCCAGGTGAGCGCCACAGGCCTTGGGCCGCTTGTTAGCTCAGCTGGCTTGCAGTGAGCTTATGCCAGTGCAAATATTTGTCATCTGTACATTTGTCATCTGCCATGTGTTCGTCAACTTTTTCTTTTAAACAAGATCTTAGAAATTTGCAAACTGCGAAGGTTGGTAGATTTGGTCAGTGAAAGGGCAATAACGGAACAAAGTTTGTTCAAGAGAATCTGATTGGTTGATTTGTCTGTTGGCCAGCTTACATGATCTAATTTTTCATAAAATGACTTCTCTAGAACCGCCGAAGGGATCCGGCCAAAATCTTTGAAATAGGATTAGGTACTATGGCCCATTTAATTTTGTTTAAGAGAAGTAGATTCATAAAAATACATGGCGGTCATCATCCAAACAAAAATGAGCATCTGTTAGTTTCTAGATATTGCTCACATTAATAACAGGAGCCGGTGGAGAGACCCTCCATCCCACCCGACCAATGGTTGGCAGAAAGCAGAGGACAAACAAGAATGGGTCGGGTGACAAAGAAGACATAGATTTATTTTTGCATAGCACAGAGGATGGACCTTTAATGTCCCAGCCGTATACAATTAGGCTGAATAAAAATCTACGGTACTCCAAAGATGGAATGCTCACCCAAAAAATGGCACTTTGTAGGTTTTGGTGGCTGCTAAATCGCAGTTTGAAATGTTTGAATCAGATTTATCACTCCAGTTGTTCGAACAAACTGATTTATCAATTTGGTTGGTGGCATATCGTATTAGTTAATTTCAGTACTTTAATAACAATGTCATAAGCGTGGGTCTTGAGAAATGTCAATTTGACAACCAGGAGGAGACTGGAATGTCTGGCCTGATAACTGAGTCAGTCACTGAAGTGGTAACATTGTCAAAAATAGTCTTCTCTTAGCTTGCAGATGGACATACACTAATCAATAATTGGAGTGCTTCTTCACTAATATGTATTTCAGCCACTTCTCTGATTTCATCACCACCAATGTCCGGTATTCAGTTACCTGGCTTTTCATGTATCTTTAGTTTTCGCTCTATTTTTCAGTTTAATGACCAGCCACTATATGTTGATGAATGTCTCAACCAAACACTTGTACAAGCCACATCACAAAACCGACAGCGATTAAAAGAAATGATCGACACCACTAAAACGGAAAACATAGCTAATTTTGAGAAGGCTCTCATCGAGGCATTTGAACTCTTCCAAAAGGTTTGTATAAGCCAGACTGCAATTATTGCTTCTACACTGATTTTGGTAATTCGTTATGTTGTCCTCTTTTGTCTTTTATTAGCCTATAAATTGTTAATGTAGAAAATTGTGACAAACAGTAATGATCCTAATTATCCTCTGACTGACCAATAGTGAGATCAACACACTACATACTCTTAACACTTTAACTCTGGAATTTGGTCAAGAAAATCTATGTTTTCTCATAGAAACTCTATTTGCAGACCAAGTGAAGTCTATTTTTGAGGATTTACCACTGGAATGACTGACTGTTATCGAGCCAATCATTCCAGTTGTAAATTTTCAAAAGTATTCGCTTGACCTGCAAATAGACATTTTTCAACAGCACTGCAAAAGCTGTGTTAAAGGGTTACGTTACGTCATAAATATGAAATAGATGCAGAAGCACTAGTGTAGTGTTTAGCTTTTATATCATAATGCAGGATTCCTGTTTATCCATCAACCATATGATGTCATAATCGACTGTGATGTGTAGGATGATGTCATAATCAATTACATCATGAATGACGTAGTTATGTTCCTCATGAAGGCTTAATTCTTGACACACTAAGCATAGTTGTACAAATGGTATGTGTTTACTATTTAATAAACATACTGTTGAATATTTTGAAAAAAATATTTATATTTTTCAAAATATTCAACAGCTTACCTGTATAGTTTTCTGGAAATTGATAATCATGGAGTTCAGGGATCAACGATCCCAACACAGACAAAATGTGGGTGGAGCTTAAATAGGGATGGGTGTGGCATAGCTATAACTGGAATCCTCAGAGTTTATGCTGTCATCACTTGTTGTTGACTAACAGCATTCGTTGTTATTACACCACAAAAACATCCATTACCGTTCAATCACTACTTGCTAAATCAATTATCTGCATTTTGCTATCAGAATAAGATTTTTATGCCTGCATACACACCTCCCCATGCCTAATCCTATTAATATGGACCCTCAACCAGGCTACTGGTTGAGTCCCATCTCCAGCCTACCATCAGGTATAGACTGGCACCAGTCTATACTCACCTCATAGTGACGCTTGTCGCTAAGCGCGCTTGCGTATGCGCATTAGAGCCCGAATAGGAAACAGATTCACTTTTCAATTATTCTGCATGCAGAATAGTTGCTAAAAAATATTTGTCTAAGTTTTTGTGTTTTGCGCTGTGTCAGTAATACATCTTGCCTTTATATTGTCGGAAATATGCCCAATATGAAGTCAATCCTCCCTAAGTTACGTCTAGGAAGTATATTTGTGTTTATATGGTATCTTATAGACAAATTTTTTATATTACCGGTTTTCGTGAAAGATCGTTTTGCTTCGTGGTATCTTGATTATTATGCCTATCCTTATTCATCATCATCATTTAATAATGTCCAGTCCACTTCTAGAGCCTGTAACGAAGTTATTTCTAGTGCATTATAAGGATTATCATAAAATATCCCTTGTAAGTTTCTTGTCAGAGGGGTTTTTGTTTTATGATTTGAACTTTCCCGCCGTTAGGAACTGAATTTATGATGTCTCCTGTTTACGATTTTGAGTGGTATGCTTCATTGTTACGTTTTTTCGTTTTTAGGAGTCCGTGAAATTGTCAGATAAGACAACATGCTAATCATCCAAATGTGATCGTCATCACTCTAGCGATTTTACCGGGCATGTCTGTGCGAAGTGTACATCCTGTACTCCCAATTCAATGTGTGGAATATGTAAAGGGTGGCCGGTTTCGGTATCAAAAGCATTTTTTAAGGATTTGACTGTCAAACAATCGCTGCCCTCTGGTCGTCCTTCCCCTTCCTACATTGCTAGCAAGGCAAAAGCTGTGTCCTTTGCTCAATCTTCTGTTCCTTTATCGGTAGCAACGGAGGGGGGAAACTCGTCGGGAAATTCAGATGCCATGATGGCGCTTTTTGCGAGGTTTGAATCCTTTGCCTCGGTTCTGACCAAGTCTCTCGATGAACGTATATCTTCTGCGATTAAGGAGGCCAAGAATCAAGACGTTTCTTCGAGTTTGGATGATAGGGCGAAGGCTAGCGGGCATTTCCGCAAATGGCGGAAGCCGGTTCCTCTAACCTCTAGGCAGGTTTTAGTTTCTCCAAAGCAGAAGTCAAGAGCATCTAAGCTCTTGACGGTGTGCTCGAGCAGTGCACCGGATAAAATCCACATAAGACTTGAGGGTGACGGGCATAACCCTCAAGCAGTGGTGGCGTCGGCTGAAGCCGACGTCCATAAGGCCAGACCTTATGCTAATGCCAGTTTTATGGTTGTTAAGGTTGTTTCTAGATCACCAGTATCTAAGAGTTTGATCCCTAGTCTTGCTAGTTCCGGTTCCGTTGTGGTGGACTCGGGTTTACTTCCTTTTTCCGCTTCTCAGTCATTTTCCGTCCAAACTTCCGGTCTAGCAAGACATCCGGGTCTTCAGGATCCGGTTCTTTCTTCTTTGGCTTCCATTTCCGGTAGGACTTCCGGTTTAGTTGGTAATCCAGATCGGCAAGATCCGGTTACCACTTCTGTTCCGTCCACTTCCAGTCTGTCTTCCGTTTATGTAGAACATCCGGGTCCTAGAGATCTGGTACCTATTTCCGTTTCCGGTTCTATTAGTGCTTCCGGCCATTCCAGATATCCGGAGTCTGAGGACTCGTTTTATTTTTCGAATTCCGGTAGAGGCGTTTCCGTTTCTGGTTTGGACTCTAGTCAGTACACTTCCGCTTCCGGTCTTAGAGGTGTACTTCCGGGTCGCCCAGATCTGGATAGACTTCCGTTTTCCGAAATTCTCTAGGTCCATCTAGGTTTTTGGATGATAGGAGCTTTGTTAATTCTGTATCAGAAATTTCTCAAAGGGCTTCTCAGGATTCTGTAGCTTCTAACTATGAATCTTTCCTTCCTTCCAAGGTCATTGATGTTGATTTATCTTCTCAGTCTTCTCCTTCCTTTCGTGATGCTGTGGTTAATCCAGTTTTTTCTAGGCCTTCTTCCTTTTCCTCTTCTTCTCTCTCGTCGAAAGACTTCTCCTCTTCTCATGTTTCTAACTCTTCTTCTCTTTTTAAATCTTCCCTTTCTCCTCCTCCGGGTTTTTCCCATCTTCCTTCTGCTCTTCATTCTTCTTCTTCCTCTCATGATCAGTTGGATCATTCTTTTTCTTCTCAATCAGTTTCTTCTCCGCCTTCCTCAGTTGCTTCTTCTCCATCTTTTGATCATCTTGATCCGATTGTTTCTGTGGTTCTATCTCCTGAGCTGGAATTTCAAATTGTCAATTCAGGGTTAGATTTCTCTTTGTTTTCCGTGGTTAGAGATTCTTCATTAGATCGTTCTTTTGTTTCTGCTCGTCTCTCTATTCTTTCAAGATTTTCGGCTAGCTCTTTGGTTCTTCCTTCTTCATCTGCTAGTCAGGATCTGGGTAGGGATTCATTTTCCTCCTCTCATGTTTCCTCCTTTCATGATTCGGTCAGTAGACCTTCCTCTCCTGTTTTTTCTAGGACAGGTGATTCTTTAGTATCAGGAGACTCCTCTATTCTTATTTCCTCTTCTTCTCCTCCTCCTCTTCCTTCTTCTCTTCATTCTGCTCCTAAGTCAGTCAGGGTCAGGGATCAGAAGAGGTTTTTCCCAGTTAGAGCCTCTTCGGAAGACTGGTCCCTGGCTCACCGATGGATTGTTTCTTCTCTCTCTCTTCCTCTTAAGGAGGAATTCGCTATGGATCCTCCTTCTTTTGGATCCGCTCTTTCTACTGCTGATCCTTCTACATCTTCTCCTCAATTTAGTGGTCGACATGCTAGATTGCTTCATTAATGACTCTTTTAACTCTGAATTTTCTCTTATTTCTAAGTATGACTCGCCTGTCCAAATTCCTAAGGAGGACTTTTTGAAGGTTGCTTCTACTCAGTCTCTTTCTGGTCCTGCTTGGGAGGTTCTTTCGTCTCAGTTGAAGGATGCTTCTAAGTCTGACTTTACTACTGATCTGTTCAAATGGGAGTCTGTTTGTAGGTCTCAGATTAAGTCTTCTAATTATCTTGCTCTGCTGTCTGAGGCCGTTCTTAAGGCTGAAGAACGGGGTGAACAAATTCCTTTGGCTGTCTTTCGTTCTTTGGCTGATTTGTCCCGTGGTTCACTTAACTCGGTTTGTAATTCTTTGGGATATATTACTTCCAAACGCAGGTCTAGGAAACTCTCTGAGGTTAGAATTTCTGGTGTGTTGAAACAGAATCTTGTGGTTGCGTCCCCTTTTGGTACTGATCTTTTTGGAGAGTCAGCTCCTAATTTAATTAGGGCGGAATCTGAGCGCTTGAAGGCCTCTAGGGAGCTTCAAGCTCAGATTTCGTTTTCCAAGCCTTCCGTGAAGAGAGATGTCTCTTCTGTTAGAAGCCCTAATTCCTCTCCTAGAAGAAAGAGTCTCAAACCTGAGCAGTTTGGAGCTTATCCTTCTGGGGTCTTCCATAACCCTAATTTGTCTTCGTCTGATCGTCGGGATCGATCTTTGGAGGAGGATCTTTTCGATTCCATTTCCTCCCATCGTTTGAGGTCTTTAGGGAGGCAGTCTCGTTCGTCTTGGGCGAGGGGAGGGTCAGACCCTTTCTCGCCGTGCTTCCAGATCCAGAGGACGGTCTTCTTTTAGAGGTTTTCAAGGGAAGAGAGTTTGGAGGTTTGGACAATTCCTGGGTAGGTCCAACTTTTTCTCTTCCTTTCCCCAGTCCTCCCTTTCTTCTTCTCCCTTTGGAGCAAGCAGTCCAGTGCTGTTTTCCCAATGTGCCAGTAGGAGGGCACCTTTCTCTGTTTTGGGAGAAATGGCAAGCCCTCGTTCAGGACTCCTGGCTAGTATCTCAGATACGTTGTGGTTATGCTCCATCATGGATCCGTCATCCTCCTTCTCTCTCTTTTCCCAGTTTGGACGCTGGTTCCCTCCAATCCGGAGAAACTGGGGGCTTTGGAAGAGGAGTTGGAATCCATGATTGTAAAGAGGGCTATAGAGGAAGTTCCCCATTGGCGAGTAGACCCGGGCTACTACTCGATCATCTTTTTAGTTCCAAAGAAATCAGGAGGTTGGCGTCCAATCATAAACCTGAAAAAGTTAAATCTTATGATTCTCACCCCAAAATTCAAGATGGAGACGGTTTCCCAGATCATTTCCAGTCTAGATCAGGGAATGTGGACGTCTTCCATAGATCTAAAGGACGCTTACTTCCATGTTCTTATTCACCCTGCCTTCAGAAAGTTCCTGAGGTTCGCCTACAAGGATCGTGTGTGGCAGTTCCACACCATGCCCTTCGACCTGACCATGGCTCCCTTCCTTTTTACCCGTCTAGTTTCAGCCGTGGCAGGAATTTTACACCGTCGTTCTATCCATCTTCATGTTTATATAGACGACTGGTTGGTAAAAGCAAGGTCTTCCTCAATTCTCGCAGGTATTCTTCTTATTGGCTTGCAATCTAGGGTGGATTTTAAATCTAGAGAAATCAAGCCTAGTTCCTTCTCAAATCTTTACTCATCTAGGCATTTCTTTCAACCTGGCCCAGGGTCTAGTTTTCCCCTCAGATCCAAGGATAGAGGCTTTATCAGTGGCAATGGAAATCCTCGCTTCTTCTCCAGTGGTAAGAGCAAGATTCTTTTTAAGAGTGATAGGTCTGATGGTCAGCGTAGAGAAGGTGGTTCCTTGGGCGGCGCTGATGAGAAGACCCTTCCAGATATATTTAATGTCCCTTTGGAAGCAGTCAGTCCACTCTATCTACCATCAGATTCCCATCAGAGAACATTTGATCCCTCATCTAGATTTTTGGAAAGACCGTTCTCTGCTTCTGATGGGTGTTCCACTGGTAAAGTCCCCTCCTCAGGCAATTATCTTCACAGATGCTTCTCAGGAGGGTTGGGGAGCAGCCTGGGACTCCCTGTCGGTTTCCGGTCTTTGGTCCCTGAAGGAGTCATCAGCCCACATCAACATTCTGGAGTTGTGGGCGGTCAAGAAGGCTCTCCTTTCATGGTCAGATCTGGTGATAGGTCTCAAAGTCTCAATTCGGTCGGACAATTCGCCAGTGGTATCTTATATCAACAGGCAGGGAGGTACAAGGTCATCTCTCCTTTGTCTAGAAGTGTGAAATCTTCTCTTGTGGTGCCGCAAGAGGCAGATTTTTCTAGTGTCCTCACATGTCCCAGGCAGTCTGATTTTTCTGGCGGATCAACTATCACGTCCCAGAAAGTTCGCCCATACAGAGTGGCAGTTAAAGAAGTCGGTTGTCAGAGCGATTTTCAATCTTATGGATCATCCACTAGTAGATCTGTTCGTGACCTCTCTGAATGCCCAGATCTCCTCTTACATGTCTCCTTTTCCGGACGGTCAAGCCCTGGTGGTAGATGCCCTGTCTCAGTCCTGGACAGGGATGTTCGCTTATGCCTTCCCTCCTACTATTCTGATCCTGTTAGTATTGAAGAAGGTCAAGGACCAAGTTTGCGAGATTCTTCTGATAGTTCCCTTTTGGCCCAAGAGGATTTGGTTTGTAGACCTTCTAGATCTTCTGGTAGACTTTCCTCGTCTTCTTCCAGTGTCCCAGGACCTTCTATCTCAAGTAAGAGGTCGTTGTGTACATCCAAATCCAGAAATCTTCAATCTGTGCGTTTGGAGAATCTTGAGTCTGAAAGCCTCCAGGATAAGGTTTCTTCAAGATCTCAGGAAATTATTGACTCTGCCAGAAGGGAATTGACCCGTCGAGTTTACAAGGGTCATCTTAAAATTTTTGATAAATGGTGTTCAGACCAAGGTTTCGTGCCCGATTCTGTTTCTATACCACAAGTTTTAGATTTTTTATCTTATCTGTTTGACTCTTTACATTTGTCAGCTAATACGGTCAGGGGGTATAGATTTTCTCTTGCATCGTCTCTTCCTTGTCTTCTGAATGCCGATGTCAAGGGTACTAAGACTCTTAATAGCTTTATTAGAGGTCTAGGTAATATTCGTCCTCCGACTGCTAAGCCTTTACCTTCCTGGAATTTGGCTTTGGTTCTTCAAGTTTTAGCAGGTCGCCATTTTGAACCTATTTCTTCTATCAGTCTTAAGCTTTTAACTCTTAAAGCATTTTTTCTTGTTGCTGCTGCCTCTGCTAGAAGATGTTCAGAGATTCATGCTCTTTCTGCTGAAAGGGATAGATTTATAGTTTCAGGTGATGGTTTGGTTTTATATCCCAGAAGGGACTTTTTATCTAAAACTCAGTCTAACCGTTTTCCTGCTAGTCCGATTATTTAAAAATCTTTGTCGTCTTTTTCGCCTTCCGACAAATTTTGGTGTCCGATTAGGGCTTTAAGAACTTATAAACAGCGAACCGATTTTAAAAGAGCCGATCCATCCCATTTATGGGTTTCCTACGCGGAGGAGTTATCCAAGCCGGTCTCAAAAGCTACGATTGCTAGATGGCTTTGTGAGACAATTAAGCTTTGCTACGAGATAGCTTCTCCGGATCAAATTAATCTCGCCCATATTAAAGCCCATGACGTTAGAGGCATGTCTACTTCTTTCGCTCTTTTTGCTGGTTCATCTTTAGTAGAGGTCATGCAGGTGGCAGGCTGGAAATCTGAATCTACTTTTACCTCATTTTATCTTAAAGACCAGAGTGCAGCAGCGTCCTTCTTTCGTAACATTATGATTTTAACTTAAAAAGCCGAAGACCATATACCCAGCACTTCCCACCATTTTCGTTAGGACTGTGCGTCTGTAGAGAATGGTGAGAGTCTTCTTTGTTTTTTATTTATTTCTTTAAGTTCTAGTTATCCTTATTTGTTAAATCATGGTGTGATTGAGTTATATGCACTATTATGTTATGTTATTAACATTTGGATAAGATTGGTTTGATTTTTATCCTTGTTTATTGATTCTCTAATCTCCTCCCACCTTATGTATCATGGGGCACTGACCAAATCTACGGGTTTAGCAAGTAGTGATTGAACGGTAATGGATGTTTTTGTGGTGTAATAACAACCCCCCACAGACCCCCTTGCGGGTTGGTCTGTTGTTTTATTAACCACTATAAAAACATACTTACCGTTCAATCACTACGACCCGGCCTCAGCCACCCCGCGTGGTAAGATTTGAGAATCAGACTAAATATTTTGCACTTAAATTTAGAAAAGTGAATCTGTTTCCTATTCGGGCTCTAATGCGCATGCGCAAGCGCGCTTAGCGACAAGCATCACTATGAGGTGAGGTAGGCTGGAGATGGGACTCAACCAGTAGCCTGGTTGAGGGTCCATATTAATAGGATTAGGCATGGGGAGGTGTGTATGCAGGCATAAAAATCTTATTCTGATAGCAAAATGCAGATAATTGATTTAGCAAGTACTGATTGAATGGTAAGTATGTTTTTATGGTGGTTAATAAAACAACAGACCAACCCGCAAGGGGGGTCTGTGGGTTTTTTTAATTTAATGATCACGTAGCTCTTTCTCCATTACAGACCAAAAAATGGCTAATTCTGTTGAATATTTTAAAACTAATTTAGCCAGGAGGTGTTTCTACCAATTAACAGCTTTCCTGTATTGGTGTCCTGAAACTGAGACACTAAGATTTCAAATGTTAACGGCTTTCGAATTTGTTCAAGAAAATTTCAATTTTCTCACTGAAAATGTCCATTTACAGACCAAGAGAAGACTATTTTGAAAATCTACCACTGGAATGACTAGCTCGGTTATGGAGCTAGTCATTCCAGTGGTATATTTTCAAAAAATAGTTTGGGCCCCCACCGGAAGGTGGGTCCCGCACTGGAAGGTTAGGAAACCCATTTGTCCGTCCGTCTTACTGGCCATTCATCTTGCCGGCTGGCCGTCGGTTCATCCACAATATCTTGTAACAGCATATCATACAGAACTGCTTCACATATTTTAATGAAACTTGCTGTATGCCTCAGTTATAATACGCAGATGTGCCCTTTGAAGAATTCACCTTTATAGGTCCAATACTTTGGGAGAAAATCAGCTTTTTAATGCAGACACTCACGATTTTTGTAAATTTTCTCGTAAACACCATATCATACAGAATCGTTCAAAATAATTTAATGACACTTGGCAGGTGGCTTCTTTATGATGGCTAGATGTGCCTTTTGAATGATTCACTTTTATAGGTTAAATATTTTGTTTAAAAATGGGCGTTTTAATGGGAAAACTCACGATTTTTGTCAATTTCCTCGTAAACAGCATATCATATGGAATCGCATAAAATAATTTAATGAATCTTAGCAGGTAGCTTCTTTGTGATGAGTAGAGGTACCTTTTGGAGGATTCACCTTTATAGGTCCAAGAGTTTGTCAATTTCCTTGGTTTTTTTTTTTTTAAATGTATTATTTATTTATTATCTTTTAAATATTTTTAATAATATGATGGCTTTGAACAAAATTTCTACCTACTACATAGAAAAATGTATTTCAGTGATTGCAAGGCCCTCTGAGTCAAACAACGTTTTCTAGTCTTGTCTTGGTCTGCAAATGGACATTTCTAAAGACCACTGCAGAAGTTATTTTTGGCTGATATGAGTGTTAAAGGGTTAAAAATACATATGGATCCATGAGAATGCGCTCAGTTAACAAGATTAGATGCTATTTAGAGTTAACCGCCAGAATATTTTTTTAATAAGAATTTGATTAAAAGTCAGTGAAAAATGTAAAAATTGATTATCAGGCAAAATATTTTCTAATTATTGTGATAATTGAATTTGTGATCATAGCATGTTTAGTGATGGACTGTATGTATTTGTTTTTACAGCTTAACAATAGTAAAAAGCAGGCTGGCTGTAATCGTGTCATTATGATTATTACTGATGGAGCCCCTGAGAACTATGAGTGGGTGTTTAGCAAATATAACTGGCTACCCAATGCTCAGGTAATGTGACCTCTTATTTCAGAAATGAAAATTGAGTCATACTGTGTGTGTGTGTGTGTGTGTGTGTGTGTGTGTGTGTGTGTGTGTGTGTGTGTGTGTGTGTGTGTGTGCGTGCGTGTGTGCATGCGTGTGCACGCGAGTGCGTGTGAGTGCATGTGTGCAATGTGCATGTATTTGCATGTGTACATGTGTGCATGCATGTGTATATGTGTATACATGTGGTGTGTGCATGCACCATCACCACCCCCCACCCCCCAAAAAAAAAGCATGGAATGCATCAAAATTAGTTCGGTGTGAAGTTCTTTTAATTGTTCACTGAACATCATATAAAAACCTTGCCCTGGCTAGTTTCATGCCATTTTCGTATACAGTAACGAAATTTGGTATGCGGATGCAGTGTAGGCTGACGGTGTGCTGTATATCAAAAGTATGTCAGTGTGCCATACTTATCACGTTTCACTGAACGTTGTGGAAAATCTTTGTCATGACCCATCGTTATCGAGACCTTTTCTCATATAGTCACCAAGATTGATGCATCATAGCCTAAATGTGTATCATGTATCAAGAATCAGTCAGGTTGACCTTTTTTTCTTGTCTCAATGAACATCATAGGAAATTGTTGCCCGTGCTTTGGTTTCAAGAGGTCTTTGTACACATTAATTAAACTTGCTGTAGGGATATATTGTACTGAAAAGGTGTGTTGCGCCTCATAAGCAGGTCAATGTGACCTACTTATCATTGGTCACTAAGCATGATAAAAAAATTCTTGTCCTAGCTGTAGTTTCGACAGTTATTTATGTACCGCAAATAAAGCCGATGTACGGATGAATTGTATGCTAAAGGTGTCACATACCAAAAATAGGTAATTGTGACCTACTTTTCATTATTCGCTGAATATGCTAGACACTTTCCGTCTCAGCTCTATGTTTCACAAGTGTTTTGTTTGCAGTAACCAACCTTGGGATAAAGGTGTGTAATGAATCAAAATAGGTCCTTGTGACATACTATTCACAGTTCAATGCACACCAAATAAATTGGTGTCCAGTCTATGTTCTCAAAACTCCTCCACCTATGGCTATGAAACTTGTGGAGGGGGTTGGTTTAGGGTGGGGTGAGAAACTCTACGTCTATTCAAAATATGCATACAAGAACACCTACGCTCCGTCACAAACCTGTATAAAAATGAAAGATACAACACACCAGTATCCAGACATTTCAACAAAAAGAACCATTCCAGAAATGATATGCGTTTCAGAATTATTCAAGTCCTCAAATCAGACCCAGAGGACAGCAACTCCACCATATGGAGAAAATGAAAAGAAAGCCACAGGATCCACCAGCTCCACACCATGGAGCCAATTGCCATAAACCAATCTGGCTAGAAATGGTCCCAGCTTCCATGGCTCCCGGCCAACCAGAGGCCGCACCACCAATATGTTGCTATTACCCATTATCAAACTTGTGGCAGCATCACAGGGAAATTTTGTTCATTATGGTGCGGGGGTGGGGGGGGGGGGGAAGTGGGGGGGAGATATCATGTGTGATGCAGCATCTCACTAAGATTATAGGTTCCTTACTAGGACCAGTAATAAAACATTCAGCCAGAACATTTTGAATTATTACGAGCCATTTAGATTAAATATGATTGATGTCATGTATCTAGGCGTAAGTAGTTTACCGTCCCTATGACCAAGAATGGATGAATCCAACTATACCCCACCAATCTCTAGCTAAGCTCCACCCATGCTTTGCCCATGTTGGAATCGATCGAACCCCAAACTCCTTGAATCTCAATTTCTAGGTATCCATACAGGTAAGCTGTTGAGTATTTTGAAACTAATTTGACTTGCTGATGTTACTGCCTATGGCAGCAACAGCGCCCAGTCAAATTAGTTTCAAAGTATCCAACAGACTTTATTAAATAGTAAAGACATACAATTCGTACAATTTGACAGACTATTAACCCTTACCACTCTTATGTCAAAATTCCATCTTTTAGTGTCTCAATAGCGCAGAAGGTGGTGAACATTTTTCAACAATCTAGGTGGAAGATGTTGCTGTCTACGACAGCACCTCCACGACAACACCACCTCCCATAAAATTAGTTGAAAAATGAACACCCATTCATCTTTTAACTTAATTTGAAAATTTAAAGTTTTGACACCAGAGTGATAAGGGTTAAGCGTTTGTGACAGACTTACATACACCATTTATGAAGTATTTGATTGTGACTTCACCTACAAGTGACTTAATTGACTTTGACATTATATACTTGACTCATAGACTGGATTCTCTATTATACTATTATCTATGTCTATCTATATAACATAACTATGGATCCACTCTTGTTTATAACAGGTGCGTGTGTTCAGCTATCTGATTGGCCGTGAAGTTGCTGATAGTAAACAAGTACGCTGGATGGCTTGTGCTAATTATGGTATGAGTCTAAATGATGTCGATGGAGGAAGCCAGTTTTAGATATTCCCCGCCCATCTCTAGCCAGCCTCCACTCATGCTTTGCCATGTTGGGATCAATCAGTCCCTGCACTTTCTGAATCTCAGTTTCCAGAAAACTATGCAGATAAACTGTTGAATATTTTGAAACTAATTTGACTTTGTGCTGTTGCTGCCTAAGACAGCAACAGCACTCAGTAAAATTAGTTTAAAAATATTCAACTGAATGTTTATTAAATAGTAAAGACATACAATTTGTACAACGATGCTTAGTTCATCATCAATTAAATGTTTGGTACAAACTTAGCTAAGTCATTCATGACTTAATTGATTATGACATCAGCCTACATGTGATGTAGTTGATTATGACATCATATGATTGACTGAGAAATTGGATTCATCACCGTTCTCATTATTTGTTTGGTGATCAGTGAAGATTTAAACCTTTGGGGGTTAGGATTGGTCAAGAAAATCTAAGTTTGCTTGGTGAATGCCCACTTGCAGGACAAGAGAAGACTGTTAAAAAAAATTTGCCACTGGAATGACTGGCTCAGTTATCGATCCAGTCATTCCAGTTGTAAATTTAAAAAAAAAGTATTTTCTTGGTCTGCAAATGGACATTCCTCAAGAACACTGCAGAAGCCATTTCTGACTGATATGAGTGTTAATGGGTAAAATTGTAAAAATGGTCTCTCTTGGTCTGCAAGCAGACATTTCTTATTACTACCTTACTGCAGAAGCTATTAAGCATGTTTAAGTATAAAATCATTAACCTGTGACCAAATTTAACACTAACGGGTTAAACAAACATAAACATCCTATAGCTGCAACATTTTTTTGTGACCCTAACAAACTGACATGCTGATGGACAAACTAGCCAACTCACAAGTTAGCTGGCTTGCCGACAGGCATACTGACATACACTATCATGGGTTACATCAAAGAATAATTTGATTGGAAGTTGCTGTTGCCTCATATAGGCATTATTCAGCTTGTTATTAGCTTGATTATCATGACTTTGTATGTGTCTGGGGTGTTATGGTCAACCATTTAATGGTCAAACCAACAAACATGGCTTATGCAGTGGTCTTCTGAAATGTCCATCTGCAGGCAAAGAGAAGACATTATGTTAATTTACCAATCATCGAGTCAGTCATTACAGTGGTAAATTTTATAAAGTAGGCTTCTCTTGGTATGCAAATGCGAAATTGCAAATTCAATAAGCAACAATAATTTAATTAAGATTAATTTTTAGTGAATGGTCAACCCATCAAAAATGGCCTTTTTAGTGGCCAAAAGGAATGTCCATTTGCAAGCCAGGAGGTGACTACTGCTGAACATTTACCACTGAAATGACTGACTCGATTATGAAGCCAGTTACTCTAGTGGTAAATTTTCAAAATAGTCTCCTCTTAGTCTTAAAATTTTTGATGAGAAAAAAAAAATTAAAATTTTGACCATTAGATGGCGAAAGAGGTTAAAATATGTTTTAGTCATTTGAGCTAAAAATGTGTCTTCATGCATATGTGTGCATTTGCATGTGTATTATGTGTGTGTGCATGTCATCTCCACCCACTCCGGTGACAAATCATCAGTAAATGGCCCTATTCGCGCCAGTGCACTGGCTTGCTCAGTTGAGCTAATGTGAATGGAATGTAAGTGAAGTCGGTTCGAACCAATGATCCTTATTAATGGCATGTTGATGAAGGAGACAGATAAGAATGAGTTTGGAGTGATGCTTGTCAGTGATTCAATCCTATGCTCGTGAAACAAAGCGTTCACCACTATTATACTGTATTAGTAATGTAGTTACCCTATAATGCTTAAGCCAGCTGAACCAAAACAGCTTCTGCAGTGGTCTTGGGAAATGTCCATTTGCAGACCAAGAGAAGATTATTTTAGAAGATTTTCCGCTGGGATGACTGGCTCGCTAACCGAGGCAGTCATTCTAGTGGCAAATCTTCAAAATAATCTTCTCTTTCTCAGCAAATGGACATCATTTTGGAGAAAATCATAATATTCTTAACCCTTACCACTCTGCTGTCAAAATTATATTTTTAATTTGACATCGGAGTGTTAAGGGTTAAATTACAAATTTGAGGGTTAAAGGATTAAAAACATTAATATTTCCATTTATATTAATACAATTGTAAATACAAATTAAATTCCTAGCTATATATTTTCACAGGTTATTTCACTCATATATCTACCTTGGCCGATGTTCAAGAAAATGTTCAGGTATGTCTCTTGTTACATATACTATGTTTGATCTACAAGCCTGAAATCTGTGCCGCTTATTGATGCTCAAATTGGGAACAAGGCCATTAGAGGATGGCAGTGGTTTTGTAGAGAATTAACCCCCAAATCAAATTAAAAGATGAAATGGTGTTAATTTTTCAACAAATTTGGTGGAAGATGTTGGTGATACAAACTCAAACTCATTCAGGATGGGCTATAGTGACCTTTGTGATGGACATCATTTTGATTATGATGTCAGCTAGCAAGTGACATATTCCATTATAATGTCAGATGCTTAAGTAACAGAGGATATCCCTCCATTGTCTGTCTTTAACCTGTTGGAGAGAAGTATGTTCTTATGACATGGACTATATATAGTTTACCTAGACTATAAAAGTTGATTGTCACATATCACTGTTGGTGTATGCAGAGATTTAATAGTCAAGCCAGTCAAACATGGTTTCTGTAATGGTCCTAAGAGATGTCCAGTTGCAGGTCATGACAAGATATTTGAAATTTTACCACTAGCTCGGTAATTGTGCCAGTCATCACAGCACTAAATCTTCAAAAATAATCTCTTGACCTGGAAATGGACATACTCTAAGTAAAGATTTTGAATTTTCTTAAACATTCTTGGCCATTAAAGTACAACCCGTCTTGTCTTTTTCATAGCAGTATACATACATTTTTATTGTAGCTATATGTGAAAGTATTAAGTCGACCAATGGTAGATTTAGAGAAGCGTCATTCAACATGGACGCCGGTATACAGGGATTACTTTAGCACACTTGAAGATGCACCCAAGGTAAGACTCGCTTCACCCTTTAATGGTCAAGCCAGCCAAAACTGGCCTCTGCAGTGGTGCCATGCTGAGAAATATCTATTTGCAGACCAAGACTGTTTTTGAAAATTCACCACAGGGATTAAGTGGATCGATAACCGAACCAGCCATCCATTGATAAAGTTACAAAAATAATCTTCCAGTGCTCTGCAAATGGGCATTTTGTATGAGAAAATTGAGATTTTCTTGAACAATCTTGAGGATTAAAGAGTTAAATTGTTACGCTCTTAATCCTACGTCCTCCATATCTCGAGAAACAAGGTTATGCCCTAGGACTTGTGAACGTAGATTAAGATTGTCACCCAAAAATATTCCTACTTTTGAGTCTCTGTTCTGACTAATAAGTCATTGATTGACATTATACGAAAGCTGTACATATGTATCAATATATAATGTAATTATGGTCTCATTGATGTCTAGGAAGATACATGATCATGGTTTTGTATTTCAGAAATAAATATTTTATTATCTTAATTTTGCAGGGACTTGGATTAATGACCTCATATGCTGTGCCAGTATTTGGTAAAGTGCATGAAGCTAATGAAGATATCGGCCTGGTAGGGGTTGTAGGAACAGATGTACCTGTTACAGAGCTAACTAAACTCACTCCTCAATATAAAGTAAGTACAGTTTTTCTTGCTTCTAGTTTCTGGAAACACCAACATGTATAGCATTCCAAATTTTGGGATTGTACATTATATACATAAACAGACAGCACAGACAAATACTATATTGACTAACTGACCAAACGAATGACCAACATATATGGAAAGTCAGACAGACATTGGATGCATGGATGGATGAACAGATGGGAGGGTGTGTGGACAGGCGGGCTGGTTGGTGGGTAGACACATGAATAAGTAGGCAGTCAAGTAGATAAAGAATAATGGGAACCTGCCTGTTCAACCATACAGATGACATATACTCTAAAGGTCTTTACGATATCAAGAATATGGCCTTGAATGTTGTGAAGTCTCTAACTTGACTAGAGTTTGTACTAAAAACAAATTGAGTTTGATACAAATAAGCAGTATGTTTAACCCACTAATGGTCAAATTTGGTCAAGAAAATCTAAATATTTTGTTAGTGAATGGCTATTTACAGGCCAAGAAAAAACTATTTTTGAAAAGTTACCGCTTGTATGACTGGTGTGGTTATAGAGCCAGGTATTCCAGTTGTAAATTATCGAAACAAGCCTTCTTGGCCTGCAAATGGACATTCCCCGAGACCACTGCAGAGGCTGGTTTTGGCCGGCTTGACCATTAAAGGGTTCAACCTTTAACTCTTGAAGTGACAGTATCTCAATTTCAAGACAGATATACAGGAAAACTGTTGCATATTTTGAAACTAATTGGATGGAACCTGTTGCTGGCACAGGCAACAACAGCAGCTTCCAGTTAAATTAGTTTCAAAATATTATTTATATCTTAAAGAATTTGTTATTTCTGATCTGTAAGTCCTTACCCTTGATAATGAAGTGAATGCTCTTGACACTGTCTCCATAAGTGACAGCTCATGGTCACCATTACCATAAGTCACATATTTTATGTCTCTCTGTGCCCATTAGTGGAGGACTATAGCAGTCACATTTCATCTCACTGTGTTTTATTATTGCAATATCTGTCATCTATTGCCACTTTTCCGTTAGCTTAACATTGAGATATCATGGCAATGGTCTTGCTTTCACTCATAGTCAAACAATCTGTATTGTATTGCGTATATTGACTGTAATGTGCCACCCTTGTGACCTATCAATGTTAATGCCATTCCATTTCCATAATTTGTATCCAGACATGATTTTCCTCTCACAAATCCTGAGAGCATTAACCCTTTACTGGTCATAGATTCGTCCAAACAAGGTAATGTTTTTACTTAGTGAATGTCTGTTAGCAGGCCAAGAGAAGTCTATTTTTAAAAATGTTAACACTGAAATGACTGGCTCGAGATGGCAAATGGACATTTCTCAAGATCACTGCGAAGGTTGGTTTTGGCTGGGTTTGGCCATTAAAGCGTTAAACACAATGGACCTTTCCAAGTTTATCCATCCATCATATGATGTCATAATCAACTATGTGACGTGTAGGATGATGTCATAATTATAACGTCATGAGTGATTCGATATAATCTGTCTTTAACTCTTAAGAGTTCGACATGTTGTATGAATTGTATGTCTTTACTATTTAATAAACATTCTGTTCAATATTTTAAAACAAATTTGACAGGGCGCTGTTGCTACTATAGGCAGCAACAGCACCCAGTCAAATTAGTGTCAAAATATTTAACAACTAACGTGTATAGTTTTCTGGAAATTGATAGTCAGGGCATTCAGGGATCAATCGATCCCAACATGATCAAGGTGTGGGTGGAGCTTATCTAGAGATGGACGAGGCATAGCTAAAACTGGAAAGGTTCATTGCCCTTGAATGAGAAACGGCAAATTCTTTATGATGTATGGAATATTCTGGTGAATATTGTGAAACCAATATGGCTTGGAGCTGTTGTCGCTGATGCCAAAACATTTAAACGTGTCTATTTGGACAAAAGGTTGTAGTTCTTTTGAGATGGGTGGGACAATGCACCATGGATGAAGAAATGGACTGCTATATGCCATAGCAATGCACCAAATAGAATAGAATGGATTAATTGACATAGTGTAATGCCTTTCAATCCCACAGAACAGAAACGAAAATGGCAACTGTTCCCACCATTATAGACACTAACAGGTTCCAGTCAAATTAGTATAAAACATTCAACCATGGATGGCTGTCTTGAAATTGAGACAGGTACTGGGATTTTAAGCGTTAGTCTGTTAATGACCTCCCATGATTTGACACCAGAAGCTAAATGCTATGGCTAATTTCTGGCATAATTAACCCCCACTCGTTTCAAATTAATCCTATAATTGTCAAACCTGCAAAAACAATCTCTGCAGCGATGTTGAGGGATGTCCATTTGTAAGTCAGGAGAAGACTATTTTTGAAAATTTACAATGGGAATGATTGGCTCGGTAACCAAGTCACTCATTCCCAGTTGTAAGATTTCAAAAATCGTCGTCTCTTTACCTGCACATGGACACTGCCAAAGCAAAAAGTTGGATTTTCTTGAATATTAACCTTTTAATGGTCCAGTTTTAGTTATCTGGGTAATTGATATAGGTAGCATTTTGAGCGCCTGTTGAAACAACAGGGGTAAAGTGATCATGTGTGATTTTTAGTGACACTTTTTATGTACCATGCGATATCACTAAATACTTTAAATAATTTGATTGCTAGTTGTTGCTGTGGCACATGCACATTACTGTATCAAATTACATTTTCATCTATTTGCTGGCCTGATTTCACTTCATGTCCATGGAATCACCATGGGTCGTCATCTCTACAAGTTGTATCTTATTTGTCATTGCATTTGCAGCTTGGTGTCAATGGATATTCGTTTGCTATAACAAATAATGGCTACCTACTGTTCCATCCGGAGTTTAAGCTACAGGTAGATGGTGCTGTTAACCCTTTATCCCTCATATCAGCCTAAAACGGCTCCTACAGTTGTCTTGAGAAATGTCCATTTGCAGACCAAGAGAAGACTTTTGAGAATGTACCACTGGAATGACTGGCTCGATAACCGAGCCAGTCATTGCAGTGGTAAATTTTCAAAGGTCGCCTTTTCTTGGTCTGCAAATGGAAATTTTCTATGAGAAAATTTAAATTTTCTTGAATAAATTTGAGGGTTAAAGGGTTAATAAGGTTTAATATATAATAAAGATCTATAACACAATATTATTAAGATTTGTGATAGCATCCACACACCAGATATGGCATTGGTAAGGCATTATATACTTATCATATGCAGGTGTCGAAATGTTTAAAATTATTCAACTGTCCCGAGTGACAGGTAGAACTTTGTTTTTCACTTCAAGGGTATACTTACCTCCCTAACATTCTCTGATGTTCCCAAATATCGACATTCACTCAATAAACCCTCAGATTAAAAAAGTAAGGTGGCCCTGGGTCAAGTTCGACACCTAACCATAGTTAGCTATAGCTAACTAGAATACCAGTTGAACTTCAAATAGTTAACTAGCTAGTCAACTATAGTCAACCGAGCACCCGACCTCAGTTCAGATGGTTAGTGCGATATTTGCGTAAACTTCAAAAGGGCGGACACCGATCGCTTGCCACGAATAAATGCATATAAAAGTGTAAATATTTCACTAAATAACCTAGGTTTGATGAAATTATGCTTTCCCATTGTATGTCGATATTCCCAAGCCCATATTGCTTCCTACTTTATGCCATATGGACGCTTTTTGACATCTTAGCAGACAAAAATAACCCATTTTCGTAGGTCATCAAAATAGACGACATAAAGGGTTAATGGAGATTGGTACCCGGCTCCAAACTTTCTGCAGTAGTAATTCAATAGGGAACCAGGTACCAACAAACTATAGTTGACTATGATCAAGTTCGACGGGGCAGAGCAACAACGCATGATCATTAGACCAGCAAACTGACTATAGTTAGCGAGTTGAACTTGACCCATCGTCCTATTGCACAATCCTCGCCCTCCCACTACGTTCCCGTATCGAGTACCATGCTTGCATGCCTTTGATATTTGTGCTAAGTTCATGAAGCTTCATACATATTAATGAACTGGGGTCAGTCAATTTGCGCCAATGAGATTGTTCGATAAGAAATCAGGTAGTAGACAAATTTACACATGTGCGTAAACCAAACTAGCAGTTTTTGTTACCGAAAACCAATCTACACATTTTCTGTTTCTCAGATAACTTGTTTAGAGCAAAACTATTGCAAACTTTTGCAAATGTCTTTTTCCAGATCAACAGCGTCGTGATCACCAATTGTGAATTAGGTCACCAGGCGAACTCTCGCCTGTCGCGTGAAGTAGGCAGAAATCTGATTGGCTACCTGCAACCCACTAGCATAATGTTACTTCACATAGCGAGACATCACAGGTCTGCAAGTATGGCCTTGAACAGCATAGCTATGTGAGTGGGCATATGTTAGTATGATGAACTTGACCCAGGTAGTTAGATGACAGTCCGGCGGATGCAAGCCCCAACCTTGCGCATGCGCAGACTAGCACTTCTTCTTTTCCAATTTATTGGCAAAGAGATACATATGCTAGTTAAATTTTTTGCTACGTTTTCTGCTTGTCCTGTTTTTACAAACTCAATTCCACTTGATAACGATGTCTTCTGAGGCTAAATCGCCGGAGGAAGGACCAGGACCGAGTTATCAGGTGAATTCTAACACATATTTGTCTAATTTGGCGTTTTAATCCTGCGTGTAATGTGTTTCCGGGATTCGTGATTAGACATGATAGTGGCCATTAAAACTGATTTATTTACATCTGGTGCTATGAAATTCTAATCTCTCTTTGTGTTTGTCTCCATAGGTATCTATCTATGATTGAAAAAGACAGCACATCTTCAGAGGGTTTGTTTTTCTCTCCACCAAGGTTTCATTTCCCACTAACATGTTAGGAACAAAGTCTATGCCCAGTGACTTGGAGGTCACATAAGAAGATCTTTTCGCTGGCCTCTTGGTCCATTTCCCTTCCCCTTATGGTGGAGAGATTTAAGAGGTCATGGAGAATGGTGGAGCATCCAGTTCATGTGATCGGGTAGTATGTCTATGCTAAAGAAGCAGGTATTCTAGTGTTGTTGTAATAGGCACTTCAAACTATTTAGAAATATTTCTGAAATCTGCTGCCAATTGTTATTACTGTTTATCTGATGTTTACATAGCTTGTATCACTATCCATTCCAGTTTAATGCTCTGGATTTTGAATACAATTCATCCTTACACCTGGAGATTGTTTTCCAGTCGGATTGCCTTCTTATTTTTGAAGAAATGACATCATAATCAGCCTTGCACTTTTTATTAACAAAACAGAGTTTTGTCCAACACTGGTTTATTTAAGAACATTTTTTACTGGTCTTTATGGCCATTGGTCCTCTCCTGTTTATTTTGGTTTGAGTTTACTAATTCATTAACTAAAATACGCATTGTCTTTGTCTTGCGGCCTTTCAGAAACCTGGTTGTCCCAACTGTGGTCACTTCATGAAGCCTATATTCGCCCTTCATCGATACATTACTTGCAGTTCTTGTGGACCACTGTTAAACTGATGTATGTAAACAGTGGGGTTGGGGATCTAATGTCTGACTTTTTGTCACTTCAGGCCAAGGAGAAGGTGTCAGAGGATGAGAAGTGTTCAAAGAATGAGCGGGAGAGTGTAAGTGGTAGTAAGAAGGGTAAGAGGAAGGCTTCATCCACCATGGATATGGAAGCCTTCCGTCTAAAGATGTTGGGAGAGATGAAAAAGACTATTAAGGACTTGGTTCCAGAGATGCTTCACGGCATGCTTCCTGGACCAAATACTTCATTGTCTCCTTCTGCTCAGGAGCAAATAATCCCCACCTCTGAATCAGTTTTCTTCAGGAATTTATTGGTTTTCGCCCAGAATTCAGAGGTGGTCCCTTTTGAAAGGATAAAAGCTCACTTTGAGAACACTGGCAGCAGGCTTGCCACACTGGTCATTCATGGGCAGGTGTCGATGGAGTCTGGTTCCCACTTATCGGGTTCCCAGGATTTTCCGCACCCTATGGGTACCACTACCTCTTATCGTACCTTTCCTGGCCAGTCCGAGTTAGCATTTCTCGCTGACCCGGAGTCTAATCTTTCTGGCCAGGAAGAAGAGGATTGTTTGCTGGGCTCACCTTCTGGTGCCTTGGACATGGAAACTGATAAATGTGCACCCCTCGCGGGGAACACAGAAGACTTTTTCCATGGGTTTACTCACGCAGGAGTAGCATTCATGGTGTAGAAGGTAGCCCAGGTTGGGTCCGATGGCCAGCATTATTGCATACCTTGGCTTGCCAATGTTGTAGCTGGTTCTGGACAAGGCTGTGGTGTGGCGAGTATTTATATCGCATGCAATGCCATTGCGCCTGCGCCTGGTCAAGCTAGTTTTGGCATGCCTATTCTATCGGGCCTGCATGCTTTCACTGGCTTGCCAGGAGTATTGGTTCCTCCAGCCATGCAATCACCTGTGAATGTTCTAGAGGACGACGAAGGCCCGTGACTAGTCGAGCATTCACAGGTAGCCACAGGGTAAGGCTGGTCTGACGCTTGTCATTGGCTAATCAACATCAGGCCAGATCTTGCTGTGGAACATCGAGGTGCATGGATGTCTCACGAAAGCCCCTCGTGAGGTGGCAAAGCGATGGCGCATCATACCCGGTGAATACCAGAAGTACGGTGTAGTGCCTAAGCCCAGTGCTGATGATTGCGCTGCGCTACGCGAAGATATGTGGCCAGTTCCTGGTCTGACATGGGAGTGCTGATCTCGGCTAACACCGCATTGCGCGATGCGGAGGAGAGTTCAAGGGTGTCCATCGCGGTGCTCTTACACATCTCCCAGCTGTTACAGGTGGTAGTAAAGCCAGTCCGGTAACAGTCCAGAGGGCCATCAAGGATGGTATTAACCTGGCTCTGGATTGTTTAACCCGGTCAGTTGCCAGGAGTGTCCGGGCGCAGCGCACGTTTGCACTTGACAATCTGTGCCTGTCCCAGGACCTGTACAATAGGCTTCTGCATATGCCTATGACAGGTCCAGGTCTCCTTTAGGGTGAGCGATGTAGGCACCTCCAAGAGACGGTCACCCTGGTGAATAACCAGAGGGCTCTGCGCGAGCAATTGGAAGTGCTCTTCAGAATGGAACGCGTTCGCGCTCCGCCCCCTGCATACCATCCTCAGCAGACACCAGCGCAGTGCCGGCATCGGCTGTGCCCGCTCCGGCCAGCAGTGAGGGGGTGGGGTCGTAGGCTCCTCCAGCACAGCCAGCCACCCACGCACCGAGGTGAGCATGGAGATCTGGCCGTGGTAACCGTGCCTAATGGGCCGGTTGCCACAGTAAGGACCATTCCAGTGCTTCTGCATCCAGAGACTGTGCCACTCTTGCATTGCTCATGTCCACCTCTCTCCCTAGGTGGACCAGTGGGTGGGGGGGGCCATCCGGCCCACCACTGGCAAGAGTGGGAGTGGTTGACTCAGGACCGCTTAGTCTTATGATGACTTTCAGTCGGGTATCATCTGCCATCGACACTGTCTCTGGTTCTGATCTGACTCAAAATCCAAGAGATCCAGATCAACGGTTGTGTATAGAAGAGGAAATAAATTCCCTCATACATAAAGGAACAAACCAGCGCAAAATTGTCCGGGCTTCTATTCAACTGTGTTCCTAGTGACAAAAAGCACTGGAGGGTGGAGGCCAATTCTCAACCTCAAGCCACTGAAAAAGTTCATAGACATGCCAAGTTTCAAAATGGAAACAGTGAAATTCGTGTTGGCAGGGTTGGGGAAGGGAATGTGGATGGCATCAATAGTTTTGAAAGATGCATATTTCCACATTCCAATGGCGAGGAATTTTCACCGGTACCTGATGTTTGCATTCCAGGGCCATCAGTGGGAATTCAGGGTTTTACCCTTTGGAATATCAACAGCTCCTCGAGTCTTCACCAGGGTGGTCCTTGCGATAACAGCATACCTCCACAGGAGAAGCATAACAGTCTATGTACATAGACGACTGGCTGTTAAAAGCACACAATCAGGAAAGTCTATGAGCAAATCAGGAGATAGTTCTAAAAACTCTCACAGACTTAGGCTGGATAATCAACTTTCAAAAATCAGGGCTGACTCGATCCCAGAAGTTTGTTTACCTGGGAATGTTCTTAGATCTAGAGATAGATATGCACATGAGAGGGTACAAGTACTCATCTCATTAATACAGTCAGTGTGCAACAGTCATCATGTCCTGGCACGGGCTTAGTTGAGAATGCTGGGGTTGATGGTTTCATTGGAACCAGTCATTCCACAGGCAGCCTTACACAGGCGGGCTATCCAGCTGTTTCTCATGACACAGTGGACCCAGAGTACAGGATCACTGGGCTCAGATGTGCCAGTATTGGAGCCTCTTATTCACCACCTGCAATGGTGGATGGAAAGAGAGAATCTCCTGGCGGAGGTGATACTCACCCCTCCCCACCCTCAGATAACGATGTATACAGATGCATCAATGGAAGGATGGGGAGCTTACCTGGAAGAAGCCACAATATCAGGGCTTTAGAATCTGGATCAGTCACAAGAACATGACAATCTACTGGATCTACGAGCAGTAGTACTGGGCCTGGAACATTTCTTAATGAAAGTTCAGAGCAAGATTGTTCTGGTTCGATCAGACAATTCAACAGTAGTGACTTACATAAACTGCCATGGTGGAACGAAGTCGCCCAGTCTGTATGATGACATGGAAATTGCTTTGCTGGTGCCTGGATCACAGGATCACCTTGAAACTAGTTCATATTCTGGGAAGGTTAAATCTGTTAGCAGCCTCATTGAGCCGAAGGATGAGTGTTTTACCTACGGAATAGCAACTAAACCAATGTGTGGCGGATCGTCTGTTCAACTACTGGGAGAAACCCAACATAGATTTATTCGCAATGAAGAAGAATGCAAAGATGACGACATACGTCTCTCCGATTCCAGATCCGAGCGCTATCACAACAGATGCGTTAGCTATCAGCTGGGTGGGAATGTATACATACGCATTCCCTCCAGCAATCCTGATTCCAAAAATTCATCATAAAATCAGACAGGAGGCATGCCAAGTTAATCTGATCGCACAAAATTGGCCAAGCCGATCATGGTATACAGATCTGCAGGACCTTCTGGTCTGCAATCCAGTTCCTCTGCCTCTGATGGACAATATTATCTTCCAGGGTAAGGCCCTTCACAACAATCTGTCAATGTTCAAATTGACTGCGTCGATGTTGTCAAGGAATCTAGAATTAAGGAGGCCCTTTTCTGAGCAAGCAGCCATGTTTATGGCAAAAGCCAGAAGGGGGTCAACCTCCAGAGCATATAATTATAAAATCAACAGATTTGCAGAATGGTGCTCAAAAAGATGTATTAATCCAATGAATTCATCTATTCAGGTAGTAGCTGATTTCTTCTGTCACCTGTATGATGCCTATTATCTCAGGCCTATTGCTGGCTACAAATCAGCTTTAATGACAGTTATCCCTTGCTTGGCTAATAGGGGAAGAGATGAAATAAGTAGATTAAATACTTTAATTAAAGGCATGGGCAATTTAAGACCAAGGAATCCCCCTGTGATTCCGTCTTGGAGTTTATCTCTAGTGCTTCAGGTATCAGCAGATAAGCCATTTGAACCACTAAGTTCCATTTCTATGAAAATGTTGACACTTAAATCTGTATTTTTAATTGTTGCGGCCTCAGCAAGGCGGAGAAGTGAAATTCATGCCTTATCAGCCTAGGCAGACCATTATGTTGTTACAGGGGAAGGTCTTAGGCTTTCAATTTCATAGCTAAAAACCAGTCTTTGAAATATCCAGGTCAACCCATATTTTTACCAGCCCTGACTAGATATGATCCTAAGTCAAAGGTATGGTGTCCAGTCCGCACATTAAATAGGTACAAGCAATGTACACAGGAATGGCGGACGGACCTTACAGCGTTACGGTATATTGAACCTCATGGCAGGGCTTCCAAGGACACCATTTCCAGATGGATTGTAGAATGTATTCATTTTGTCATAAATCTGCCACAGGTAAGTTGACTTTGCCAAGGCTAACAGTGTTTGTGGTGTAGTGGCTTCCATTGCCCTGTTTACTGGGGTCCCTGTGGACGACATTATGTCGGTAGCCCAGTGGCACTGTGAGTCGAGTTTTACCGACCATTACATCCGTGACACCTCGAATCCTCTCGCCTTATCGATTTTGAAAAAATAATTTAGGTGTACAATTTTTTATGAGGTTTTCTCATTTTTTATATACATCACAATTTATCCAAGGAAACAACCACGTGTCAGAACTGCATCAGTCTTCACTAATGGGGAGATGATGACAGCAACAAGAAATTCACAAGGTCAGTCTTGTTCATGTGTTGTTCATTGTTGATTGTATTTGTCACGTAAACCCTTCATTCTAATATGGTGATGGTACATGTTTTTATGTGGTTCATTCTTGAGAGTATACGAAAATGGAGCCTTTTCGTCTTATGTCCTATAGTACATGGCACTTGTACGTTGAGAGCGTATGGGACATTGAGGTCATTCTGTCTCCCTCCCAAGAAAGGGGGGGGGGGGGGGTGCTGTGTGTGTGGGGGAAGGGAGCGTCATATGACATATGGTCTTCTCATAGCCATCAGTTGTGTTATCTGATGTTCAAATGATTCCCTGGTTGTGTTGTTACACGATTTCAGAAGTTTAGTGCCTTAAACGCAGAAAAGCGCATAGGGAAGAGCTGGTCTTTTGACCTCACCTCCCTCCCGCCGAATTCACTGACGAATTCTGGCAATATCAAAGAGTATTAGGGAGGTAAGTGTACTCTTGAAGTGAAATAAACAAAATCACAGATTTCTTTTTTCATGAGAGTTGATACTTACCTCCCTAACACGGACCTGACCTCTCCGGCCCACAGAGGCTGTCTTCGGGCTTTCTTAAGTTGCATGTGTGTCAGCCAATAAATTAGTCAGAGGAAGTTCTAGTCTGCGCATGCGCGGAGATGGGGCTGGCATCCACCGGACTGTCATCTGACTACCTGGCCAGTAGGGCAACCTTACCTTTTTAATCTGAGTGTTTATTTAGTGAAAGTCGATATTTGATAATATCAAAGAGTGTTAGGGAGGTAAGTATCAACTCTCTCGTGAAAAAAGAAATCCGTGATTTCATTTATTACCTGACATGGTCAGTGTAGTAGCTGTTCAGCAACATTGGTGTACAGGCTAGAGATGAGCTTTTATCTCACTTTCAGGGCAACAGCATTGGGGAGCTATTGAATATTTTGAAAATAATTTGACTAAGCGTCCAGGCAAATTATTCTGAAAATATTCACCAGATCTCCAGTCATTGCATGTCTGTTTGTATCTTTAAATTGAGATAACAGGCTTTTCACATCAAGAGTATACTTACCTCCCTAATACTTTTGATATTGCTAAATATTGGCTTTCACTCAATAAACACTCAGATTAAAACAGTTAGGTGCCCCTACTGGGCAGGGAGTCAGAGCGTAGTCTGGCGGATGCCAGCCCCACCACCGCGCATGCGCAGACTAGCACTACCTCTTTGCTAATTTATTGGCAGAGAGTCTACACATGTTTTTGTGCTAGTGCTTTTCTTAGCTCAATTATTAGTGTTTTTGTGAAAGCTTAGAAGGTTTATCCCTGATAAAGATGGCAGGAAGAATGAATTCGCCAGAGGAGGGCCCAGGACCTTTAAATCAGGTGACTTCTAGTAAAATTAGCGAGTTTTCTACCGGTGTAATGTGTTTCCGGGATTCGCGCTAAACGTGATAAGCGCCTTGTTTAGTTGGTTTATTTCAACTAGGTGCTATATAAGACTAATCTCTCTTTGTGTTTATGTCCACAGGTCTGTGTGAAGATATATAATGGACATCACATCAGCAGAGGGTTTGTGTCTCTCCACCATGGTTCCATTTCCTACTAATACTGTTAGGTTATCTAACCAAAAATTTTATGTCCAGTGAGTTGGAGGCCTATTATAAAGGTCTTCTCACTTTGCCCTCTTGATCCAATTCCTTCCCCTAGAGGTGGAGAGAGTTAAGAGGCGTTCAGTTGGTGGAGTGCTCCAGTTCATCAGGTTGGATGGTTTGTCTAGACAAGGTGTCAGGTATCTAATTATTGATATGAGGTGATGTTAATTATTTAGAGATAATTAACAGTATTTGCCATTGTTATCAGTATATATCTGATGGTTGTGTAGTCGAAATGTCCATTCTGCACATGTTCTGGTTAGAGATACAATTCGTCCTTGCACTGGGATGTTTGTTGGGGATCGATTTTTTCCTGTCATAGGATTAATGACGTCATAATCAGCCTTGCTCTTTATTAACAATTAAAGTTGTCCGAAGCTGGTTTTCTGATAAATTATGATCTTTATGATCATTTCCTTCTCTTGAGTTGGTGAGTTTCTAAGCTTAACTAGATTGCTGATACTCCTCGTCCTTTGGCCTTTTTCAGAGACCTGGTTGTGCGTCCTGTGGACGATTTTTGAGGGACAAGTTTGGTCCTCATCTCTGTTTTCAGTGTAGCCCCTGTGGTCCCTTGCTTAATTGCGAGATATGTAAGCACTGGGGGGGCGAGCTAATGTCCGAATTCTTGTGCTTGCAGGCGAAGGACAAGGTGGTGGAGGAGGAGAAGAAGAAGCGGAAAAAAGAGGTAAGTAAGAAGGGTAAGAGGAAGGCCTCGTCCGCGGTGGACATGGAGGCCTTCCGGACCGAGATGTTGGGAGAGATGAGGAGGACAATAAAGGATTTGGTTCCAGAGTTGCTTCGTGGCATGCTTCCTGGACCAAATCCTTTGTTGGCCTCATCATCTGCTTCGGAGCAGGTAATCCCCACCTCTGAATCACCGTTCCTTAGTACGCTTCCGTTGTTTGAAGATTCAGAGGTGGCCCCATTAGAGGGGGCGTTCCACGACCCTGGCAGCAGGCTTAGTGCCGCGCCCAATAGGGACCATGGACGGTTGTCGCTGGAACCCGCGGGCTGCTTATCAGTCCAGGGGTATCCGCACACCGCGGGTGCCAGTACCTCGTATGGCACCTTCCCTGGCCAGTCCGGGTTAGCTCTCTTTGCTGACCCGGAGTCTAATCTGTCTGGCCAGGAGGATGAGGATTACCTGTTGGGGTCGCCGTCTGAGGACGTGGCCATGGATTACGACGTCTGTGCACCCCTCGCGGGGAATACAGGCGGCTTATTCCACGGTTCTACTCACCCAGGGGTAGAATCCACGGTTCAGACTGTGGCCCTGGGCGCTGAAGGCCAGCGTTACCGCATACCTCGGCTTGCCGAGAGTGTCGCTGGTGCTGGCCGGGGCCGTGGTGGGGCGGTATGTGCCCCGCGCTCTACCACGGCGCCTGCTCCTGGTCAAGCCAGTCAGATTAGCATGCCGGTATTGTCAGGCCCGCATGCTCTCCCTGGCTTGCCAGGGATATCAGCGTATCCGCCGTCAAGCTCTGTTGCTTGCGCTCAGGAGGAAGACGAAGGCCCCCGTCTTGTAGAGCGCTCGCAGCTAGCCACGGAGGAGGATTGGTCTGACGCTTGCCAGTGGTTGGTGAGTGTTAGACCAGATCTGCCCGTGGAGCAGTCGGCTAGCCAGCGTGATCACAGTCCGTGGTTAGCTGGTACGCCTACTGCTAATGCTATGCCTTCTCTGCCGCTGTGTCGTTGACATGTTCAAGGCGGCGGAGACGTCCATTAAGTCGAGTGGACGTCTCGCTAAGGCCCCGCGCGAGGTGGCCAGGCATTGCCGCATCGTGCCCCTGGACTACCAGCGGTACGGTGTGGTACCTAAGCCGAGCGTGGATGACCGCGCGGCTTTGGGTGAGGATGCGCGGCCAGGCTCCCGGTCTGACACGGGAGTCTTGTGTTCGAACGCGTTGCATTCAGCAAATACCGCGTTGCGTGATGCGGAGGAGAGTGGGAGGGCTTCGATTGCCGCTCTGTCCCACGTCTCCCAGCTGTTACAAGGGGTAGTAACAGCATCCGCATCGCGCCAGCCAAGTCCGGTCACAGTCCAGCGAGCCATCCAGGAGTGACCAGGAGTGTCCGGGCAAGGCGCACTTTTGCCTTGGATAATCTGTGCCCGTCCCAGGACCTCTACAATAGACTGCGTACGCCTATGACAGGTCCTGGTCTCTTTGGAGGTGAGGGATGTAGACACCTCCAGGAGACGGTTACTCTGGTCAATAACCAGAGGGCGCTGCGCGAGCAGTTTGAGGTGCTTCGTCGTGCCAACGTTCGCGCCGCACCCCCTGCGTATCGTCCCCTGCAGGCTCGAGGTGGTAGTGGCCAGGTCAGAGGCCAACCACCATCGCAGCGTCGGCCTCGGCCGCGTGCGATTCGGCCAGCAGCGAGGGGGGCGCAGGCTCCTCAGGCGCAGTCAGCCAGGCAGCCGCCCACGCACCGAGGTGCGCGCGGTGCTGGTCGTGGCGCGCGAGGATCTGGGCGTGGTAATCGTTCCTGATGGGACGGTTACCGCGGTGAGAACCACTCCGGTGTTTCTGGCAAAGGAGACAGTGCCGCTCTTGCACTCCTTATGTCCACCTCTATCCCTAGGTGGACCGGTGGGAGGCCGGCTAGCCGACCACATGCAAGAGTGGGAACGGTTAACTCAGGACCGTTTAGTCTTGCGATGGCTTTCAGTCAGGTATCATCCCGATTGGATGACAGGCCCGCCATCGCGACTGTCTCTAGTGCCGATCTGGACTCCAAATCCGAGAGATCCAGATCAAAGGTTGTGTATCGAGGAGGAAATAAATTCCCTCATACAAAAAGGAGCTATTCAGCCGGCACAGAGGTGTCCGGGCTTCTATCAACCCTGTTCTTAGTAACAAAGAACACCGGAGGGTGGAGACCAATTCTCAACCTCAAGCCATTGAACAAGTTCATAGAGACGCCCAGTTTCAAGATGGAGACTGTGCGCTCGGTGTTGGCGGGGTTAGAGAGGGGAATGTGGACAGCGTCGATAGATTTGAAGGACGCTTATTTCCACATCCCCATACACAGGAGTTTCCGTCGCTTCCTGAGATTTGCATTCCAGGGCAGACAGTGGGAATTCAGGGTGCTACCCTTCGGAATTTCCACGGCTCCTTGGGTTTTCACCCGTGTGGTTCTTGCGATCACCGCATACCTCCACAGGAGAAGCATAGCAGTCCACACGTACATAGACGACTGGCTGTTGAAAGCGCACACCCGGGAAAGTTTATCGGCCAGTCTGGAGATTGTTTTGAAAACTCTCACAGACTTAGGCTGGATGATCAATTTCCCAAAATCAGAGCTGAATCCATCCCAGAAGTTTGTTTACCTGGGGATGTTCTTCGATCTAGAGACAGGATATGTTTATCCTACTCAGGAGAGAGTTCAGAAACTCATCTCGAATGTGTCAGTGTTGGCGCCTCTGATTCATCACCTGCAATGGTGGTTGGACACAAAGAATCTCTTGGTGGGGTTTATGCTAACCCCTCCCCACCCTCAGGTGACTGTGTATACAGATGCATCGATGGAGGGCTGGGGAGCTTGCCTGGAAGAGTCCACGATATCAGGGCTTTGGAATCTGGAACAGTCAAAGGAACATATAAATCTACTGGAGCTAAGAGCAGTAGTCCTGGGCCTGGAACATTTCTTACAGAAAGTTCAGGGCAAGATTGTTCTTATTCGTTCAGACAACTCAACAGTTGTGACTTACATAAACCGCCAGGGTGGAACGAAGTCGCCCAGTCTCTGTATGATGACATGGAGACTGCTTTCTTGGTGCCTGGATCACCAGATTACCTTGAAAGCAGTTCATATTCCGGGAAGGTTAAATCTGCTAGCAGACTCATTGAGCCGAAGGATGAGTGTTTTACCCACGGAATGGCAACTAAATCAATGTGTGGCGGATCGTCTGTTCGACCATTGGGGGAAACCCAACATCGATTTGTTCGCAACGAAGAAGAATGCGAAGATGACGACGTACGTCTCTCCGATTCCGGATCCAAGCGCTTTCGCAACAGATGCGTTAGCTATCAGCTGGGGGAGAATGTATGCATACGCATTCCCTCCAGCAATCCTGATTCCAAAAATTCTTCAGAAAATCAGACAAGAGGAATGCCAAGTGCTTCTGATCGCCCCGGATTGGCCAAGCCGATCATGGTATACGGATCTGCTGGACCTTCTGGTCTGCAATCCGGTTCCTCTGCCTCTGATGGACGATATTATCTTCCAGGGCAAGGCCCTTCACAACAATCCGTCAATGTTCAGATTGACTGCGTGGATGTTGTCAAGGAATCTAGAATTAAGGAGGGCTTTTCTGAGCAAGCAGCCATGTTTATGGCCAAAGCCAGGAGGGGGTCAACCTCCAGAGCATATAATTATAAAATCAACAGATTTGCAGAATGGTGCTCAAAAAGATGTATTGATCCAATGGATTCATCTATTCAGGTAGTAGCTGATTTCCTCTGTCACCTCTATGATGCCTATAGCCTCAAGCCTAACTCTATTGCTGGTTATAAGTCAGCTTTAATGTCTGTTATTCCTTGCTTGGCTAAGAGGGGAAGTGATGAAGTAAATACATTAAATGTATTAATTAAAGGCATGGGCAATCTAAGACCAAGGAATCCACCTGTGATTCCGTCTTGGAGTTTATCGCTAGTGCTTCAAGTACTAGGTGATAAGCCGTTTGAACCACTTAGTTCCATTTCTATGAAACTATTAACACTGAAGACTGTGTTTTTAATTGCTGCGGCCTCGGCTAGGCATAGGAGTGAAATTCATGCCTTATCAGCCGAGGATGACCGTTTTGTGGTTTCAGGGGAAGGCCTTAAGCTGCTACCTAGGATTAATTTCTTGGCTAAAAATCAGTCGTTGAAATATCCAGGTCAACCTATTGTTTTGCCTGCTTTAACTAGATATGATCCTAATTCTAAAGCATGGTGTCCCGTCCGGGCGCTTCGCCGGTACAAACAACGTACGGCGGAGTGGTGCACTGACCAGTCGGCGTTATGGTTGTCATATATTGAACCCCATGGCAGGGCTTCTAAGGACACCATTTCCAGGTGGATTGTAGAATGCATTCAGTTTTGTCATAAATCCGCCACCGGGAAGCAGGTTGACGTGGCCAAGGCTCACAGTGTCCACGGCGTAGTGACATCCACTGCCCTATTTAATGGGGTCCCTGTGGATGATATTATGTCGGTGGCTCAGTGGCACTGTGAGTCAAGTTTTACAGACCATTATCTCCGTGACACCTCTAATCCTCTCGCCTTGTCTATTTTGAAAAAATAACTAGGCATATATTTTTGATGGGGGTTTCCTCATTGCTTATATATTTCACAATTAATTTATGGAAACAACCACTATTTTGGGACTGCATCGTTCTTCACCAATGGGAAGAGGATGTCAGCAGCCATTTCAACAAGGTCAGTCTTGTGTATGTGTTGTCAATTGTTGATTGTCTTGTCACGTTACCCGTTATTAATATGATGATGGTTTTGTGTATTTATGTGGTTCATTGTTGAGAGTATACGAAAATGGAGTTTTTCCGTCTCTGTCCTGTAGTACATGGCACTTGTACGTAGAGAGCGTATAGGACATTGAGGTCATTCGACTCTTCCTCCCAGGAAGGAGGGGGGGGGGGAGCGCATATGACATTCGGTCATCTCTCATACATCGGGGGTGTTATCCGATGGTTAGTCAAATCCTGACTGTTTTTTTCATACAGTTTCAGAAGTTTAAGTGCCTTAAACGCAGAAAAGCGTATAGGAATGAGCTGGTCTTTTGACCTCGCCTCCCTCCCGCCGAATTCACTGTCGAATTCTGGCAATATCAAAAGTATTAGGGAGGTAAGTATACTCTTGATGTGAAATAAACGAAATCAAGGATTTCTTTTTTCACGAGAGAGTTGATACTTACCTCCCTAGATACGGACCCGGCCTCTCCACCCCACAGAGGCTCGGTCTTCAGGCTCTTTATAGTTGCATGTGTATCAGCCAATAAATTAGTCAGAGGAAGTGCTAGTCTGCGCATGCGCGGTGGTGGGGCTGGCATCCGCCAGACTACGCTCTGACTCCCTGCCCAGTAGGGGCACCTAACTGTTTTAATCTGAGTGTTTATTGAGTGAAAGCCAATATTTAGCAATATCAAAAGTATTAGGGTGGTAAGTATCAACTCTCTCGTGAAAAAAGAAATCCTTGATTTCGTTTATTCATCATTGAAAGAGTCAACAAAGTGTGTAATTCATTCTAACATTACTCCTTTAGAGCCCAACAATTGATATCTATTTCATAGTTAAAACTGAGTACATATTCAATAAGTCAACCCTTTACCTGTCAAATGTAACAAGTGGATTTTCTTTATGACTGACACCAGCAAAATCCACCTGTCAATGACACGTAGACCTCTTATATTTGCCCCTCAATTTGCAATTTCCAGTATAGTTATACATGTCATGATGGGTTTAACTCTGCCACAATGTGTCATGTGTGAATGTGCATTTATTCTAGCTACAACAATCACAGGATAAAGTGCATTTATGTGTGAAAGCATGGCAAAACTCAATAAAGTTAATCTTACGGGCTATTTAATACCTTTCAAACCTGGTCTTATGGTCTACTAATGAACTGAAAAACTGTAGACATTAGCGATCGATCAGTGTGAGTGTAACTATCTACCGTTAATGTGGTACTGGTTTACTGGGCGATTGTGGGTATAAGTACTGTTATGTTGCTATGGTTTGGCTGTCTGTGTGGAACAGATTAATCTATTATCGGACAATGCACCATGGATGAAGAAATGGACTACTATATGCCATGGCAATGTACAAAATAGAATAGAATGGATTAATAGACATAGTGTGATACCAGTAGATATTCATGTTAGCCGGTTGTAGTGTGTGGTATTAGTGGTCACTGTTAGCATGTTGGCCAAGTTTGTTTGCACACTGCATTGTTCTGACTTCAGGATAATTTATTAACCCTTTAAGGATGAATCCGGCCAAAACCAGCCTCTGCAGTGGTCTTGGAGAATGTCCATTTGCAGGCCAAGAGAAGACTATTTTTGAAACTTTACCACTGAAATGCCTGTCTCGATAACCGAGCCAGTCATTTCAATGGTAAATTTTCAAAAGTAGTCTTCTGTTGGCCTGCAAATGGACATTCAATAAGTAAATATTTTAATTTCTTTAAAAAATGTAGTCATTAAAGGGTTAAAGAATTTATTTAATTTCATATTGACATTATTAATGTTTTTCTTTACGTAACTTCTGTTATAGGCCAGTCCATCATTGATGATAGAGAACAAGATAGACTTTACGAGTGTGGATCTCAGAGAGGTTGAGCGCTCAAAAAAGGCAAAAAATGTTAGTTGTTAATTTAGTTAAGATTGTACTGAATTGTTAACTTTCTTTATTTAGCTATGCTCAGCAATTGCATTGCTACACCTTGGTAGCCCTTTTAGTAACCTGTTCACCACTATAGTAACCTGTTCATCACAAGTAGCCCGCTCATCACTTAACTATGCATTCATGCTGCTATCTAATCGATGAATCCAATCTGTCACATATTGATGTCATAATCAACTACGTCAAATGTGGTTTGACGTCTCACTCATAATTGACAGAAATACTCTGTTATAAACCTGAAATAGTCTGTCAAGTTGTAGGAATTCTGTCTTTACTAATTAATAAACATTCTGTTGAATATTTTGAAGCTAATTTGACTGCATGCTGGCAACAATTCATATTAGTTTCCAAATACTCAACCGGTTAGTTGTATAGTTACCATGAAATTGGGATTCTGGGAATTCAGGATTTAAAGTATATAAACCGATTCCAACATGTACAAAGCATGAGCTGAGCTTAGCTAGAGATGGGCAGGACATAGCTAAAAGTGGATTCATCCATTGCCCCTCACTAATCCTTTATCAATTATCTATTCCAGGTGCGAGTTGCCATGATTGACAGAGAGACTGGCAGTAAAAGAATGCGAGTCAGAGTGCCGTTTGATAATACAGTAAGAGAGCAATGTTAGGCTGTATTAATTATCCATTTGAAAATTTACCACTGGAATGACCGGCTCGATAACCGAGCCAGTCATTCCATTGGTAAATTTTCAAAAATATCTTCTTGTGGCATGCAAATGGACAATCATTGAGCAAATATTTTTATTTTCTTGACAAATCTAGCTATGTAATAAAAGGTTACGGCCAAATACATGCGTAACAATCAGTATGCATGTTTCTACTTCAATGCACACAATGTGATGCAACTTACAGATGTCAAATATAACATGTATTGATATTGTTTACCTTTCGTTGCACTGAAACCACCATATCTACATTTCAAAGCAACTCTGTTCGAAAATTATTAAATGTTTTGAAAATAAGTTGACTGGAAACTGTTAATCTTATCAAACCGATGTGATAAATCTTGTTTTAGATAACCAGTAGAATAAAGAGAAACTGGTGTTTATCTTGGCAACAATGTTGGTGAAATATTTTGCTGTCATAGACAAAATTTACAGCAAATACTTATGTTAATATGACCACCAGTTACCATAATAAAGGCAGCTAAGTCTATGAAATCAATCTTAGCCCTTTCACTAATAAATCCCTGTAAAACTATATTCTTTACGCTATAAAACTTATTCTGTTGAAAATTTTAAAATTAATTTGACTGCAAGATGTTGCTATGGCTTCCAGTAAAATTAATTTCCAAATATTCAAAAGTTTTCATGTATGGTTGCCTTGAAAATGAGATATGGGAATTCGTCGGTGAAATGGTTAATAAGTCAGTTGTCTGACAGTTAATGTAATGGTGGCTTCCAGTGAAATGTTGAGTGTTCATGTCTAAACTGTCATGCCTATCATGTTCATGTTTGTTCTTAACAAATAAACTTATGGACAGTACATCTATAACACTACCGTAATAGTTGCATATACAGTAGTCACTAAAGAATATTTTCAATTATTTTATTTTTTTTAGAAAAGAGTACTTGAGAGAGAACACTATTATTACTATACGCGTATAAAAGAAACACCATTCAGGTAAATAATAATAATAATAATAATAATAATAATAATAATAATAATAATAATAATAATAATAATAATAACAATAATAATAATAATAATAATAATAATAATAACTAGATTGCTCAGTCAATGATGCATCCCTATAAATCCCCATGTTCACCGCTTTGACATCTTGACCCCCACCGCTGGGGGCGGAGCCAAATGTAAATGTCCTCTTGCCATCCACAATCCTATGGGTAACTCACATACCAAATTTACTTGAATTCCATCAACTGGTTTCGGAGGAGTTGCATTACAATCAATTTCTGTACCCTCTGATCGCCCCACCCCCTATGGATAGAGCTAAAGATGTTATCATGCAATCCGCAATGATATGGGTAACCCACACAAAATTTCTTTTAATTTGACATGATTTGGGAGGAGACAGTGACCGACAGTTTTTAGAGTACTTGACCTTTTAACCCCTCACACTGACCTCCATGGTGAGGAGCAAAATGTAAATGATGTCAAACAATCCACAATTAGATTGCCTTAATTTGGTAACTGACATACCAAATTTTGGTTGAATGCCGCACAACAGTTTGGGAGGAGATCACATGATGGACAGACAGACGGATGGATGGATGTACAGATGGACGGAGGCGATTAAAATATCCCTGATGTTTTTTTCAAAACGTGGGGATAATGATGATAATACACTAATGTTAACTATGACCTTGGGAATATTTATATAAAAATACTTGTTCAATTTATCACAATCCCATGCGCCATTAATATCATGTTATATAATGTTTGTTTTATTTTTAACAGTTTGGGTATTGTGATTCCTAAAGGCTATGGTGAATTCTTCCTCAATGAGACACTTGGAATCCGATATTATGGTATGTATAAGCTACAGGTACTATGATTAGCAACAGAGCATGGTAACAAGGGTATTTTAATTAATGGAGTAATGTTTGTTAATTAAAGCCATAGGCAGAAACAGCTCCCAGTCAAATTAGTTTCCTCAAATTATTCCACAGAATATTTAATAAATTGGAGATGCGGTAAGTTTTCGAATTCAATCTTTCATGTTCAAATATTAAATGCAGTGATTATCCATACACTCAAATCTTCCATATAGTACATCTAATATATAAAATCAGACTCATAATAACTATGTCCAGGTTTACTGGGTGTCAGTCTGATGTATGTGTGAAGATCAATAGGTGAATAGACCAAAAGATGAATCTCAAGATTTTCTGATTTTATTTCCAGATCCTGTAATATTGAAAGGAGATTATGTAGAAGTGGCTCCATGGTGAGTACATAATAAAAATGGAGTGATACAAACTGTCGGTCAAGCATCTGATGTCATAATCAATTATGTCTCTAGTTAGTTGATGTCACAATTCACCTTTCCAGGGTACCCACCCATCATATGATGTCATAATCAACTACGTGATGTGGTGAATGACATCATAATGAATGATGTCATGGATGACATCGATAGGTACATCACGAATGCATATTTGAAGACGGTCTATGCATTGTACAAATTGTATGTCTTTACTATTTAATAAATATTCTGTTAAATATTTTGAAACTAATTTGACTGGGCGCTGTTGCTGCCATAGCAGCAACAGCACCCAGTCAAATTAGTTAGAAAATATTCAACAGCTTCCCTGTATAGTTTTCAGTAAATTGATAGTTAGGGTATTCGGGGATCGATCAATCCAAACATGGCGAGGTGTACGTGGAGCTTAGCTAGTGATGGGCGGGGCATAGCTAAAAATGAAAAGGTCCATTATAATGACGTATAACTTGGTCATGAAAATCAAAATGTCTATCATGAGTGTATTGTATGTTTGCTTTAAAATTGAGACAAGAGGCTATTGGGAGTAAAATGATTAAAATATAGTTTGTTTCCACAGGCCGTACTGTAATTACAAGAAATTGCCAGAGACAAGCTGCCTTAGTTCTCTGTCTCCGTACCTGGATATGGGGCGACATGGAGAAACTGCTTTCTATGATTCGTGTGAGTAGTGTCATCTGCAATGTGATAAAATGATGTCATGATAAAGTACAATCCCATATATAGAGGATCTGGAATAAGTTCCCATTTAATAATCAATATAATCAACCGAGTAAAAAATTATCACATTGCATGAGCTTTAGTGATATTAAATGGGACAGAGTTTGAGATTCTTTTTATCACGTAAAATGATATTTTGACAAATTTTCCAATGAAGTTGATTCCAGAAACCTGTTCTGCGCTGTTCGTTTTCCTCGCTGTGATGCATCACTTGCTAAGAGTTCTGACAAATGTGGCGCAAAAAAAATTGACAAACTAAACATTGTTATTTCAGACTTTAAATCGCTTTTAATCCAACATTTAAAATTTCTTGATCTTTCAGACAAATTGATATCCTGTCTTGTTTGCATTGTCGTCGCTAGGAAACATTTGCAGTGTCATGGGGGATTAGGATTATGACACGTTATCTAACCAATGAAAATATTTCTTATGCGTTTTCTATCAAATGAAAATCTTTCATTGAATATTACACGTATGTACATATCGACAAATATGGAACAGGCTGAAAGCGTTGTTTATATTATAAATTTGCTTGCTTTGATGTAAAATGCAGGACGTGGCTTGAATGACATAATGACCATACATTAAGTCTTTAAATTAAAGCTGAACAAAAAATGCTTCTGCAGTGGTCTTTAGAAATGTCCATATTCCAGGACAAGAGATGACTATTTTTTTTAATTCTCAAATGCCATGACTGGTATGGTTGACTCTGGTATCAAGCTAGCCAATTTCCAGCTCTAAATTTTCTAAAATCTAATATTTACTGGGCAAATCATTTGATCATTGCTGAGAATTAAAGGGCCTTTGAAGGCTGAACTTCTAGAATCTTAATTTTAAGATAACTATATCAGCTGCTGTGAGGTCAAAAGTGTTTATTTTGGAAACAATTTTGCTGAAAGCTGTTGCTGTTCGATTTTATCTTTTGACTCCAAAATTGGCGTACATATTCGGGACTCCTCAGACAATCATCAACCCAAGATAAGAGATGATTGGTGCAGTAGGACCATCATTACTGAAAAATGTGTCAAAACTGTCCATTTTGAAAACAATGTTGATGTTGTCTTTTAGAGTTTTTGAGACCTCACGGGCAAGCTTCCACCCAAGTTAGGAGAAGATCCCGCCAGTAGATTTAGGGTTAATGAAAGAATGTCTTAAGAAGAAGAAGAAGAAGAAAAAGAAGAACTCCATACCACATTAACCCTTGTGTCTAGCGACACATGTAAAAAGCTAACATCTGCTCATTTTAGACAAAGCAACCATGTGTAACTTTGACCATTTAATGGTTATGTCAGATCCTGGAGATATCAATTTATAGGCCAATTGATGACTTTTGAACATTTGCAACTGAAATCTCTGACTAGATCACTGGGGAAATGATTTAAGTGTCTCGCTGCTGCAAGCTACCAGACAATAATTTCAATGAGCAAAAACTCTTGACTTGCTGAATATTTTGGAAATAATTTGACTGAAAGCTGTTGGTGCCACCAACAATTTTCAGTCAAAATGTTTCCAAAATATTTAGCTGGTCCAGAGATAGAACCCTTAGAATATGTTGTCTGTTAAAACTCAGCAGCCAGACGTTTAAGTAGTAAATTTTCATGTATATTCTTTTCTTGACTGCGTACTGGACATTCAGTCAACAAATAATTTTATTTTCTTATGCAATCATGAGTGTTAACGGATTAACATGAATGAGCCAAATGTCAAATTATCATTTTGTTAATTTCTGTGAGATTAATTTATCTCATTGTTTTCAGGCAATTAGTCGAGTTCACAATCTCTGTGTTTGTCCTATAGGTATGGTTCATATGGTGGAATCTCTGTTATATGATGCAAATGTCAGTTATGCCTTTCAAAAGTTTTGGAATGGTGCTTCACGTGTAAAACAGATGAATTTGTAAGTTATTTTAGTTTTATTTAGTGAATTAATTAGTGTGTTTAATATTTCTGAAATTCTTAGAGCCATAATACTGTTAATATTTTTTTTTTCATCTATCAGTTATGAGTTTCATAAAGCTTGTGTTAAGAAACTTGTTATTGGAGCAGCTTTCTATGGAAATGCAAATCTGATTAGTTAACCCTTTAACACTCATATCAGCCAAAAGCGGCTTCTGCAGTGGTCTTGAGAAATGTCTATTTGCAGACATGAAGGAGACTATTTTTGAAAATTGATCACTTTAATGACTGCCTTTATAATCGAGCCAGTCATTCCAGTGGTAAAATTTAAAAAATAGTCTTCTCTTGGTTTTAAAATGGAAGTGAGAAAATTGAAATTTTCTTGAAGAGATTTTAGGGCTAAAGAGTTAATATGATAATGATATCATGGATTTGAGTTATACATGTCACACACGCCCGCCCGCTCGCCTGCCCACCTGCCCAACCCACCCGCCCGCCCACATGCACGCATGCACGCATGCATGCACAACCATGCATGCATGCACACACGCATGCACGCACACACAAATACACACACACACATGCACGCATGTGCGCGCACACGCACACGCAGGCTCGCATGCATGCGCACATGCCCGCCTGCATGCACACACGCCCGCCCGCCCGCCCGCCCGCCCGCCCGCCCGCCCGCCCGCCGCCCGGCCGGCCGCACGCCGCACGCCGCACGCACGCCCACGCCCGCACGCACGCACGCACGCACGCACGCGCACACCATTCCTATCATTTCCATGGCTTAATTATATGTAGGCATCCCTTTCTTGCACTCTCAAAATAACTGTTAGAAATTACAACATCTGACATCACAACCTTGACACCAATCTCCACACCAACTGAGTGATGCTATTTTACACATGCACGCACACACGCATGCATATGCGCGCACACACACATACGCACACACACACACACCATCCTCTCTCTTCTCCTCTCCTGATTTTTCCCCACTTACTATGAAAACTGTTATTAAGTAAGTTACCACCATGTAAAACGGCGTGACCTCTGAGGACATAGGAATAGATGGAACACTAGATAAGTCTGAATCATAACCCAAATCCCCCCACCCACTAATCTTACCTGAGCTAGCCAGATGCCCTTCACATACCGAATATACTATTGATGTAGTTCATTCATCTATAAGCCAAGATAGTCAAAGTGGCGACTAGTATAAGTTATAATACGGAAAGATTAGTTACCTCTCCAGGATGTAGAAATTGTTTGAGTGTAGCATTCATGACCATCTCACTCACCTTTTCAGCACTAACTGATAGTCACTGGCTACGTCACTCTGGTCAATTCTTGTGGGATTCACGTGACATCAGATCATCTCGGTTCATGGTTCATTGATGTTTATAGATTTCAATGGCCTCCTTGACTTTTCTTTTGAATAAATTGGTCTCGATGTCGATGGCCGAGGAATTGCTGACAGGAATGGTATGTCCAGTAGTTTCCTTATTATGAATCATCCTGGGAGCAGGAGCAAAATTTTTCGAGATAGTATAAGTTAGTCTATCAAATTTGTACGTCTCTAACAAAATCGTGACCTGCCTACATTAGTGCATATGCATTGTTTATCTGTGATGCGGGTGTAATTTGGAAAGTGTCATGTACTCACACATTTTCTGTTTTCCTGTATAGGAATGGGATCGAACTAATCTTCTTTGGAAGTCGAGCTGGTCTAACTCGCTGGAAACAGGTGGCTGCCAATCTCACAGATAGGTGTGTTGTCTGATTATTACTTTAGTATGATGATACAATAAAGTTCAATTGAAACCCTTTAAGCCTCGAATTTATCCAAGAAAATAGAAATTTTCTCATAGAAAATGTCCATTTGCAGACCAAGATAAGATTGTTTTTGAAAATGTACCACTGGAATGACTAGCTCGGTTATTGAGTCAGTCATTCCAGTGGTAAATTGTCAAAAATAGTCTTCTTGGTCTGCAAATGGACATTTCTCAAGGCCACTGCAGAAGCTGTTTTTGGCTGATATGAGTGTTAAGGGGTTAATTAACTCTTTAGCAGTCAAGTGGCACAATGTTGTATTGTTTAACCCTTTAACACTCATATCAACCAAAAACAGTTTCTGCAGTGGTCTTGAGAACTATTCATTTGTAGACCAAGAGAAAACAATAACTGAGCCAGTCATTCCAATGGTAAATTTTCAAAAAATAATCTTTTCTTGGTCTGCAAATGGACATTTTCTATGATAAAATTGAAATTTTCTTTGAACAAATTAGAGGGTTAAATACCACAATTCTGAATTTAATTCTAATCGCACTGTACGCTTAAATTGAAATGATAGATAGTAATTTTGTAAATACTTTTATGGACAATAAGATGCTTATTTGATTATGACCCTTAATTTGTTTGAAAATATTTTCTTTTGTTTCCAAAAGTATGTAGCATCATTGTTTCAAGTTTGTTTCAGACTGGTGAAGTTAAAATACCAACATACAGTACAGAGCAGAAATAACTTATAATGTTTCCAAAACATAATAAAGCATACTGTTTAATGTTTTGATCAAAATTGGATTGAAGACATTGCTGCCAGCAATGTCTTCCAATCCAATTATGTTCCAATTATTCAACCGAACATTTCTTGCTAACTCACATGTTTCTGTTTTTGTTTTGGAAATTGTATTTCTAAGCTGTACTTTGTAGTTAACTTTTTTGCATATTTCTTATTTCTATTTGGTTAACAGAGACTTCATGAGGGATAACACAAAATCTGTAGAGAACCAGTATTATCAACTAGCTGCCCACGCTGGTGATGGAAACATTTTCATTAATATGCCTCTTGGTACTAGTGGTGAGGACCAGCTATCAGAAGCAATGGCACAGTCTGTAGGAGCATATGCTGGTGATGTTGATGCAGATATGATGTTCCCGGGTGGACTAGATATGGATGAAGCCAGCATGATGGAAGAGGAGACAGAAGACAGGTCTGTTTGTTCATATTTTAATATCATTAAGTCAGTTTATAAGTCATGGGGAGGGAGGGGGGGTAGGGAGGGAGGGAGGGAGAGAGGGAGGGAGGGAGAGAGAGAGAGGGAGGGAGGGAGGGGGAGAGAGAGTGAGAGAGAGAGAGTCAGTCAGTCCATGACAGTATCTTGGAATGCGTCAGTTTGTCGCTGTCACTCTGTCTGTCTGTGTCTGTATCAGGGTCGGCTTCTCCGTGTTTGTCTGCACATGTGTCTGTGGATGTATCCATAAATTATATTAGATTTTAACACAAGAATGGGAGTTCTTGCGAAACTATTCCTGATGCAGAAAACTAAATTAAAACAAAATCTGGACAGATATAAAATGGAGAGCTTGTCATATAATCTAATTATATTTATGTAGTATATATAAGATGTCTGCTATTTATTCTATGTCAGACCTCATGACCTAACTCAATCGCAGGCACTATCGGCTGCACCAGAGCACTCCATTATGTCGGATAGGTCTGAAGAGATGATGAGGGCTGAGGAAGAGGAACAACAGAGAATGTATCTACAGCCACGTGAGTCACAGAATGCGGGATATATATATATATATATATATATATATATATATATATATATATATATATATATATATATATATATATATATATATATATATATATATATACAGAAATTACCAATTCTGTATGATTTAGGGAATATAGTATTGAATATATTCAAACTAATTTGACTGGAACCTGTTGTTGCCTATGGCAGGAACAGATTCCAATCAAATTTGTTTCAAATTATTCAACATTTTCTCTGGTTAGCTGTCTTGAAATTGAGAAACAGGTATTTCAAGTCTTAGATGGTTACCTCATCTGTAGACAGATTGTACCTTGCTTGGGAATATGCTAACTTTGTGGCCAAATGATGGTGATTCTTAACGATTATCTCAATGAAAATGCTGCTAGTCCATCGTGAAGGCTGAAAAGTGTGTGACAAAATTGTGCTACGTGTATGTCTTTGGAGAATTTACAATTTAATAAACGTTCTGTTTAACAACAACAAGAACAACAACAACAACAACAACAACAACAACAACAACAACGACGATGACATCAAGAAAATCACCAAGCTTTAGAGATCTGTGGTGGATATAAAAATACTTCAGAAAATTACTGGCCTGTCAATCCAGTGGCCAGTTTCCACAAATATGTCTCTCTCCTGTAAATGGCCAGGGTTGAACCTAGTTCTATCAAACTTACTGTAGCTGTTTCATATTGTTTTCTCGATTCAGCTATGCATCAGGAATTGGCAAACAACACCATGCTGACCATCAGTATGCCCGTATTTGTCGGCAGAAAGAATCGAACAATCGCAGGCGTGGTCGGCTACCAAATGAAATATCTCAGCTTCCAGGAGAAATTCTATAGTCACGTCTATAAATGTCCATTCAAGAACTGTGACCGCCAGCTATCATGCTCTAATGGTGTAAGTATAAGTTCTGTCTCTGTGATATTGTGCAGTAAAAGGATTTCTTAATGTTATTTAGTCAATTAGATTTTTTGGTGTGACCCACAACTATTATTTTTTGGGTCACCCAGTCTGTCTGCTGTTCTATCGTATGTTTGGTAATTTGTGCAAATCTAAATAAATCGCGACATGTTACGCAACCATAACATGTCGCACTTGTCGTAAACATGACATATGCCTGTTCATGTATATCGCAAAGCAGTAGTTGTTATAGGGGACTGGAATGACAAGGCAGGACTGCAACAAGACGGAAAAGTTGTAGGTGGCCATGGATTACAAGGTGGAAGAAATGACAATATCGAACGCTGTATGATTTCATGTTCTCTGCGCAAGCTGGCCATAGTAAGGGTTTGTACTGGTCATTGAAATCCTGGAACGTCATGAGTCTGACAAATTTATACTCACGGCCAGGATATCCTGGATAATCATCATGTGATTGAAAAGTCATGAAAAGTTAACCTGCTGAATCTTGTAGTCCCAACATATCTATTCAAGACAACTATACAGGCAAGCTGTTGAATTTAGATTGAAACTCATTTGACTGGAAGCTGTTGATAAATATTCAGCAGATTATCTATTATATTGGAATATTTGATTTTATTCAAGATTTCTTTTTTCACTTCAAGAGTATACTTAACTCCCTAATACTCTTTGATATTCCCAAATATCAACTTTCACTCAATAAACACTCCGATTAAAAACGTTAGGTTGCCCTACTGGGCAGTTAGTCAGATGACAGTCCAGCGGATGCCAGCCCCAACCTCGTGCATGTGCAGACTAGCACTTCCTCTTTTCCAATTTATTGCCAAAGAGAGACACATGCTAGTTAAATTTCTTGCTAAGTTTTCTGCTTATTGTGTCCAAATAAACTCAATTCCACGTGATAATGATGTCTTCTCAAACTAAATCGCCGGAGGAAGGACGGGGACCGAGTTATCAGGTGAATTCTAATACATATTTGCTAATTTAGCGTTTTAATCCCATGTGTAATGTCTTTCCGGGATTCACGATTGGACGTAATAGTCGCCATTAAAACTGATTTATTTACATCTGGCGCTATGAAATTCTAATCTCTCTTTGTGTTTGTGTCCACAGATATCTATCTATGATTGCAAAGGACAGCACATCTTCAGAGGGTTTGTTTTTTTCTCCACCAAGGTTCCATTTCCCACTAACATGTTAGAAACAAAATCTATGCCCAGTGACTTGGAGGTCACATAAGATCTTCTCACTGCCCTCTTGGTCCATTTCCCTTCCCCTTATGGTGGAGAGATTTAAAAGGTCATAGAGAATGGTGGAGCATCCAGTTCATGTGATCGGGTAGTATGTCTATGCTAAAGAAGCAGGTATTCTAGTGTTGTTATAATAGGCACTTCAAACTATTTAGAAATATTTCTGAAATCTGCTGCCAATTGTTATTACTGTTTATCTGAGGTTTACATAGCTTGTATCACTATCCTTTCCAGTTTCATACTCTGGATTTTGAATACAATTGATCCTTACACCTGAATATTGTTTTCCAGTTGGATTGCCTTCTTATTTTTAAAAATATGATGTCATAATCAGCCTTGTACTTTTTATTAACAAAATGTTTTGTCCAACGCTGGTTTATCTAAAGAAAATTTTGTAATGGTCTTTATGGCCATTGGTCCTCCACTGTTTAATTTGGTTTGTGTTTTACTAATTCATTAACTAAAATACTCATTGTCTGTCTTGTAGACTTTCAGAAACCTGGTTGTCCCAACTGTGGCCACTTCATTAAGCTTAGATTTGCCCCTCATCCATGCTTTTCATGCAGTTCTTGTGGGCCACTGTTAAACTGTTGCTTCAGGCTAAGGAGAAGGCATCAGAGGATGAGAAGCACTCAAAGAAGGAGCGAGAGAGTGTAAGTGGGTAAGAAGGGTAAGAAGGGTAAGAGGAAAGCTGCTTCCACCATGGATATGGAAGCCTTCCGTCTAGAGATGTTGGGAGAGATGAAAAAGACTATTACGGATTTGGTTCCAGAAATACTTCGCGGCATGCCCCCTGGACCAAATCCTTCTTTGTCTCCTGCTCCGGAGCAAGTAATCCCCACCTCTGAATTGGTTTTCCGTAGGTATTTATCAGTTTTTGCCCATGATTCAGAGGTGGTCCCTTTTGAAGGGACAGAAGCTCACTATGAAAACACTGGCAGCAGGCTTGCCTTGCCGATCATTCATGGGCAGTTGTCGCTGGAGCCTGGTTCCTGCTTATTGGGTTCCCAGGATTGTCCACACCCTATAGGTAATACTACCTCTTATGGTACCTACCTCTTATGGGACCTTTCCTGGCCAGTCCGGGTTAGTATTTCTTGCTGACCCGGAGTTTAATCTTTCTGGCCTGGAAGAAGAGGATTATTTGCTGGGCTCGCTTTCTAGCACCGTGGACATGGAAACTGACGTACATGTACCCATCACAGGGAACATGGCGCAGAAGGTAGCCTTGGTTGGGGCCGATGGCCAGCATTACCGCATACCCTGGCTTGCTGATGGTACAGCTGGTTCTGGCCAGGGCCATGGTGTGGCGAGTATTTGTACCCTACACAATGCCACGGTGCCTGTGCCTGGTCAAGCTAGTTTTGGCATGCCTGTTCTGTCGAGCCTGCATGCTTTTACTGGCTTGCCAGGAGTATCAGTTCCTCCAGTCACGCAATCACCTGTGAATGTTCTAGAGGACGACGAAGGCCAACACCTAGTCGAGCATTCACAGGTAGCCACAGATGAAGACTGGTCTGACACTTGTCATTGGCTAATCTACGTCAGGCCAGATCTTGCTGTGGAACAGCTGGCTAACCAGCGGGACCAGCGGCCGGGGCTAGCAGGTAAGCCAGCTGCTACAGCGATACCATCTCTGGTGCTAGCAGAGCATATCGTGGATATGTTCCCAGCAGCAGAGACATCCATTAAGGCAAATGGACATCTTGCGAAGGCTCCTCGCGAGTTGGCAAAGCGATGCCGCATCGTACCTGGTGAATACCAGTAGTACGGTGTAGTGCCTAAGCCCAGTGTGGATGATCACATGGCAGCCAGGCTCCCGGTCTGACACAGGAGTGCTGTGCACGAGGGCGCTGCGCTGGGCTAACACCACATTGTGCGATGTGGAGGAGAGTTCAAGGGCACCCATCGCGGCGCTCTCACATGTCTCCCAGCTGTTACAGGGGATAGTAACGGCATCCGCATCACACCAAGCAAATCCGGTAACAGTCCAGAGGGCCATCCAGGATGGTATTAACATGGCTCTGGATTGTTTAACCCGGTCAGTTACCAGGAGTGTCCGGGCGTGGTGCACGTTTGCACTTGACAATCTGTGCCCATCCCAGGACCTGTACAATAGGCTTCTGCGTACACCTATGACAGGTCCAAGTCTCTTTGTGTGTGAGGGATGTAGGCAACTCCAAGAGATGGTCACCCTGGTGAATAACCAGAGGGCTCTGCGCGAGCAATTTGAAGTGCTCTGCAGAATGGAACACGTTCGCACTCCGCCCCCTGCATACCTTCCTCAGCAGGCACGGGGTGGTGGTGGCTAAGTCAGAGGCCAGCCAACAGCACAGCGCCAGCCTCAGCCACACACGCTCCAGCCAGCAGTGAGGGGGGGTGCAAGTTCCTCCTGCGCAGCCAGCCCGGCAGCCATCCATGCACCGAGGTGCATGTGTTGCGGGCCGTGGTGCGCAAGGATCTGGTCATGGTAACCGTCCCTGATGGGCCAGTTGCCACAGTAAGACCCATTCCAGTGCTTCTGGATCCTGAGACAGTGCCACTCTTGCATTGCTCATGTCCACCTCTCTCCCTAGGTGGACCAGTGGGGGGGGGGGCGCCATCTGGCCCATCACTGGCAAGAGTGTGAGTGGTTGACTCAGGACCGCTTAGTCTTATGATGATTTTGGTATCATCCTGACTGGATAGTAGGTCTGCCATCGCAGCTGTCTCTAGTTCCGATCTGGACTCAAAATCCAAGAGATCCAGATCAACGGATGTGTATAGAGGAGGAAATAAATTCCCTCATACAAAAAGGAGTAATTCAACCGGTACAAAATTGTCCGGCCTTCGATTCAACCATGTACCTAGTGACAAAAAGCACTGGAGGGTGGAGGCCAATTCTCAACATCAAGCAACTGAACAAGTTCATAGACATGCCAAGTTTCAAAATGAAAACCGAAATCGGTGTTGGCAGGGTTGGAGAAGGGAATGTGAACGGCATCGATAGATTTGAAAGATGCATATTTCCACATTCCAATGGCGAGGAGTTTTCGCCAGTACATGAGGTTTGCATTCTAGGGCTGTCAGTGGGAATTCACGGTTTTACGCGTCGGAATTTCAACAGCTCCTCAGGTCTTCACCAGGGTGGTCCTTGCGATAACAGCATACCTCCACAGGAGAAGCATAGCAGTCCATACGTACATAGGCGACTGGCTGTTAAAAGCACACAATCAGGAAAGTCTATCAGCAAATCTGGAGATAGTTCTAAAAACTCTCACAGACTTAGGATGGACAATCAACTTTCAAAAATCAGAGGTGACTTCATCCCAGAAGTTTGTTTACCTGGGAATGTTCTTCAATCTAGAGATAGGTTATGCTTATCCAACTCAGGAGAGGGTACAAGTACTCATCTCATTAATACAGTCAGTGTGCAACAGTCATCATGTCCTGGCACAGGTTTCCTTGAGAATGCTGCCGCTGATGGTTTCATTGGAACTAGTCATTCCACAGGCAGCCGTACACAGGCGGCCTATCCAGCTGTTTCTCATGACACAGTGGACCCAAAGTACATGATCACTGGATTCAAATGTGCTGGTATTGGAGCCTCTTATTCACCACCTACAATGGTGGATGGTAAGAGAGAACCTCCTGGCGGGGTGATGCTCACCCCTCCCCACCCTCAGATAACAATCTATACAGATGCATCAATGGAGGGATGGGGAGCTTGCCTGGAAGAAGCCACAATATCAGGGCTTTGGAATCTGGATCAGTCACAAGAACATAGCAATCTACTGGATCTACGAGCAGTAGCACTAGGCCTGGAACATGTCTTAGTGAAAGTTCAGGGCAAAATTGTTCTGGTTCGATCAGACAATTCAACAGTAGTGACTTACATAAACCGCCAGGTCAGAACGAAGTCGCCCAGTCTCTGCATGAAGAAATGTAAATTGATTTGTTGGTGCCTGGATCGTCTGTTCAACCACTGGGGGGAACCCAACATAGATTTATTCTCAACGAAGAAGAATGCGAAGATGATGATGTAAGTCTCTCCGATTCCAGATCCGCGCGCTATCGCAAGAGATGCGTTAGTTATCAGCTGGGTGGGAATGTATGCATACGCATTCCCTCCAGCAATCCTGATTCCAAAAATTCATCATAAAATCAGACAGGAGACGTGCCAAGTTCTGATCGCACAAAATTGGCCACGGCGATCATGGTATATGGATCTGCTGGACCTTCTAGTCGGCAATCCGGTTCCTCTGCCTCTGATGGACAATATTATCTTCCTGGGCAAGGCCCTTCACAACAATCCATCAATGTGCAAATTGACTGCATGGATATTGTCAAGGAATCAAGAATTAGGAGGGCTTTTCTGAGCAAGCAGCCATGTTTATGGCAAAAGCCAGAAGGGGGTCAAACTCCAGAGCATATAGCTATAAAATCAACAGATTTGCAGAATGGTGCTCAAAAAGATGTATTAATCCAATGGATTCACCTATTCAGGTAGTAGCCGATTTCCTCTGTCACCTGTATGATGCCTATAGCCTCAAGGCTAACTCTATTGCTAGCTACAAGTCAGTTTTAATGACAGGTATCCCTTGCTTGGCTAATAGGGGAAGTGATGATGTAAGTACATTAAATACTTTAATTAAAGGCATGGGCAATCTAAGACCAAGGAATCCCCCAGTGATTCCGTCTTGGGGTTTATCACTAGTGCTTCAGGTATTAGCTGATAAGCCATTTGAACCACTAAGTTCCATTTCTATGAAAATGTTGACACTTAAAACTGTATTTTTAATTGCTGCGGCCTCGGCTAGGCGTAGAAGCAAAATTCATGCCTTATCAGCCTAGGCAGACCGTTATGTGGTTACAGGGGAAGGCCTTAGGCTTCTACCTAGGATAAATTTCATGGCTAAAAACCAGTCTTTGAAATATCCAGGTCAACCCTTATTTTTACCAGCTTTTACTAGATATGATCCTAATTCAAAAGCATGGTGTCCAATCCACGCATTAAACAGGTACAAACAACGTACCCAGGAATGGCGGACGGACCCAACAGCATTATGGTTGTCGTATATTGAACCTCGTGGTAGGGCTTCCAAGGACATCATTTCCAGGTGGATTGTAGAATGTATTCAATTTTGTCATAAATCTGCCACAGGTAAACAAATTAACTTTGCCAACGCTCACAATGTTCGCGGCGTAGTGGCTTCCACTGCCATGTTTAATGGTGTCCCTGTGGATGATATTATGTTGGTAGCCCAGTGGCACTGTGAGTTGTGTTTTACTGACCATTACCTCCATAACACCTCAAATTCTCTCGCCTTATCGATTTTGAAAAAATAATTTAGGTGTACAATTTTTTATGAGGTTTTCTCATTTTTTAGAAACATCACAATTTATCAATGGTAACAACCACTTGTCAGAACTGCATCAGTCTTCACTAATGGGGAGATGATGACAGCAACAAGAAATTCACAAGGTCAGTCTTGTTCAAGTGTTGTTCATTGTTGATTGTTTTTGTCACGTAACCCTTCGTTCTAATATGGTGATGGTATGTGTTTTATGTGGTTCATTCTTGAGAGTATACAAAAATTGAGGCTTTTCGTTTTATGTCCTGTAGTACATTGCACTTGTACGACATTCTGTCTCCCTGCGAAGAAAAGGGTGGGGTGGAATGGAGCGTATATGACATATGGTCTTCTCAAAGCCATCGGTTGTGTTATCCAATGTTCAAATCATTCCCTGGTTGTGTTTTCACACAATTTCAGAAGTTTAAGTGCCTTAAACGCAGAAAAGCGCATAGGGAAGAGATGGTCTTTTGACCTCGCCTCCTTCCCGCCGAATTCACTGACGAATTCTGGCAATATCAAAGAGTGTTAGGGAGGTAAGTATACTCTTGAAGTGAAATAAACAAAATCACAGATTTCTTTTTTCACAAGAGTTGATACTTACCTCCCTAACACAGAGGCTTGGTCTTCAGGCTTCCTTATGTTGCATGTGTGTCAGCCAATAAATTGGTCAGAGGAAGTGCTAGTCTGCGCATGCACGAGGGGGGGGGGGAGGGGCTGGCATCCGCCGGACTGTCACATGACTACCTGCCCAGTAGGGCCACCTCACTTTTTTAATCTGAGTGTTTATTGAGTGAAAGCTGATATTTGGGAATATCAAAGAGTGTTTGGGAGGTAAGTATCAACTCTCATGAAAAAAGAAATCAGTGATTTCGTTTATTGTGTCCAAAACATCATCTACTACACAGAATCCTCGAGAGTAAACGAGTATGAATGTCATTGTTTAGCATCACAGGCATGATAATTTGGTCATGAAAATGTCATTAAATTTACCTCTATCAAATGGGTATGAATCATGCAAGCAACACTGTGTTAGCGAAGGGACGAATCTTAGCATGTACATGGTATGATATACTGTTGTTGATTGCATGTGGACACTCAACTCTAGAGTACACCAGTCAATTAAGGGATCCAATCTGATACTCAACTTTCTGATAACATAAATAAATGCATCATATCTTAGATGATGTCGCGATCAAAATAACGTATGTCCATCAGAAAACTGGAACAGTCTATCAAAAAAGTGTATGAATTGTCTGTCTTTGATGAATTTATAATTTAATAAATATTCTGTTGAATGTTTTGAAGTTAATTTCACTGGGAGCTATTGCTGTCATAGATCCTCAGCCAAATTAGTTTCAAAATATTCAAGCAACTTCCCTGTATAGTTAGTTTGAAACTAAGATTCTAGGAATTTGTTTTTCAAAGTTTCAAATTGATTCCAACATGCATAAAAAGTGGACAGAGCTGAGCAAGAAATGGGCGGGACATATAGCTAGAAATGGAATCCTCTATTGTAGGCAAACATTTTGCTCTCCAACCTGAGCACCCAACTGCCTATTAAGCCCATGCTGTCCTAATGCCAAGCTCCTCGCTCGGTCATCAGGTTTAGTGGAAAAACATCACTACTTCAACTTTAATAATTTCATGTTGAATATGTTAAATGTTATTACATGCTTTAGTTAAAATCCTATGGATTATCATGAGAACTATTTGAACAAAATATGTTGCCTTGCTCACCAACAGCATTCAATCAATTTATTTTCAGAATATTCAGTTTTATATTTACGATTCTCCAAATGAAAATTCTATACTTAATGTAAAAAATCTCCCATATGTACTATGACAGCCATATTGTGCGTGATGATGATACCCCCAACAGCCCCCCCCCCCCCCCTTGTGGGTTGGTCTGTAGTGCTATTAACCACTATAAATATACTTACCGTTTAATCACTACTTGCTAAGTCAAACCATTTGCATTTAACACCAGAAAAAGATTTTTATGCTTGCTTTCATGCCCCCATATGCCTATACCAACTCATCGCACCCTCAACCAGGCTTCTGAAAGAGAACACTCTCACCATACAGGCTGCATTAGTTATTACACCACAAACATCCATTACCATTCAATCACTACTTGCTAAACCCATAGAATTGGTCAGTGCCCCACTTAATAACCCTTGGTGGGTGGAGATTTGAGAATCATAAACAAGGTTAAAAATTAAACAACTCATATCCAAATGTTAATAAATTAACATAATAGTGCATCCATAACAAATCACACAGTGATTATCAAACAAGGAAAGTCATCAACTCAATGAAATAAACTTCACATCATGAAAACATACTTAACTCCCTAACACTCTTGATATACTAGTATATCACCTCTAAATTCAGTAATATTCAGAATTATAAAAACTCAGGTGCCCCTAATGGGCAGGGTGGATGTACACAGTCATGCACATGACAAACCCCACCTACTGCGCATGTACATACTGGTACTTCCGTTTTCTAATATATTGGCTGACAAGCAACACCTGGAAAACTTTCCTAGCTCTCTTTTGAGAATTTCTATCAATTTTCATCATCATTTTATATAATGGCTGATGCTAAATCATCAGAGGAATCTGCCTCATCATCTGTTAAGGTGATATTGTTCCATATATTAATTTAGACTTGTAACTTTTATATGTTACCGGTTTTCATTCGCGGCCAATTTGGCGTTAACGTGATTTCAGGCGCTGGGAATCCTTGTTAAATTCTCCCAGCGCCTAGGGCTATTAATCCCTTGTGCTTTGTGTCCACAGGGTCAACTTATGGATGGTAAGGGTTCGTGTTCTTCTTTCGGAAGTTGTTCAAGTCTCTTTTTCTGACTTATCATTAGGATATGTCTAAGGGTCGGAGATATAGCATGAATAAATATCTCCCTCCTTTTGTTCCATTCTCCTCATCAGTCTCTGCAGAAGGAAGAGTCTCAGCGGATGGATGGACATGTTCTGCACAAAAGGATCGCTTGCCTGTGCTCAGGATAAGGGAGTTTATTAATCATGGCATCTAATTATTTGAAAATATTTACAATTTCTGCTGCCATCTTTATTGCAATGTATTCTCTCTTGTATGTGCATGGGCTCTCGGATATATATAATTTAATATATTATTCTTGAGTAATGAATGTTTTAGTCACTAGGTATTTCTTGCATTAATTTTCTGATGTCCCCTCTCTTGAAGGAGCTGTTGCATTGAGGTTTGATGTCATAATCAACCAGAGATTTTTCTCTTTTCTTGATGTCATAATCTTAGTTTAGAGAAATCTTATTGACGTTATTATCATCCTTTATTATGAATGTGGAGAGATATCTAGATAGTCATAATCTTTCTTGTCCTCTTCCATTCTTAATTCTGGTCCCTGGTTTTTTTTTTGTTATTGTTAACAAGAGAAGTCATCTGTCCCTTCGGAGTTGTCAGTAATAAAAGTGGGTGTCTTCTCTCTCGAGTTTGTTCTTTTATTTACTAAAAAGAAATAACAAAGTTTACAAACTATAATACTCATTGTCTTTGTATGCCTTCCTTTTAGAAGTCATGTCCATCTTGTTTCAAGTCCATGAGGGCTAGATATTTCCCCCACCCTTGCCTATCTTGTACCATTTGTAGACTGTCCAACAAATATGCCATTTGTAAAGAGTGGGGGGATCTAACCTCTGAATTCTTTGCATTACAGGCAAAGCTGATGGTCGAGGATGGCAAGAAGGCAAAGAAGGAGGGTAAGTAGAAGGCCTCTGAGAAGGGTGAGCTTGAGGCCTTCAAGGTAGAGTTAGTGAGTGAGATGCACAGGACGTTGAAAGATCTGATGCCTGACATGCTTCGCGGCATGTTTCCGGGCACAGGTGTTTCAACTTCCTGCACATCAACATCAGTGCAGGTAGCCCCCGTCCCTGGATCATGCCCTACTAGGTCGGACAAAGCTTTCAGTGATCCAGGGGCGGCCGTCTTGGACCCAGGCTTGATGTTCGCATCGCCTGGTGATCCAGCAGCGCGAGCAGCATCAGGCGGGACCCGACCAGCGTGCCTGAACTCGATCACTCGCGGAGTACCCTCATCATCTGCCCTCGGGCATTCTCCTGGTTAGTCTGGGTTAGTGTTTATTGCTAACCCAGAGTCTAACTTTCCTGACCAGGAAGATGATGAAGACTACCTGCTCGGCCCACAGGATGGTCTTGAAGACATGGATGCGAGCATCTACACTCCTCTCATGGGGAGCGCGGCCGCTCACACCTATAGTTCTGTTCTCTCGGGGGCAGTTTTCATGATTCAGCCTGTGGGCTGATTTGGAGCGGATGGCCGCCCGTATAAGATACCACACTTAGACGTGGAATCTCATACGGATGATCCGGGCCACACTAGTGTGCTTAATGCCCCACACACGAGCACGATCTCAGTGCTCAGCCAGCCCATGGAGAATGTCATGCCAGCCCTCGCGGGCCCGTATGCATTCCCTGGGCAGCCAGGTTCGTCTATAGCCTCCTCCATGGCCGTAGCTGCGAATGACATCGAAGATGACAAGGGCCCACTGCTCATCGGAAATTTGCAGGTAGCTATGGATGAAGACTGGTCTAACACGTGCGTGTGGCTCCTCAAAGTCAGACCAAAGCGCTCCATAGACGAAATGGCTGCCAGTAACCCTCAGGCATGATTACAGGCAAAACCGTTAGCCAACACGACTCAGTCTCTGCCGTATGCTGAACATATCTTAGATATGTTCACAGCGGCAGAGGAGTCGATCAGACTGAAAGGTCACCTCGCGAAGGCCCCCTGCGAGGTTGCTAGGCGATGTCGAGTTACTGCTAGTCAGTACACTCGATATGGTCTAGCGCCCAGACCGAGCGCATCCGCTCTGGGAGAAGATACGCGGCCGGGCTCCCATGCTGACATGGGAGTGCTGTGCTCAGGTGCTCTCCGCTCGGCTAATGCCACCTTGCGTGACACCGAGGAGAGTTCGCGAGCAGCGATCAGTGCGCTGTGTCACGTGTCTCAGCTGCTATCGAGCATAGTAGCAGCCTCGGTGCACCAACAGCCTAGTCCGGTGGCAGTGCAACGAGCCATCCAGGATGGGATCAACCTGGCGTTGGACTGTCTGACTAGGTCAGTCACCAAATTGCTGAGGTCGAGGCACACTTTTGCCTTAGACAATTTGTGCCCATCCCAGGAGCTCAAGTCGCACTTGTTGCAAGCGCCAATGGCAGGCCCTAGTCTTTTTGGAGGTGAGGGTTGTCGGCACCTCCAAGAGACAGTTAATTTGGCGAACAACCAGAGGGTGCTGCACAGAGAACATGTGTGTGTTCAGCCCTCGGCTGCTTGACAGCAGTACGCTCATGGCAGTGCTGGCATTGTCACAGGCCAGCAGGCTGGCTGGGTTCAGAGACTGCGTCGGCCACATGAGCAGCAGCGTGCTGCTGTATGTCAGCCAGCACCTCAAGCACAACTAACCAGACCGCAGCCCATGCACCGAGGTGCACATGGCGCTGGGCGTGGCACGTGAGGAGCGGCGCGTGGTAACCGGGCCTGATGGGCTAAAAGAATTTCCAGTTACCACAGGTACCATTCTGGTGTTGTCACACGTACCAGAGACACACCCACTTCAAAAATTGATGGGCACCCCGTTAACCATAGGTGCACCAGTGGGAGGTCGTTTCAGAAGTGGGAGCGGTTAATTCAGGACCGCTTAGTCTTGCAATGGCTTTCACGTGGATACAGTCCAGAGTGGATAAAAGGTCCGCCATTGCATCTGTCTCTGGTACCGGTCTGGACTCAAATTCCAAGAGATCCAGTCAAACGGTTGTGCATACTAGAGGAGATAGAATCTCTAATTCTAAAAAGAAGCAATTCAACCAGTGCAGGATTGCCCAGGTTTCTATTTAACTGTGTTTCTTGTGACAAAGAACACCGGGCCGTGGGGACCAATTCTCAACCTCAAACCACTAGACAAATTTAGATACACAGAGTTTCAAAATGGAAACAATAAAATTGGTGTTGTTGGAGTTAGAGAAGGGGATGTGGACAGCATCAATACATCTCAAAGATGCTTATTTCCACATTCCAATTGCAAGGAGTTTTCATCGGTTCCTGAGATTTGCTTTTCAGGGACGCCGATGGGAATTCAAATTTCCATTCAGCATCTCGACGGCTCCATGGGTCTTCACTCGAGTGGTACTTGCTATCACAGCATGCCTCCGCAGGAGAAATATAGAAGTCCACACATACATAGATGACTGGTTGCTAAAAGCACACAACCCAGAAAGTTTTACAGCAAATCTGGAGATAGTTTTAAAAACTCTCACAGATTTAGGCCGGATAATCAACTTTCAGAAATCAGATCTGAGTCCAACCCAGAAGTTTGTTTAGCTGGGTATGTTCTTCGATCTGGAGATAGGATATGTTTATCCATCCCAGGAGAGAGTGGAAAATCTCCTCTCGTGCATTCAATTGGTTTGCAGCAGTCGTTATATTCTAGCACGAGTCTATCTGAGAATGCTGGGTCTGATGGTTTCAATGGAACCAGTCATTCCTCAGGTGGCCTTGCACAGGTGGCCGATTCAGTTGTTTCTCATGACTCAGTGGATGCAGAGTTCAGGATCACTGGACTCGCACGTTCAAGTGTTGGACCCTCTCATTCATCACCTTCATTGGTGGATGGAGAGAGGGAATCTTGTGACGGGTGTCATGCTGACCACTCCCCACCCTCAATTAATGATGTTTACGGATGCATCGATGGAGGACAGGGAGCTTGCCTGGAAGAAGCCACAATATCAGGGCCTTGGAATCTGCAACATGCTAGAATTATGGGCTGTATTTCGAGGCCTGGAACACTTGTTGAAGGAAGTGGAGGGAAAATTTGTGATGATATGTTCAGACAACTCAACCGTAGTGAGTTACATAAACCGCCAGTGCGGAACGAAGTCACCCAGTCTCTGTATGATGACATGGAAGCTGCTTTGCTGGTGCATGGATCATTTGATCACCTTGAAAGCAGTTCATATTCCGGGAAGGCTGAATCTGTTAGCAGACTCATTGAGCCGAAGGATGAGCATTCTGCCTATGGAATGGCAACTAAATCAATGTGTGGTGGATCATCTTTTCAATCATTGGGGAAAACCCAACATAGATTTGTTCGCAATGAAGAAGAATGCGAAGATGACGACGTACGTTTCTCCGATTCCAGATCCATTTATTGGCTAGGAATCAATCTTTAAAATATCTGGGTCAACATATTATTTTACCTGCCTTAACCAGATATGATCCTGGTGCTAAAGTATGGTGTCCTGTCCATGCTTTAAATAAGTACAAGAAAAGAACTCAGGTTTGCCGAACGGACCCATGCTCCCTATGGTTGTCATATATTGAACCCCATGGTAGAGCATCAAAAGACACTCTTTCCAGATGGATAGTAGAATGTATTCAATTCTGTCATAAGACAGCCACTGGAATTCAAGTAGATAGAGCCAAGGCTCATAGTGTCCATGGTGTGGTAACTTTCACGGCATTATTTAATGGTGTTTCTATTGAAGACATTATGTCAGTAGCTCAGTGGCACTGTGAGTCAAGTTTTACCGACTATTACCTCCGTGACACTTCTAACCCGCTCGCTGTCCCAGTCCTCAGAAAATAATTAAATGTAGAGGTATGTATTTGTAATTAGTTTCCTCCTCTGCTATTTAAAAATATCACATTTGTTGGTAGGGTATCCCTACTATTATCTGGTACCATTCTCTTCATCCGGTGGGGGAAGCGATGAGTTCCGTGCCCAAGACAGCAAAGGTCAGTATATGTGACCATTTTGTTTTTTTGTTTTGGTGATGGTGTCTTTTTTTTTTTTAATGTGGTGATGGTTAATATCTCTTAATTGTGGTTCTTTCAGAGAATTTTTTTGAAAATGAAGCAATTCTTCTTTTTCCAATGTTTAGTAATACTTTTCATCAAGTATTAGAGAACGTGCTAGTCATTTAGGGCAGCGTTTTTTCCTAACCTTCCTCAGAAAGAGGGGAGGGGAGGTGGAGGTGGAACGCATTTGCTTTTTGATCAATTTCTCTTCATCGGTCTATTATCCGATGCAAAATTCTATTCCTGGTTGTGTTTTCAGACACAATTTCAGATGTTTTAATTCTCTTGAAAATTCAAAGAGCTAGTCTCTTCGAGGGTGTGCTGGTTTTCAGGACCTTGCCTCCCTCTCGCCAAATTTACTTTCAAATTCTAGCTTTTATCAAGAGTGTTAGGGAGGTAAGTATGTTCTCATGATGTGAAATAAGAAAATTTACCAAATTTCTTTTTCACGAGTGAGATGACATACTTACCTCCCTAACATTATCCCAGCCTCTCCACCCCACAGAGGCCTGGTTCTTTGGTTATTTGAATAGTTGCTTCTATGTCAGCTAATATTTAGTAATGGAAGTACCAGTATGTGCATGCGCAGTAGGTGGGGTCTGTCATGTGCATGACTGTGTACATCTGCCTGCCCATTAGGGGCAACTAACCTTTTATAATTCTGAATATTATTGAATTTAGAGCCTATATACTAGTATATCAAGAGTGTTAGGGAGGTAAGTATGTCATCTCACTCGTGAAAAAGAAATTTGGTAAATTCTCTTAAAACAAGAGAACATTCTCACCATTTCTGACAGACTTACAGACTAGCGAAATTGGAGAGATGTGTGTGGTAAATGGTCTTCCGCATGTTCTGTTAAAGTCGTTATATTTCTAAAAAAGGAGGCCGCTGGGCTCTGATCCTTTAAATAGAAAGTGGTAAAAGTCGATTCAGATTTCCAACCTGTGACTTGCATGATGTCGTCCAATGATGAGCCGGCAAAAAGAGCGAAGGAGGTAGCCATACCATGAAGGTCATGAGTCTTGACATGGGCTAAATTGATCTCACCATGCGAGGCAATCTCATAGCATAAATTAAGATCCATCTGGCAACCCAGGCCTTAGAAACTGGTCTAGCTACCTCCTCCGCATACGAGACCCAAAAGTGCGAAGAGTCGGATCTTTTAAAATTGGTATGACATTTTTACGGCCCTGACAGGACACCAGAACTTGGTGGACACCAAAAAAGATGATAAGGAATTAAGAATAATCGGCTTAGCTGGGTAACGGTTAGACTGGGTCTTCAATAAAAAAAACCCTGGGATATAAAACTAAACCACCCCCAGATTCCATAAATCTGTCTTTTTCTGTGAAAGAGCATGTATTTTGGATCTTCTCTTAGCTGAAGTGGCGGCAACAAGGAAAAACAGCCTTGAGACTGATAGATCCAATTGGTTCAAAATGGAGACCTGCCAATACTAGAAGAATCAAGGCCAAATTCCAGGAAGGCAAAGGCTTAGCCACTGGAGGACAAATATTGCCAATACCTCTAATAAAACCATTGAGAATCTTCGAACCCTTGGTATCGGCATTAAAGAAACCAGGAAGGGAAGAGGCCGTGGAAAATCTAAAACCCCTAATGGTGTTAGCTGATAGTTAAAAAGAATCGAAACGATATGATAAAAAATCTAACACCTGGGAAATAGAAAAAGAATCGGGCAAGAAACCATGGTTTGAATACCATTCTCCAAAGATTTTAAAACAACCCTTGTAATCTCAACATGTCGACTCCCTCCTAGAAGAGTCAAGGATTTCCTGAGATCTTGAAGAAAATTTTATCTCAGGGACCAGACACTCGATATTCTCCAAACACACAGACTGAAGATTTCTGAATTTGGATGAAGACATGTGCCCCATACTTGAGAGAGAAGATCTGGGGACACTGGAAGAAGATGAGGAAAATCCACTTGAAGATCGAGAAGGTCTACGAACTAGATTCTCTTTGGCCAAAAAGGGGCTACCAGAAGAATTTTGCAGATCTGGTCCCAGACCTTCTTCAGAACCAACGGAATCAAAATTGTTAGTGAGAATGCGAAGGCAAACATTCCTGTCCAGGATTGAGACAGGGTGTCCACCACCAGAGCCTGACTGTCCGGAAAAGGAGACATGAAAGAGGAGATCTGGGCATTCAGACATGTCACAAAGAGGTCTACGTGGGGATGACCCTGATGCTGAAAAATCGCTTAGACAACCGACTTCTTTAACTGCCACTCTGAGTGGACAAACTTGCTGGGTCTTACCAACTGGTCCGCAAGAATGTTCGGTCTGCCTATAACATGACTGGCCACTAGAAAAAATATTGGTTCTTGCAGCACCACAACAGAAGATTCCAAATTTCCATGTAAAGAAGTGACGACCTCATTCCTCCCTGTCTGTTGATGTAGGAAACTACCGTGGAATTGGCTGATCGAATCGAGATCTTGAGGCCTCTCACTCGATCCAACCATGAGAGGAGAGCCTTCTTGACAGTCCACAACTCCAAGATATTGATGAAAAGCAGTCAACTCCTCCAAGAACCAAAGACCGGATATCGACAGGGAGTTCCAAACTGCTCCCCACCCATCATGGGAAGTGTCTGTGAAAATAATCGCCTGAGGAGAGGTCTTGACTAATGGAACACCTATCGGAAGCAGAGAACGATCCTTCCAAAAGTCTAAATGAGGGATCAATTGTACTCTGATGGGAATCTGATGGTAAATAGAATGAACTGACTGCTTCAAGAGGGATATCAGGAACATTTGAAAGGGTCTTCTCATCAGTGTCACCCAGAGAATGACATTCTCGGTGCTGACCATCAAGCCTAGAACCCTGAGAAAAACTCTTGCCCTAACTGAGAAAGAGGATGTCAGGATGTCCATAGTCAACGACTACCTCCACCCTTGCCTCGGAAGGAAAGACTAAGCCCTGAAACAGGTCGAAAGAGATGCCTTGATGGGTGAAAACTTGAGAAAGGACTAGGCATGACTTTTTGAGAATTTTAATAATCCAACCTAGCCTGCATGACAACCTGCATACCTCTGGAATAATTCTTGAAAGAGTTGAATGAAGAAACTACTCAAGGAAATAGAAGGATAAATTGAGTGAATTGATAGATGATGAAGAATTCCTACTGCAGCTGAAAATTATGCAGAGGGATTAAAACCTGGATCTAAATTTCCTTGTAAAAAATGTATCCACAGACAGCTACATGACTAGATATGAACTCTTCCTTTAGCAAGAAAGAAAGTGGAAAAGAATTTCTGGAATCTTTCAACATAGTAAGAGAGACCCAGAAATAGATGTCAAAATAAGGTCAATAAAAATATAAAAGCGATAGAGCAAGAACTCCAACTCTTCCTTTAGCAAGAAAGAAAATGGAAAAGAATTTCTGAAATCTTTCAACATAATAAGAGAGACCCAGAAATAGATGTCAAAACAAGGTCAATAAAAATATAAAAGCGATAGAGCAAGAACTCCCACTCTATCAACAGAAGAAAGAATAAAATGAAATCGACATAACATGAAATGTTTCATGCTAAACCCCAGCTTAATTTCTGAAAATTGTGGCGAGTAATCACCTCTGGTAGAATGAAAATTTGCAAATACATTTGTATGATATTAAATCTGTGCTTACATGTAAGAAGTAAAATATCTAAGCCCTGATCAAAGATTTGAGATTAAAGGTGAGCTATTAATTGCTCTCCTTGGATGAAAGTTAGGCAGGATGTGAAAGCGAGAGTGATAGCTCGCCTAAAAAATGATGCCCTGCTAAGCAACCTAAAAAAGGGATTGCCCCTTTAATACTAAATTAATAAAGATCAAAGACCAAATTGCAATTGCGCCAAACTATTGTATTCAGATACAGCCTTGCATGATGCAGAATGTAAATCAACCGTCAAAATGTGAGTAATCAATAGAAGTGTAATATCAGCAGCACAACCCCCCCCCTTGCCCCCCCCCCCAGCCTTGAAGTGGAGAACTAAAAGGAAAGGAAAGACGACTTAGACTGTTAAAGTTGCCATCATTATCATAACATTGTCATACCGGAGACACAGGGCAGATATAATTGAGTATATAAACTACTTAATAATATATATGATACTGAAGTAGCACCTGAATTAAAGATATCAACCGAAAAAAACAGCCTATTAAGAGGACATAAACATAAATTAAGCAAACAAAGATCTAAAAAGAATATAAGACTTAAAGCATTTCCATCTAGAATATTAAATATTTGGAATAATCTGCCAACCAAAGTAAATAATGCACCCAGTTTAAATGCTTTTAAAAATAGATTGGAAAGGGCCTGGAGAAACCAGGATGTATTATTTAATTATAAAATGCCCCTGATTACTGGAAGTCACACAGTTAACCAGGGGCCAGATGAAGATGTGGTTATAGAGGACTAGAGCCTGTGACCACTCAGCACCTAGTAAGACCTAGTAAAGAACCTCTATGAGAACAACTAAAAAGAGGAAGGAAAATAAAAAAATAATTCAAGGAACCTACTAGTCAGACAAGAAAAAATAAGAGACTTAAGGCTATTAAGAAGATATTAAACTTACACGACAGAAAACCTGATCTCACACATCCGCCCCTACAAAACAGAAACCAAGGTATAGAAAAAACAACTGAAAACCATCTACTGAGAATGACAAGGAACTGAATAATACAGAAAAGCCTATAGAAAAAATAAAGCTATGAAATAAACATGCATAAAGAAAACTTCAAGGATCAGCAGAATAAACTCTGATCTAGGAGAAAAATTCCAGAAAACTACAAAGATATCATGAAAGGAATTAAAGGGGAAAAAGGAAGAATCAAACTGACAGATAAGATGATGATCTACAGCTACCGGAAGTAGAAGGAAAAAAAAAATAAAAAATTGATTAGCCAAGAAAAAATGACGCCGAGATGTAAGGAAAAAACAAGCTTTTAAGTAAAAGGATAAAACTAGAGGCAGGCCAAAATTTGAAAAATAATAGCGAAAAGGGAAGAAAAACGCTGCAATGACAAGGAGGCGACATGAAACCAGGGCAAAATGACTCGCCGTAACCATGATGACAGAGAAGAAAACTGACAGTGAATGAAAAGGAATAGAATCAAGAGAGGGAACCCCGAGAAGAGAATGGATCCAAGAATAATGTCCACAAAAATAAAGACACTAAGAAAGGAGAAATAACCCATAAAAGGACAAGAAGAAGAAATAAAAGCCGAGATTTAGAATACAAAATTACGGTAGAAAAATGGAAACGAATTAACTCCCTTAGGTTAAAATAAATATGTCAACCTGCCAACATAAGAGGAGAAAGGAGTGAGAGAAAAGGCTGAACAGCCCGAAGACAACTGGCCATCTAAAGGCGAATGAAAGAAAAAATTACATATCTAGAGATGATGCATAGAAACTTAGTCAGAAAGAGAAATAAATAAATCAATAAATAAAATAAATCCGAAAGAAGAAAAAATTAAATAACGAAGCATGGGAACGTTAAGACTAACTGAAAATACATGCTTGATGGAAGAATACAACTGCCTTATCGGCTGAGTGGTCTATTTAAACCTATGATAGGTGCGTATGAAATAAGCTAAACCAAAAATCCTATACAGGAACCAGTCAGAAGAGTCTTTAATTATGTTGAAAAACTGTTACTGCTAAAGAATAAATGCTGAATGACTGTATAAATTCAAGACTGTCAATGTCTCTGAATGAAGATTTTCAGTCATTAAATATTCTGATTCTTTAAAGCAATTGCGGAAATAAGACTAACTCTTAGGCCAGATGAGACTAGGTCCTAAGAAAACGAACATGGAAATTGATGTCCCTGGGACCGTAAGCAACCCTATCCCTGGATGAATGAAAAACGGAAGCGGAAAAAATCTTGGAAGCGTAAATACGTGAACCAGAAGTCAAGAAAAGACCAGAAATACATGAACCGGAAGCGGACGACGGAAACTGACCAGGATCCTGAAGACCCTGCAGATCAGGCAAACTGGAAGTCACATGGGAAATGGAAGCACGAATACTGGAAGCTGAAAACTGGAAATTGACAAGGATCATGCAGACCAGAGTGATCCATAAAACTGGAAATCAAGCAGGAAGCAGAAGAACAGGAACCAGACGCTAAGACCGGAAGTCGACTAGAATCATGTAGAAACATTCAAACTATTCTCACAACTAGCAGGAATCAAAACGGGTGACCTACGACCGTTGCACATAACTGGAATGACAGTGACATTTACGTTGTCAATAGATGAACCAGACACGTCCGGCACCACCACTTGTGGGTCTTGCCTGGCCCCAAGCTTTAGGTGGGTTTGAGAATTTGGTGACCTGCACGAGCCCACCATTCTCTTCTTGTTGTCCTTCTTCCTGGCCTTAGGTGAACTCGTCACCCGTCGCGTAGTGAGGGACACAGGTTTCCCCCACTTACGGACTTGGCCTTTAGGATTCTGACCGGCTCCTTCTGAATCACTGTCCGCTTTCGCTGCCCAAATGGCCGAAGAAATACGCTCATCCAAAAATTGCGTTAAATCAGTGGCAAACAACTCAAAACATGCGAAAAGAGCCATAACTGCATCACTATTCTGACTTTTAGATGGAGCCCCCCCCCCCCTTCCACTGCTGCTGGAGCTAATTAAGAAGGGCTAGATATTGATTTGCCCTTTGCAGCAATAGGAGGGGAGCGATCAGGGGCCACCAGCGCTTTCATAACATAATCCTTGAAATAGATCTTTTGTAAAGCTGACGACCACCCCTTACAAACACCGCACATAACGAGAGGTGTATATGATGTACACTTAAGGACCACATGACTGCGAATTCAGAGGGGTGATGGCGATCACACTTAGGCGACGAACATGTCACCTTTTCTGCTGATTTCAGTAAATCCTATAAGCGAAAAAATAGGAAAAGATGAAGCATATAGCTTCTGAAATCGCTAGCCATCCCTAACAAATGCCTAACAAAGGCAGAGAAAGGACATGCTAGAAAAGGCGGGAAAAACAAGATTCAATATCATAGTTTTGTTTAAGTTAAAATTACAGAAATAAAGTTTGATGTCTTCTAGATAAAGAGTAAGAGCACCCAGGATTGATATTTTGAGCAATCTTACTTAGCGAGTTTTAATGAATAAATGGATAGGCATAGTTGACTACCACGAAAACCAGTAACAAAGATACAATAGTACAAGTAATCATATAAAACAATAAAGTTACTCTACCACGTAACTTAGATAATAGGGACTTCATTGCAGGCATGATATTATGAAGTAATCCTCTTGAATAAATATCTGTGACACATAGCAAGCACAAAAAAGCTTAGACCGGCGCAAAACAAACCTTTCTGTTAGTAGAAAAATTTGAAAGTGATTCTATGTTACTCTTAGTCTCCTCTGTGCATGAGCGCGCATGCACTTTGACCTAGGTCTTAGAGGGGTGAGTATAGACTGGTGCCAGTCTAATGCAGACTGTATGGTGAGAGTTTGAGAAGCCTGGTAGAGGGTGCGATGAGTTGGTATAGGCATATGGGGGCATGAAAGCAAGCATAAAAATCTTTTACTGGTGCTAAATGCAGATGGTTTGATTTAGCAAGTAGTGATTGAACGGTATCGGATGTTTGTGGCGTAATAACAACTGTGATTACTGGGTAACCTGAAACCTGTCTATAATGTATACCTGCTTTTGGCGCCACTTGATGGTAGTTCCATAAGATGGGAGGTCATATATTTAACCACCTGTCTTAATAAGCCACCATCATTTAACACTAACCGTTTATGAAGTAAGCGATATTGTGTTGAATATTTTGAAACTAATTTGACTGGGAGCTATTGCTGCCTATGGCAGCAACAGCTCCCAGTCAAATTAGATTTCAAATATTCAACAGCTTTCCTCTATATTTGTCATGAAAATAAGATACTGACATTTCAAATGTTACAGGGTCAAACCAGCTATGCCATAGTAAATTGCTTCTCTTAAGTGACCACCTGTCTCTTGATGACCCGGGTTGTGTCTGTTATAGACAGCCTTGATGATATATCTTTTAGTTAAGAATATGATTTGATAATTTTAAAGTATCTGTGTTTCTTTCTATTCAGTCATTCAAATGCTATTTGGTAGATGGCAATGGCTACATGGTTGTCTCGAGAAGCAGCGAAGAGGTAAAATAAAAACAAGAAACTTGCATGCATGCACGCACGCATGAGTGTGTGCGCATGCATGCGCACACACACACACACGCCTGCATCCATTTGCTCGCCCGCCCGCTCACTCACTCATTCACTCACTCACTCACTCACCCACCCACCCACCCACCCACCCACTCACTCGCTCACTCATTCCCTCCCTCCCCATCCAGCTACCCGCTCAGGAACTCACACTCCCTCCCACTCCAGTCACTCGCTCATTCCTTAATGCATTTCTCACAATTGATTCACAATTCAACCCATTGTGTAGGGAGTCATTTGAAATGAATTATTTCCCTTACATTATCTTTTTTTAAATTTCAGATTGGTAAATTTTTTGGTGAATTCGAACCAGCCATTATGCAAGATTTAATTGACAGAAATTTTTATAAAAGGTATCTTGTTATGCTCGGATTGCATAGAATAATGGAAGACGATAAAATATGTGTGTGTTCATTTGTGTGTTCGTGTGTGTGTGCATGTATGTGTACGTGTGTGTGCACACATGCATGCGTGCATGCATCTGTGTGTGGGTCAGTGTATGCGTGCGTGTGTTTGTTTGTGTGTGCGTGCATGCATGCATGTGTGTGCATGCGTGCATGCATCCGTGTGTTTGTGTCAGTGTGTGCGTGCCTGTGTTTGTGTATGCATGCGTGCGTGCATGCATGTGTGTGTGTGTTTGTGTGCGTGCGTGTGTGTGTGTGTTTGTGTGCGTGCATGTGTGTACGTATGTGTGCTTCGTGAGTAGGTGTCTGCAAATTCTCTTGATATCAATTTAGTTTATTCGTCTTGGATCTCGGCAATGTGTTTATAGGCAATATTACTATTCTGTTCTATTTACAGCTATAGCATTATACTACATCAGGAAATTTGCGAAGATGACAGTGATCAGGAGAATAATTCGGCAAATATCTTGCTAGATGTAAGTAAATAAATGACAAAAGTCATCTAATTTGTTTTCAAATATAGTTGTATGATTCCAGGAAATGTTTAAAAGAGAGCAAGAAGTCTGGTTTGTGTATATTCAAGACACACCCTCTGCTTTGAGAACGTCTTCGCCATCTTAGCTTATGAAAGCAAATTCATTTAATTTATGCCTTTGAAGGTCTAGTCGATCAAGTGAACCATTCCATTGGTAAATCTTAAAAAATCTCAGCTTTCTTGACCAATCTTTAGAATTAAGGGGCTAAGTATAATATGTAGCCGAAAATCGAATTGTAAGGATTCAGATAAGAGCATTTTATACATTTAACCAAGGGCTGTCACAATCATAGCTCATATTCACAAATACACGAGCTATGGGGGCAATACTACTACTGCTGCTGCTGGCTGCAGCTGCTGCTACTGCTGCTAATAATAAAAATAATAATAATAATAATAATAATAATAATAATAATAATAATATGGTTTCTTAAGCCCTTGAGAAATAATAATAATAATTATAATAATAATAATAATAATAATAATAATAATAATAATAATAATATGTTTTCTTACAGCCCTTGAGACGATTTCTTTACTTTATGTTCAGTGGATTTATGCAAGTTTTGATGTAAGTTTATATGAGACAGTTTGTGCGGAGGTGTGCGTGCATTCATGCATGTGTGAGTGTGTGTATGAGTGTGTGCATATGTTTGTGATTGTGTGCATGTGTGTAATTGTGTGCATGCATTTGTGATTGTGTGCATGCAAATATTTTGCCCTGACTAAATCTCACTAGACTGTTCGGTCGATTATGCGTCATCGCAAATCTCCACATTCACCGCTTAAACCTTTTGACCCACCCACCATGCTCCACCCCATGGAGACACAGCCAAATGTAAATGTACTCTTGCACTCTGCTATTATATGGGTAACCTACATGAAATCTGGTTGAATTCCATCCAATGGATTCAGAGGAGTTGCGTTACAATACAGTTTCTTGACCATTTGAGCCCAACCCCATCTGCTTGGGTGGTGTCACATGTAAATAATGTCCTACACTCCACAATTATATGGGTAACCACACAGCAGCTGTTATTACACCACAAAAACATCTATACCGTTCAATCACTACTTGCTAAATCAACTACTCTGCATTTAGCCACCAGAATAAGATTTTTATGCTTGCTTACATACCCCCATATGCTTATTCCATTTCAATATACCCTCAACCAGACTACTGGTAGGGAACACCCCCAGCATATGCCCTGATAGAGACTGGGACCAGTCTATACTCACGCCTTGGTGACACCTGTCACTAAGCATGTCCGCGCATGCGCAATGGAGCCCAAATAGGAAACATAGTCACTTTTCAAATATTTTCCAAGCAGTACAGTCTGCCAATATTCCAGCTTAAGTTTTTATACTTTGCGCTGTGTTCAGCTTACGTTTTTGAGAGTTCTTCTTCAGGATTATGCCTAACATGAAGTTCATCCTCCCTAAGATGTTTATTGAGTATTTCATGGTGTTACCGTTTTTCGTGGAAGTAAACCATTTTCATGGTAGTCAATCATGCCTAAGTCATCATCATCATTTGAAATCCCTCAGTTACTTATCCATTATATTCACTTATATCTACATGTTTTAATACCATGGCTATAAGGTTTTCGACAGCCATTTGCATGGACAGGAAGAGTCATCCGAGTCGGACGATAACCGAAAGGTTAGTGGGATTAGGGGAAATCGTCTTCCCTCACGTCCAGACTATAGGTTTGGTCCCCAAAACCAAAACCCAAAGACTCTAATAAAAAGCCCATGAAGGTGGTTTTGTGTAAGTCACCGGGTAAAACCCACCTAAGCCTTGAGGAGGGGCATTCCCTCAAGCAGTGGTGTTGGCGACGGAAGTCCCCGATTCAGCTGCCTATACCAAAGTTCAATTTTCAGTGATTCCAGTAGCCAGAAACGTCAAGAGATCACCTGTTCCTTTCTTAGTAAAAAACCCACAAAAAACAAAATAGCTTCCGGTTTGACAAGCACTTCCGGTAGGTGCTTGGTAGATTCAGGTCGGCAAGACTCTGGGCTACTTCCGGTTTCCGTTACTGGTCCTTCCTCTTCCGCTTCCAGTTTTCTTCTTCCGGTTTGCGTATTTCTGGTTCCTATTCTACTTATGTTTTTTACTGTACATCTGTCTGTAGGATCCTGTTCAGTTTCTGGTTGTCTACTTCCAGTTTGCACATTTCCGTTTCCTATTCTACTTCCGGTTGATGTATTTCCGTTTAAAATTTTTTTCCATTTCCGGATTTTGTACGTCCGGGGATAGGGTCATTTCCTGTTTTCATGGATCTTTCTGGTGTTCCAGGGTTAACTTCCGGTCCGGTCTTCCTGTTTTGGATTTCCAGTGATAGAGAACTTCCTGGGGTTTCAGGTTTGTTCTTCAGGTCCAGTTTACATGTTTGCTTTCCTAAGATCTAGTCATCATCTTTCCTAAGTGTTAGTCTTATTTCCGTAATTGTTTTTAAAAATCTGAATGTGTAATGGCTGAAAATCTTCATACCAAGACATTGCCAGTCTTGAAGACTCTCTTGAAATTATATAGATATTCATCATTTATTATTTTATCAGTGACAATATTTTAACGTTATTAAAGACTTCCGACTGGTTGCCATATGGGTTTTTTGTTGCAGCTTATTTCATATGCACATATCATCGTGTAATTTTGAATGGTCTCACTCAGCTGATAGGTCAGTCTATTCTACACATTATCTCTAGATATTAATTTGTCCCTTCATCCAACTTTTGATGGCCGGTTGCCTTCGGGCCGTTTAGCTTTTTCTCTCGCTCTTTTTTCCTCTTATGTCGGCAGGGTGACATATTTATTTTAACCGAAGGGAGTTAATTTGTTGCCCTGATTCTAGCGTAATTCTTATTCTAAATCTGACAGTCACTGAAAGGAAATAGAATCAGAAGAAGATACATAGGGAAGAGAATGGCACCAACAATAATGACCACAAGAATAAAAAGACACTAAGAAAGGAGAAATAACCCAAAAAGGAAGAAGGAATAAAAGCCAGAGTTTTCTTCTCTGTCGTCATGATTTCGGCGAGTCATTTCGCCCTGGTTTCATATCGCCTCTTTGTCTTTTCAGCGTTTTTCTTATTTTTTTCTCTATTATTTTTTGTCTTTTTGGCTCACTTCTAGTTTTATCCTTATACTTCAAAGCTTGTTCTTTCCTTACATCTCGGGGTCAGTTCTATCGGCTAGTAAATAAAAATTTTGTTGTTGTTTTCCTACTGCCGGTAGCTGTTGATTGTCGTCTTATCTGTCAGTTTGATTCTTCTTTTCACTTTTTCTAGCATAATTTTTTACTCTGAATCTCAATTTTTATTTCAATTTGGCAGTTGAATTTCATTCTATGGCCATGCTTAGGTATGATGTCTCTGCGCGTGATTCAACCCAGAAGTGTGTATTTCACTTTATTTCATCATAAATGTGTATTTATGACGTCTTCATTTGTTGTTAATCAAAAATCAGTGTTTTGTGTATTTAACATTCGAGCTGATCCCAGAGATTCATTATCAATCAATCAATCAATCAATCCTTTTATTGGCATATCAAACACAATGACATACACCATGTTACAAACATTTAACTACATTTTACAAAGATGAAAATATAGGTTCTAAGACAATAAATATAAAAAATAAATAAATAAATAAAAAATGTACAGGCTTAATGTGTAGGGCTATGATTTAAGTTTACTGCCACTAGGCATAAATATCAGATTGTTTGGGATATCTAAGTAAACAATATATCAAATACAGTGAGGTCTGGTGAATTTACCAGGACTCATGAAGTTGGCTAGTTTCGCAGTGAAATTGATATGGTCATTGATTAAAATATAGGACACAGTTATGCAATCATTATATGATCCTGCCTCATGTATAGGATGACAATCTGACGAATTGTGTCATTGCATAAGATTTAAAGTACAAGCCCGAGCAGCTAGGCAAACGTTGATGTAATCAATAACAATTTTTATTGGATCACTATCTCCATTATTATGACTTTAAAGATTTTAATTGGCTACACCTATCAAGCGAGACAAAATTAGTAAACTCATTAAGCTTTTTAAAGAGCGATTGTCTCTCCTGATCATAATGTGGACATTCCATTATAAAATGTTTTTCATCCTTGATTAGGTTCTGGTTGCAAAGCTTATGGAATTGTAGATAAGCAGGTGTTAGTGGTGTTTTGTGCCTATCTTCCTCAATTTGTAAGGTGGTGCACTTATCCTGAGTTTTGTAAAGTTTCTGCCTTTTGTGAAATTTTCAAAATGAAGATAATTTTCAATGGCAAAGCTTTATTTATATTTTGAACCCTGGTTATGCCAGACTCCAAGACAGTCAAAGGATTGCCATAGTTCACTTAACAGGCCCATATCATGCATTCAGTTCATAGAGTTGTGATGACGTCATCACAATTAAATTTCCTTTAGTTCCCTAGAGCGACGCCATTTCTGGAGGGACTAATTTAACATTTCGAGCAGTGGTTTGGGAAACCCTAATTACATTTTCCTTACTATCTTGCTAAATTCAGTCACGATTTGATGTTTTCGAATTCCAGACAGGATTATTGCAGATTCTCAGGTACAGGATTTGGCTATAGCTTGATTCTAACACCTCCCATAGGCTTACTATGGGTTTTCAGTTTGCTACAAAATTTTGGTCAAATCACTATAAATAAAATTATCTATAATGTTTTCAGGGTCTTCAACATATTAATAAGTATGGCTATACTTCTATGATTCTTTTTTCTCCAGTAAAATTAAAATAACCAAAATAAACGTGAGTTACGACTTTTTGTGATGGCTAGGAATAAAGATATAAGCCAGGATTTTATGGTTTGAGCTTCATGGTATATGTAAACTATGTGTTTCTATGAGCAGTCCTCTTTAGCATATAGTAAGATTGCTCCAACTTTAAGGGCGGCCCTTATCAAAAGGGCCGGATGTTCTTCTTGGATCTAAAACCATTCTCCGCAGTATCTTCTCCCAAAGGGTCTTCTGTTCCATCCAATCAGAAGCTATTAGCATTAGAGGGGGGTGCTGGTTTTCTATGATTGTCAAGGAGACTATAGAAGAGGCTCTACCTTGGAAAGTAGACCCGAACTTCTGTTCAACAATCTTCATAGTCTCCAATTCTTAGAAGGCTGGCGTCCTTTTATCTTCCTGAAGAAGTTAAATCTTTTTTCTTTATCTCCTAAATTCAGGATGGAGTCCTCCCCTATCGCAAGTCTATTGTCAGGCATGTGATCCTTTCTTATCAATCATTAGGATGCCTATTTCGAGTTCCTTATTTACCCTTCCTTCTGAAGATACATGAGTTTTGCTTTCAAGGATAGGGTATGACAGTTTGAGACATGCCCTTTGATCTGACCTTGGCACCTTTCTTTTCACATGTCTGGTCTCAGCCGTGGCAGGTGTCTTGCGCTGTCATCTTATTCTTCTTCAGTCTTTATAGATGATCTGTTAATAAAAGGTAGGTCTTTCTCAATTCTTTCATGATTTATTTCACAGGTTTGCAGTTCGCCTTGCAACTTAGGTTGAATTTTATTTTTCAATAAGTCAAACCGATTTCCTTCTCAAGTTTCTCCCATCTAGGCATCTCCCTCGAGCTGTTTTCAGGGTCAAGTTTTTTCCTTCAGAGACAAGGGTAGAGGCAATCTTGTTGACAGTGGTCACCCTGACATCCTCTTTCTATGTCAGGGCAAGAGATTTTCTTAGGATTCTAGGCTTGATGATCAGCGTCGAGAATGTCATTCCCAAGGTGATGTTGATGAGAAGACTCTAATGGGTTTTTTTCATGATCTTCTTCTAGAAGCAGTCAGTACATTCTAGTTCCATCTGATGGGTGTTCCATTAGTCAAGACCTCCCCTCATGTGATTATTTCATGGGTTTTTTTCACAGGGGGGGTGGGGAGCAGTTTGGGACTCCCTGATTTTGCCAGTCTTTGGTCCGTGGAGGAGTCATTTTCTCACATCAATTTAGTGGAGTTATGACTTGTCAAGAAGCCTCTCCACTTTTGGTCGGATCGAGTGATAGGCATCAAGATCTCGATTCGATCAGTCAATTCCACGGGGTTTTCTTTCATTTTCAGATGGAGGAAACAAGGTCTTTCCTTCTTTATATGGGGAATTTGGATCATTTTCTTGCGATGTCACTAGATCCAAATCTTTCTAGTTCTCAGTCCAGAGAGACGGATATTTCTTGTGGACCAGTAGTTCAGTCCTAGCAAGTTCTCACTCACCGAGTGGCAGTTTAAGAGGTCGGTTGCCAAAAACGTTTTCAAGCTTCTGGGTCTTCCCCATGTAGATCTTTTTGCAACATGTCTGACTGCCCAGATCTCATCTTTCATGTCTCCCTTTTCAGACAGTCAGGTTTGGGCGATGATCGCACTGTCTCAGTTCTGGATAGGATTGTTGGATTTCATGTTCCTTCCAATATTCCTGATTCTAATGGTTCTGAAGATAGTCATGGATCAGTTTAAAGAATTTCTTTTAGCAGCTCCCTTTTGTTCAAAGAGGATCTGATTGGTAGCCAATCTTCTGGTAAGATTTTGCTAGCCTTCATCAGATCTCGCTCAAGTAAGGGGCTTGCATCTTCATCCAATCCAGAATTCTTCATGCTGTGTGTTTGGAGAATTTTCGAGTGTCCAGTCTCTGAGATTAACTTTTCTTCAAGATCTCAGGAAATCATTGTCTCTTCCAGGAAGGAGTCGACCTGTCGAATTTGTACAAAGGTCGACTATTAAATCTTTGGAGAATGGTGTTTAAAACATGGTTTCTTGCCTGATTCTATTTCTATTTCCTAGGTGTTAGATTTTTAATCGTATCTATTCGATCCATTTCATTTATCAGCTATCACCATTAGGGGTTATAGATTTCTTTGGTTTCTTCTCTTCCTTGTCTTCTGAATGCTGATATCAAGAATTTGAAGGTTCTCAATGGTTTTATTAGAGCATTGGGAAATATTCATCCTCCAGTGTCTAAGCCTTTGTCTTCCTGAAATTTGGCCTTGATTCTTGAAGTTTTGGCAGATCACCATTTTGAGCCAATTGGAGCTATCAGTTTCAAACTATTGACTCTTACGGCTGTTTTCCTTGTTGCTGCCACTTCAGCTAGGAGAAGATTCAAAATTCATGCTCTTTCCACAGAAAAAGACAGATTTATCGAATCTGTTGACAGTCTAGTTTTATATCCCAGAAGGGATTTTTTATCGAAGACTCAATCTAACCATTACTCAGCCAAACCTATTATTCTTAAATCTTTATCATCTTTTTCTGTCAGGGCCTTAAAAGTCTATAAACCTCGTTCCAATTTTAAAAGATCTGATTCTTCGCACTTATGGGTTCCGTACGCGGAGGAGGTGGCTAGACCAGTTTCTAAGGCCACAGTTGGCAGATGGATCTGTGAGACCATAAAATTATGCTATGAGATTGCCTCCCCAGGTGAGATCAATTTAGCCCATGTCAAGGCTCTCAACCTTCATGTTATGGCTACCTCCTTCGCTCTTTTTGCCGGCTCATCATTGGACGATGTCATGCAAGTCACAGGTTGGAAATCTGAATCGACTTTTATCTCTTTCTAGGATCAGATCCCAGTGGCCTCCTTTTTAGAAATATAACGATTTTAACAAAACAAGCCAAGGACCATTTACCAAGCACATCTCACCAATTTCGTTAGTCTGTATGTCTGTCAGATATGGTGAGAATATTCTCTTGTTTTGTTTATTTCATTGAGTTGACAATTTTTGTTGTTTGATAATCACTGTGATTTGTTATGGATGCAATATTAGGTTAATTTATTAACATTTGGATATGAGTTGTTTAATTTTTATTCTTGTTTAATGATTCTCAAATCTCCACCCACCAAGGGTTTTTAAGTGGGGCACTGACCAAATCTACATGTTTAGCAAGTAGTGATTGAACGGTATAGATGTTTTTGTGGTGTAATAACAACCCCAAACAGACCCCCCTTGCGGGTTGGTCTGTAATTTTATTAACCACTATAAAACATACTTACCATTCAATCACTATGACCCGGCCTCAGCCACACCACGTGGGAATGATTTGAGAATCTGTTTATGATATTTGGCACTTAAATTTAGAAAAGTTAATGTTTCCTATTTGGGCTCATTGCGCATGCGCGGACATGCTTAGTGACAGGTGTCACCAATGAGTGAGTACAGACTGGTGCCAGTCTCTATCAGGGCATATGCTGGGGGTGTTCCCTACCAGTAGCCTGGTTGAGGTTATAAGTTCAAGTTCAAGTTCAAGTTCAAAGTTGCTTTATTTCATGGTTTTTCTATACATGTAAACAGAATCTAAACTGGCAGTCCATCAAAGGCATGGCCTATTGAGTGATGGACTCCTTACACACATTACAAAACATTTATACATTAACATATATATGACACACAAGACAGTGGCACAGTGACAGAATGCTAAAAAGCTACCTTGATATGAAAACTTATACAGGGACTTGACTACCTTTCTGGGATTATTAGCAAGTAAATTAACCTGAAATGGAATAAGCATATGGGGGTATGTAAGCAAGCATAAAAATCCTATCCTGGTGGCTAAATGCAGAGTAGTTGATTTAGCAAGTAGTGATTGAATGGTAAGTATGTTTTATAGTGGTTAATAAAACTACATCCCAACCCACAGGGGGGGGGGGGGTGGGGGGGGGTCTGTTGGGGGTTTGGGAGGAGATAGCATTAAGGACTGGGTTTTTTTTATATTTGAACTTTTGGCCAAGCACCATGACCCCCAGGGTGTGGAGCCAAATCTAAATGTCATGTTGCAAAGTACACTCACATGGGAAACACATATACCAGATTTGGTTGAATTCCGCCCAATGGTTTGGGATGAGATAGCGTGATGGCTGTATGGACAGACACAGATTATATATTGATGGACAGATTAACTGAGATCATTATAATATCCCTGACGTTCTTAGCTCACCTGACCTTATGCCAGGCAGTCATCCATCTGTCATTTCCCCATACAGCGTCACTCATCCATCTTGATGTCCATCTATCCATCCATCAAATTGAATCTCCTTTTTGTGCTTTGATCGATTTTAACCAAATTTGGCTGGATATATGGTAGTAGGCTCCAGAAATTCTATTCAGAATTTTGACTGGTCAATTTTTCTGGTGTCCATCTTGGATTTTCCGAAAATGTTCCGGATATCATTTTAAACATTACTCATCTAATATAAATTTCCTGATTTCAACGAACCTTGGGTGGTCTAATTCTACGCTGGTAGGCTGCACTACTTCTAATGAGAATTTTGATTGATCAATATTTCTGGCATCCATCTGGAATTTTGTGAAAATTTCTGGAAATCAGTTAAAAGCCTACTCCTCATTAACCACTTGATCGATTTCAAGCAAACTCAGTTGGGAGGACCGCAGCATGGTATGCATCAGAACTTGTATACAGACATTTCATTGGAATATTTTTTTGCCAGCCATCTTGAATTTTCCAAAAACTGGCGGGAAATCGTTTAAAATGCTACTCCTCATTAACTGCTTGGGACATTTTACCCAGACTTGGCTGAAAGGATACTAGGCTGGTAGGTTTCAGAACATGTAAACAGAATTTTTGTTGGTCAATTTTTCTGGTGGCCATTTTGGATTTTCTGAAAATTTCTGGAAATCAGTTAAAAGCCTACTCTTCATTAACCACTTGGCCGATTTCTAGCAAACCCGGTTGCTTCGGAACATGTGTACAGAATTTTGAGTGTTCAATTTTTTTGGTGACTATCTTGAATTTTCTGAAAAATTGTGGGAAATAGTTTAAAATGCTACTGCTCATTAACTGCTAGGGAAATTTCAACCTGACTGCTGAAAGGATACTAGGCTCATAACTTTCAGCACCTGTATACAAAATTTTGATTGGTCTATGTTTCTGGTGGCCATCTTGGACTTTCAGGAAATCAGTTAAAATGCAGCTCCTCATTAACCACTTGGCTGATTTCAGCTAAACTCAGCTGGAAGGAGCCTAGGCTGGTACACTACAGATCTTTTATACAAAATTTTGACTGCTTGATTTTTTGGCTTGCCATCATGGGTTTTCCGAAAAATGGGAATTTGTTTAAAATGCTACTCATTAACCACTTGAGCAGTTTCAACCAACTTTGGCTGGAAGGATTCTATAGACAGAGCCTCTAGAAAGTCTATTCAGAATATTGATAGGTGAATATTTTGGCAGCCATCTTTGATTTTCTGAAAATGTTCTGGAACCATTAAAACGGTATTCTTCTTTAATTAATGGACTGATTTCAACAAAACTTTGGTGGAACGATCCTATGACAGTAGGCTTCTACATATCAAATTAGAATCTTGATTCTGTGTATTCAAATGCAAATGGTTAAAATAAAAATGGTCCATTGTGTTTACACTAAGTTTGTCCCACATCCTTTATCCATTGTTTAATTAACAGATATTAGCTACTGTCAAGAAGACTGATAAGGGACATTGTTTATTAATCTTGCATTAACACCATGTGTTGTTTCCAGGTACTAATGCATAACAGGTTCTGAATATCTGCATGGTAGTAAGAGTGGCACTTTTTGCTGAATATTTTATTGATTTTTGACTGGTTGTTAGCTATTTACTAGATGGTAGCTGATTGTTTGTGGTGCCATTGTCTGTCAGTCGTGTTTTCTTTCTAATAAACTAATGTTTAATTTATCTTGCAGTTTTCTTTTGAACTGTGTCTGGATGGTATGGGCAAACTCAATTTATGGTAGGTTTCAATAAGGAGCAATTAAAAATCTGGTTATAATATTTTTATGCATGAGATCCCAATTCTTAAATGAGAGATCCATTTCTAGCTATGCCCCGCCCATTTCTAGCCAAGCTCTGCCCACTTTAGGCGCATGCTGGAATCGATTTGAAACTTTGAAATCTGAATTACCAGAATTTTAATTTAAAGGTCAATATGCAGGTAAGCTGTTGAATATGTGGCAATTAATTTGAGTCGGAGCAGCAACAGCTTTCTACTTCAATGTACTTACCTACTGGTCCACTCCGTGATATGTTTCCTAACATGTCTACCCTTCCAAATAAATCCCAATTTAAACAACACACATCAGGGACCCATGCCTAGATGTGTCTAGAAACTCCCACGCCGGTCACGCTGACCAGCTCCGAGTCCAGACCAGCCATTCCACAAAATGTTTGCGTGAACGTGCAGTGTTTTGTTGTGTCTACTTAAAATTCCAGTTTTAGTGTAATTCGGGCTTAATTTCCCTGCAATTCGTCAATGATGTCTGGCTCGGAGCTATCCCCATCTGTAAAGGTGATACTGTTCCATAATTATGTTGTTTTGAACATAAATATTACTGTTGGATGTTTGTCAATCTGTTATATTTTTCAGATTGCCGTTTTTAGCATTAATTCATGAGGACTCGTTTGCTACTATCATGACTCATTTGATCCTTAATGAGCACTCGTTGTTTCTGCAACCAGAAATGACCAGAAATCATCATTCAAGGTGGATGCCAGAGCGGAAATTGATTTGTTTTGACAGCTGATTTGGGTAATTCTGTTGCTTCTCATGTTTTTATGACCCTACTTCGTATTAATCGCTTTGGTTTGTGTCTTTTAGGTTCTCTGGTGAGGCGAGTGCCTCAATATAACCGGGGAGTGAGCGAAACCTGTTGTAAATGTTCGATGGTATGTATTTTATTAGAGAAATTTGGTCAGATTTCTCAATTACCTAGGCTCATCGCATTGGTACATCACTTTGATGCGCTATGAATAATATTTCTTGTGTTTATTTGATTCTGCTTCACAATAATCCCGTTTTTTATGAACAGTAATAATACATTTTTTTGAATTCTGTAATAATTATTTGTTATTCATTGGACTGTCATTAAATGATTTTCACACGTAATCATGGGGCTCAATAAAATAATGAATTTTGGGATGGTCCTATATTATTGTTCATGCCAAAAAACCAGATTGCTCTGCCTCTGGTGTGTTTATTATGTTCCATGCACCCCAGTATGATAACGTTTTTTGTTATTGAGGTGTGGTTAAAAAAAACCCAACTTTTGCTTTTCCCCAATAATTTTCAGAAAAAGAAGAATTCACGGTGCAGTAATAGAAAGTGCAATAAATACTTGAGCTCAATTTTTTAGGATCAGGTGTGATGTGTGCCTGGCCTGGTCAGAATCGATGTGGAAAGCCTTCCAGAGCTCATGACATGAGCAGTCAGGTAAGGCATCAGTGTCTAAAAAAGACCTGGACGCAGCGTGGGATGGACCCTTCGCATGGCACCCGTTCAGCCATGGCTACACCTAGTGGTATCCATAAAAGCGGCACCCATGAGGGTCCATTAGTGGTTGGCTCTGCTCCGTTAGTGCCCTGTACTGGTTCTGTCATGGCAGAACAATACAGGATCTGTGGCCAGGAGCAGGGTTCTCTCATCCGCGGCGACAGGCCAGGTTATAGATCATGATCTATCAACTGAGGAGGACCAACTACTTCAGCGGTCCGAGTCAGGCCTCATTGAGTGGATGGAACTGAATGCCATGTGGCCTGAGGGTCCATATGGGGTCCATCTTCATCCGAGCCAGTTCACGCTGGTTCAATGGGGTCCAGTGCTGGAGCAGGCTGCGATGAGTGACCAATCCGCTTTTGCTACCATGGTGTCTGGTATTCCATCAGCACCGGTATCTGAGGGTTTTTGTTTCATGCCTAATGGCTGTGACTTGGACGGCTGACATGAAGGGGGCGGACCCTATCCTTCTTCCATGTGGTCCTTTGGCAACTGAGATGGAGGCCACAGACTTCATAAGAAGTCCGGGAGTCAGTTGCGCTCTCGGGCATTTGTGCTCAGAGACGCAAGCTGATGGAGATGCAGCAGTCACATATAGCATTTATTCCATCGGATGTTAACACCACAGATATGGCGGTTATCGCATCTTCAGGGCTCATTAGCGGAAAACTGCTTAAGACTCCTAGGCAGATCTGTAAGTATTCGGGTACCATTAGATGACTACCGGAGGCACGTTGCTGCCCTGCAGTTGTCGCTTGATGAGAGAGCAACACTGGATATAGAGCATTGTCCTCTGGGGAAGGATGGAAAGCCTGTCAAACCTGCTGTCCATCCCATACAAGTGTATCCGTAAGAGGTCTTGTATGTGGAGGAAGCGACGAGAGCAGCAACATCTTTACTCTTGCACTCTAATGCTTTCCTGCAGTGTGTTTTTGATGCAGAAGGGACAGTAGTACTGTGCCATCATCAGTGATTAAGACATTGATGGACAGTCAACGGCTAGCCCAGGACTGTCTGGCTCGGGCTACTGCACGCTGTTTCCCAAATTGGGACATCGAACGTTCGCTGTTTGGGGTGGACATGAAAGATCCTGAGCTCTTTGTGGGTGAAGCGTGGAGCATCCTTGAAGGCATTGCAGACAGGTGCGAAAGGTTGTGCCAGGTTGATTTGGCTCCAAAACAGCTATGCCCAAAGAAGGATGTTGTTAAACCCAAGGTTAAAAAGCAGTCTAAGAGTGTATTAGTGAGGCCTGCTCCTCCTGCCTCCCACCTCAATCTGCAGTATGTTCAGCAGGCTAATCCCACTGGTCAGGTGAAGAAGCATCAGCCTGGGTTAAAGCAGGATTCCAGGCTCAATTGTTGGCATCCAAGTATGACAAGGTTGATGGCTATGGAAGAGGGGTTGGCAGCGGTTCCGGGCCCAGCCAGCATGGTGGCCAGGGCAGAGCTGCTGGCTCGGCCAAAAGCAGCTGTGGGGCAGGTAAGGGTCTTAACAGGCCTAATAGCCTTTCGTTTCGAACTGCTCAGGTGTTTCCGGGAACATTGGGTCATGTAGTGTTGACGTCCATCAGCCCTGTCTTAGAAAATATTGAATGGACAGCGTGTCAACTTCTTCAGCCACTCTTAGGAGGGAGGCTGCAATTGTTTTCACATCTATGGGCAGACATGGTACGAGATTCCATGGTTATTCATTGGACAGGTATTCTCAGGAATGGTCACAAAGCGGACTGCTTCCACATCTTGCTATGGACCCCATTTGGACTCCAGTACCAATGGTGTCTGAACGGCTTTTAGCTATTCAAGAGGAGATAAATGCTATTTGCAAAAAAGGTGCTGTGCAATTAGTGCAAGATCAACACAGCCCAAGCACACCGGTGGGTGGAGACCAGTGCTAAACCTGAAGCCACTGAATCAATTTGTCCTGTCTCCAAAATTCAAAATGGAAACAACAAGGACCGTAATGGCGGGATTAGCGAAAGGAATGTGGACAGTGTCAACAGACCTGAAAGATGCCTACTTCCACATTCCAAGAAAAGAGGAGTTTAGCAAATATCTGCAGTTTGCGTCCCAGGGCCGCATATGGCAATTCAAAGTCTTGCCATTCGGTCGCACCACCACTCCTCAGGTCTTCACGAGAGTAGTTCTTGCTATGACAATGCAACTCCACATAGACAATTGGTTGATCAAGGCCAATGATCCCTGTATACTTCAAGGCAGTCTTCGAGTAGTAACAGACATGCTCAGCTCTCTGGGATGGGTGAACAATTTTGAAAAGTCAGATCTTGTTCCATCTTAGAAATTTGTATACCTGGGCATGTTCTTCGATCTTCAGTCAGACATGGTTTATCCATCCAAAAGCCAGTTGGAGTCCATGATGACATTGTTGAAGATGCTGAAAATGAGCCAATGGATTCCAGCCAGGACATTCCTGAAATTGCTGGGCTTAATGGTGTCAATGTAGTATGTGGTACCTTACTCAGCGTTAATGTGGAGACCACTCCAATTGTACCTGATGTCCATGTGGTCTCAAAAGAGGTGACTCAGTCGACAGAGTCTCTTGCTAGTAGTTCCATTGTCTCCTCCATCACATCAAGTGACGATTTTCACAGATGCGTCACAGGAGGGTGGGGGGGGGGGCTTGTCTGGAAGATCAGACAGTGTCAGGGGTGTGGTATCTGTTGGATGTTTTGAAACATATCAATATTCTGGAGATGTTGGCAGTGCAGTTTGCACTGGAGCATTTTCTGGGTCAGGTCAAGAACAAGATTGTACTGATCAGATCGGACTATTCAACAGTGGTGTGTTATCTGAACTGCCAAGGCGGGACATAGTCACCAGAATTGTGCATGCTTACTTGGAAGTTCCTGTGTTGGTGCAAGGAGATGAAAATCATCTTGAGAGCGGCACACATACCAGGAAGGTTGAACATCCTGGCGGACTCATTGAGTCAGCGAGTGGTTTGTCGATCAATGGAATGGTGGCTGAACCTTTCAGTAGCCGAGAAACTGTTCAGTCATTTGAGAAAACCCAACATAGATCTGTTCGCAACAAAAGAGAACACAAAGATGGTTACGTACATGTCTTCAATTCCAGATCCACGCGTCTTCGCAGTGGATGCGTTAGCATTGAGTTGGGCAGGGATATATGCATGCGCCTACCCTACAACAATCCTGATTCCAAAGGTTCTGCAGAAAATCAAACAGGAGGAATGCCAAGTGCTTCTGATCACTCCAGACTGGCTGAGTCGCTCATGGTATTCAGATCTGCTGGACCTTCTGGTCTGCAGACCGGTTCTCCTTCTGCAGTTACCTAATCTGATCTTCCAGAACAAGGACATCATTACCACGATCGTCCAGAAATGTTCCAATTGACAGCATGGCAGTTATCTCGGAACATTCAGTTAGGGAAGGATTTTCTGAGCAGGCAGCGAAATTCATCGCCTCTGCCAGAAAGGGATCAACTTCCACAACTTATAATTATAGAATTAATCAATTCACAGAATGGTACTTGGATCAAAATACAGATTCCTTTCGACCCTCTGTTCAAATAGTAGCAGACTTTGTCTGTGAGCTATTCCACTCACGCGGTTTAACTTTGGCAGCATACAAGTCTTAGCGGCTGTCATTCCTAGCCTATCTGCTGGGGGTGAAGAGAATTGCTTGCTTAATGAGATGATTCGAGGAATGGAGAATGAGCGACCAAGACAAATGTTAGCACTTCCACCTTGGAGTTTTTTCCCTTGCCTTACAGGTGTTGGGAGCTCATCCTTTTGAACCAATCAGAAGTATTGATATGAAACTTCTCACATGGAAGACGGTGTTCATGACTGAAGAATTGACACGGTTTAGATAGTAATTCTTTCCCTCTCTTTTTTCTGACCCTTCTTTAGTGGTTAATTAGGTTGAGATGGGGAGGGGGGGGGGCTGTGGTTGTGCGACCAGTCAGATCACCCAGGTTAAAACTTTGATCCAATTCTAGTATTCGCTAGTTATTGTCAGTCTTCTCCCTTGTGGAGTTAATCAGTTCTCATTGAGGGGAAATATGCTCTTTGGCCTGACCTCAACCCCTCCCACCAGTTTTATTTGACTGTCAAATTCTGGTGTTTATCATAGAGTGGGCCAGTAGGTAAGTAAATTGAAGTAGAATCTATAATGCTTTTGCATTGGTTTCTACGAAATAGTATACTTACCTATTGGACCACGACTCAACCTCAACCACCCCTCGTGATTGGGTCAGCTGCACATTAGCTATCGCAAATATTTTGGGAATGGTTGGTCTGGACTCAGAGCTGGTCAGTGTGACCGGCGTGGGAGTTTCCAAACACGTCTAGGTACGGGTCCCTGATGTGTGTTGTTTAAATTGGGATTTATTTGGAAGGGTGGACAAGTTAGGAAACATATCATAGAGTGGTCCAGTAGGTATGTATACTATTTCGTAGAAACCAATGTGGAAGCATTATAGATGCAGCCAAATTGGTTTCAAAATATTGAACAGAATTCATACACTAGTAACAGACTTGATTTTTGTGATGGAGCTATATGTCATTATGATTGTGGCATCTGCTAAGTATTGACATAATTGATTATGACGCCTGATACTTGAATGTAGGCTTGCGCGATTTTTCGATTTAATCATGAAGTTCGATTTATTTTTAAAATCGCGATTTTTACGATGTAATTGAAGAAAGATCGGAAAATCGTCAAAATTTCATGTTTAAAAAAAATCTGAAGTGTGTACTTTTCCGTCCCATTATATCAGTACATGAGTACACTTATAATCGATTCACGCCTGTGTTCATTGTGTGTATATCCCGCCGTGCCATGCATGTGTTGAATAATTACGAATCACAACACAAAGCGCTACAATAAACAAGCTAACAATAGCGAGGTAACACCTTTGTCATTGAGAAAACCAGCTAGTTACTCCGGCGAATCGCCATATAATTTTCTTTCTTTCACTGCAGACCCTGAGTCTGTTGTGAAATGTCAAGTATATACAGTTTCAGAGTGTTAGGCAATCAGTGAACATAATTCTGGTTAATTCTAGAGTTAGCAATTTCAGACGTAAATCGTACATTCTGAAAGCAACTATAAACCGCACTATAGGACGAGTTTATGCCGTTACACTTGTACCTACTCAAAGCTACCATCCTATGTATGTGAATTGCGCAGTATCTACTGCGCTACTAATATTAGCGTCTTCGCGTTACTCCGGTAATGACCTAAACTTGTCCTACAAAGGGAGGCTATAAGCGGAAGCATCACGTAATTTTTATATTTTTCTCGGCGACATTTTATCTCAAATTTTGATGCATTAAATAATGTTTATTAAACTATACGCAATATTTAGGTGGTCCCAATTAATAATTTCATGCCCGCGATGATGGATATAAGATATACATTAAGCATAGATGTAAGATGGTAAGAATTCGTCGCATGAACATCATCATGTGTTTTAATTTCATGCTATTTTTGTATCATTTATTTAAACTTTCTAGAAACGAGTCACGTTAACCCGGTTTATACTTTTGGGAATTTGGACCTACGATTTAATCAAAAATCGCGATTTTTTTCATAAAATCGATCGCGATGTTTCAAATCAAAAATCGTACAAGCCTACTTGAATGGCAGATCAAATCGCTCTCTTTCAATGCAACCATTCACAGATGACACTGAATATTTTGAAACACCTTTCTGCAATGACAGAAGCAGTGGCAACGTTGGGTTTCTGCATTTAGCAAATCGTCTTTGCATATATTTGAGTATTCCTTAATCTTACTGGAACCAATCTTGGACCCATGGTTGCTATGCCATAAGTAGCCAGCATGATGATAGTGAGGCTACTAGATCAAAGGTCAAGGTAATTCTGACCTTGGTATTTGACCTCTGGTTGCTCAATAGTAAGTTTTTGCATTTAACAAATAATTTACATTTATATTTCAGGATTGGTTAATCCTATTTGAACTAAACTTGGGATACATGGTTACCAATAATGTTAGGAAGCAGCAGGTCCTTTTAGTTTTGAAATAGCAAAATTGTCAGTTTTACCAATTTTACTGTCCATCAAAATACTGAACATAAAAAATGGTACAATGCTTTCATATGAGAAGCTATAGATCAAGTTCGAGCTTTTGCTGCTTTCATTGATTCTTTTTATGGAGCTATTCCACTTTTCAACATATGAAATTCCAAAATGATCCATTTTCAAGACGTTTTTTGCTGTCCTTCAAGATATTAAATTGATTGGTACATTGCTTTAGTGTGAGAAGATACAGAGCAAGTTCAGTTTTTAGGCATTTTCTTTAGTTCTTTATGAGCTTATGCCCCTTTTCTCTTATGAAATATGAAAAATATAAAATTTCTATAATGTTTTATATTTCCTTAACCCTTTAGCTCTCATATCAGCTCAAAACAGCTTCTGCAGTGTTCTTAAGAAATGCCCATTTGCAGACCAAGAGAAGACAATGTTTGAAATTTTACTACATTCCAGTTGGTAAATTTTCAAAAATAGTCTCTTGATCTGCAATCAAAATTTTTTATGAGAAAGTTGAAGTTTTCTTGAACAAATTCGAGAGTTAGTGTTAAATATTTTTAACTGAAATCTGGTAGATTGATTTATTATGAAATATTACAGATCAAGTTCAGTTGTTATTACACCACAAAAACATCCATTACCGGTCAATCACTACTTGCTAAATCAATTATCTGCATTTAGCTACCAAAACAAGATTTTTATGCTTCCATACACCTCCCCATGCCTATTCCTATTAATATGGACCCTCAACCAGGCTACTGGTTAAGTCCATCTCCAGTATACTGACTGATATAGACTGGCACCAGTCTATACTCACTCCATAGTGACGTCTGTCACTAAGCGCTATGTATATAACTATGTATATATTGTTACCGGTTTTCGTGAGGGGTCGTTATCGTTTTCGTGGTAACTTATTTACAATGCCTATGCCATCATCATCATATTAATTCTCTAGTGTACTCCAAGAGCTATTATCACTTTTCACCTAGTGCATTATAAGGAATTTCATTTATCCCTATGAAAGTTTGTTTTCTTGTCGTTAGGGAATTTGTTTTCAAATTGGAACTTTCCCGCCTTTTTTAGAAGTCCGTTTTATGTTTCTAGACTCTTTTTAATTATTCTCTAAGCTGTATGCTTCATTGTTACTATTTTTTTGTTTTTAGGAGTCTGTTAAATCGTCCGATGAGACGAAATGCACGTCCGCCAAATGTTCTAAGCTGTATGCTTCATTGTTACTATTTTTTTGTTTTTAGGAGTCTGTTAAATCGTCCGATAAGACGAAATGCACGTCCGCCAAATGTGATTGTCTTCACTCTGCTGATTTTGGTGGTCATGTTTGTGCGAAATGCACTTCGTGCAACCCCACAGCGATGTGTGAGATTTGCAAAGGGTGGTCGGCCTCGGTTTCTAAGGCCTTTTTTAAAGGAATTGCCCACTAAACAACCGCTGCCCTCTGGTCGTTCTTCCCCTACCTCCGTTGCTAGTAAGACAAAAGCTGTGTCTTTTGCAAAATCTAATGTATCTATTCTGGCAGCAATGAAGGGGGGGGCGGGGCCTCTTCGGCAAATTCGGATGCTGTCTTAGCATTATTTGCAAGATTTGAATCCTTCGCTTCTGTACTGATTAAATCTTTAGACGAAATAATGTCTTCTGCCATCAAGGAGGCCAAGAAACAGGAAGTTTCTTCTGGTTCCGACGATAGCCCGAGGGCTAGCGGGCATTCCCGCAAATGGGGGAAACCGACCCCTCTAACATCAATGCAGGTTATCAGGTCTCCTAAACAAAAGTCTAGAGTGACTAAGCTCTCGAAGGTGAGCTCGTGCAGGTCACTGGGTCAAACCCACATTAGACTTGAGGGTGATCGGCATAACCCTCAAGCAGTGGTGGCGGAGGCGGAAGCTAACGTCCAAAAGCCTTATGCTAATGCCAGTATTTCGGTCATACCAGTCGTCAAGATTTTCCGTAGGTTGCCTATAGTTAAGAGTTCACATTCTAGCCTTGCTAGTTCTTCTGGTTCCGTTGTGGTGGACTCGGGTCCTCGGGACTCGGGTTTACTTCCGTTTTCCGGTACTACTTCCGTTCTGTCCGTTTCCGGTATGTCTTACGGTTTTGTAGGTCATCCGGGTCTTCTAGATCCGGTTCTTTCTTCCGTTCAGTCCATTTCCGGTTTGACTTCCGGTTTGGCAAGACATCCGGGTCATCAAGATCTGGTTCTTACTTCCGTTCCGTCCGTTTCCGGTATGACTTCCAGTTTTGTAGGAAATCCAGGTCTTCAAGATCTTGTTATTACTTCCGTTCCCACCATTTTCGGTATGACTTCCGTTTTTGTAGGACATCCAGGTCTTCAAGATCTGGTTCCTAGTTCTGTTTCCGGTTTTTAGCAGCGCTTCCGGTCATACCGGATATCCGGGGTCTGTGGACTCCTATTATTTTTCGTTTTCCGGTAGAAGCGCTTCCGCTTCCGGTTTGGATTCCTGTCTGTACACTTACACTTCTGGTTCTAGAGGTCTACTTCCGGGTCGTTTAGATCCGGATAGACTTCTGTCTTCCACTTCCGGTTGGGATGTAACTTCCGGGATCGCGAGAGATCATAGTCGCTTAGTGTCGTCTAAGCTTTTATCCGAGCATCATCTTACACTTCCGTTTTCAGTCTCCTCACTAGATTCAGAGAAATTTTCTGAGGATAAGCGTAAAGATTGTGATGATAGGAGTTTTGTAGGTTCTGGATCTGAAATATCTCAACGGGTGTTTTCTCAGGATTCTGTAGTTTCCAATTCTGATTCCTTTCTCCCTTCTCAGGTAGTTGATGTTGATTTATCTTCCCCATCTTCGTCTCCTTCTTTTCATGATGCTGTTTTGAATTCATCTTCCTCTAGGCCTCCTTCTTTCTCCTCTTCTTTTCATCCTCCAGGTTTTAAACCTATTTCTTCTTCTCTTTCTGCTAAGGATTTCTCGTCCAGTCATGTGTCTAACTCGTCAGCTCTTTTTCAATCACCTATTCGTCCTCCTCCGGGTTTCTCCCATCTTCCTTCTTCTCTTTCCTCTCAGGGTTCATTAGATCATTCTTCTTCTTCTCCATCTTCTCTTCCAATCTCTTCTCTTCCTCCTTCTTCCTCTCCTTCTTTTGATCATCTTAATCCGATTGTTTCCATTGTCCTTTCTCCTGAGCTAGAATTTCAAATTGTTGATTCAGGTTTAGATTTCTCTTTGTTTTCTGTGGTTAGGGATCCTTCTCTAGATCGTTCGTTTGTTTCTGCTCACTTTTCTATTCTATCGAGGTTTTCTGCCAGTTCTCTGGTTCTCCCTTTCTTGTCCTCTAGTCAGGATCAGGGTAGGGATTCCTTTTCTTCTCAAGTCTCTTCCTTTCCCGAGTCTGCTAGAAGACCCTCTTCTCATATTTCTTCTATGGCAGGTGAATCTTTAGTTTCAGGTAACTCTTCTCTTCTCATCTCTTCTTCCTCTCCTCCTGTTCATCCTTCTCTTCCTTCAGCTCCCAAGTCTGTCAGGGCCAGGGGACTGAAGAGGTTTTGTCCGGTCAGAGCCTCTTCGGAATACTGGTCCATGGCTCACAGGTGGATCGCATCTACTCTTTCTCTTCCTCGTAAGGAGGAATTTGGTATTGACCCTCCTTCTTTCAGGTCCACTCTTTCTATGTCTGATTCTTCCTCTTCTTCCTCTCCTCGGGTTCTGCCTATTGATAACTTAGTTGTTGATATGCTTGATTTCTTTGTTAATGATGCTAACACTAAGGATTTTTCTCTTGTTTCCAAATATGATGCTCCTGTTCAAGTTCCCAAGGAGGATTATTTGAAGGTTGCCTCTACTCAGTCTCTTTCTGGTTCTGCTTGGGATGTTCTTTCTTCTCAGTTAAAGGAGTCTTCCAAGGTTGAGTTTTCCAATGATCTTTCTAGATGCGAGTCTGTTTGCAGGTCTCAGCTTAAGTCGTCTAATTTCCTTGCTCTGTTATCTGAGGCTGTTCTTAAGGCTGAAGAATGTGGTGATCAAGTTCCTTTATCAGTCTTTCGTTCTTTGGCAGATTTGTCTCGTGGCTCCCTCAATTCAGTCTGTAGGTCATTGGGTTTCATTACCTCAAAGCGTAGATCCAGGAAGTTCTCTGAGGTTCAGATCTCTAATAGTCTTGTTGTAGCACCTCCGTTTGGTCAAGATACTTTTGGACAGTCGGCTCCTAGTCTAATTCGTGCGGAATCTGAGCACCTGAAGGCCTTTAGGGAGCTTCAGGCTCAGATTTCCTTTGCTAATCCTTCCTTGAAAAGAGCTGTTTCTTCAGTGAAGAGTCCAAATTCTTCTCCTAGAAGAAAGAGCCTCAAACCTGACCAATTTGTGGCTTATCCCTCTAGGATTATTAATAATTCCAATCTTTCTTCTTCCAATCTTCAAGATCGATCCATGGAGGAGGATCACTTCGATTCCATATCCTCTCATCATTCCAGGTCTCAAGGGAGGCAGTCTCTCTCTCCTTGGGCGAGAGGGGGTCAGACCCCTTCTCGTCATGCTAGTCCCAGGTCCAGAGGTCGTTCTTCCTTTAGACGGTATCAAGGAAAGAGATTTTGAAGGTGTGGACTATTCCCGGGTAAGTCCAACCCTCTCTTCCCTTCCTCATCCCTTCCCCGACTTCATGTGCCTTCGGATCAGTCGGTCCAGTGCCTGTTACCCAACGTGCCAGTAGGAGGGCGTGTTTCTCTGTTTTGGGAGAATTGGCAGGCCCTCGTTCAGGACTCCTGGCTAGTTTCTCAGATACATTGGGGTTATGCACCTTCATGGATCCGTCATCCTCCTCTTCTTTCTTTTCTCCCAATTTGGACACCAATTCCCTCCAATCCGGAAAAATTGGTTGGCTTGGAAGAGGAGTTGGAATCCATGATTGTCAAGAGGGCAATAGAAGAAGTTCCCCACTGGAGAGTAGACCCGGGCTACTACTCGATCATCTTTTTAGTTTCCAAGAAAACAGGAGGTTGGCATCCTATCATAAATTTAAAAAAGTTAAATCTTATGATTCTCACCCCCAAGTTCAAGATGGAGACAATCTCCCAGATCATTTCCAGTTTAGATCAGGGAATGTGGACGTCTTCCATCGATCTAAAGGACGCCTACTTTCATGTTCTCATTCACCCTGCCTTCAGAAAGTTCCTGAGGTTTGCTTGCAAGGATCAAGTTTGGCAGTTCTGTTTGGCGGCTCCCTTCCTTTTTACCCGTCTATTTTCAGCCGTGGCAGGAATTTTACACCGTCGTTCTATCCATCTTCACGTTTATATAGATGACTGGTTGGCAAAAGCAAGGTCATCCTCAATTCTCTCAGAAATTCTTCCAGAAGTTGCAGTCTGGCATGCAACCTAGGGTAGATTTTAAATCTAAAGAAATCAAGCCAAGTTCCATCTCAAATCTTTACGCATCTAGGCATTTCTTTCGACCTGGCCCGGGGTCTAGTCTTCCCCTCAGATCCCAGGATAGAGGCTTTATCAGTGGCAATGGAAATCCTGTCTTCTTCTCCCATGGTAAGAGCAAGATTCCTGTTAAGAGTGATAGGCTTGATGGTCAGCGTAAAGAATGTAATTCCTTGGGCGGCGCTGATGAGAAGACCCTTCCAAATGTACTTAATGTCCCTTTGGAAACAGTCAGTTCACTCTTTTTACCATCAGATTCCCATCAGAGAACACTTGATCCCTCATCTAGATTTTTGGAAGGATTGTTCTCTGCTTCTGATGGGTGTTCCACTGGTAAAGTCCTCCCCTCAGGCGATTATCTTCACAGATGCTTCCCAGGAGGGATGGGGAGCAGTCTGGAACTCCCTGTCAGTCTCCAGCCTTTGGTCCCTGGAGGAGTCAACAGCCCATATCAACATTCTGGAGCTGTGGGCTGTCAAGAAGGCTCTCCTTTCATGGTCAGATCTTGTGATAGGTCTCAAAGTCTCGATTCGGTCAGACAATTCCACAGTGGTCTCTTATATCAACAGGCAGGGAGGTACAAGGTCGTCTCTCCTTTGTCTAGAAGTGTGGAATCTTCTCTTGTGTTACCACAAGAATCCAATTTTTCTAGTGTCTTCCCATGTCCCAGGCAGTCTGAATTTTCTGGCGGACCAACTGTCATGTCCCAGCAAATTCGCCCACACAGAGTGGCAGTTAAAGAGGTCGGTTGTCAGAGCGATTTTCAGTCTTATGGATCGTCCTCTAGTAGATCTGTCTGCGACCTCTGAATGCTCAGATCTCCTCTTACATGTCTCCTTTTCTGGACAGTCAAGCCCTGGCGGTGGATGGTCTGTCTCAGTCCTGGACAGGAATGTTCGCCTATGCCTTCCCTCCAACGATTTTGATTCCGTTAGTCTTGAAGAAGGTCAAAGATAAAATTTGCGAGATTCTTCTGATAGCTCCCTTTTGGCCAAGGAGAATTTGGTTTGTAGACCTTCTAGATCTTTTGGTAGACTTCCCTCGTCTTCTTCCAGTATGCCAGGATCTTCTATCTTAAGTAAGAGGTCTTTGTGCTCATCCAAACCCAGAAATTTTCAATCTGTGTGTTTGGAGAATCTCGAGTCTGAGGTCCTCGAGAATAAGTTTTCTTCAAGATCTCAGGAAATTATTGATTCTGCCCGAAAAGAGTCGACCCATCGAGTTTACAAGGGTCGACTTAAAATTTTTGGAGAATGGTGTTCAGACCAAGGTCTCGTGCCCGATTCGGTTTCTATACCCCAAGTATTAGACTTTTTATCTTATCTGTTTGACTCTTTACATTTATCAGCTAATACGGTTAGGGGGTATAGATTTTCTCTGGCATCTTCTCTTCCTTGTCTTCTGAATGCCGATGTCAAGGATACTAAGACTCTTAATAGTTTTATTAGAGGTCTAGGTAATATTCATCCTCCGATTGCTAAGCCTTTACCTTCCTGGAATTTGGCTTTGGGTCTTCAAGTTTTGGCAGGTCACCATTTTGAACCTATTTCCTCTATCAGTATTAAGCTTTTAACTTTAAAAGCTGTTTTTCTTGTTGCTGCTGCCTCTGCTAGAAGATGTTCGGAGATTCATGCTCTTTCTGCTGAAAGGGATAGATTTATAGTTTCAGGAGACGGTTTGGTTTTATATCCCAGAAGGGACTTTTTATCTAAAACTCTTTCAACCGCTTTCCTGCTAGTCTGATCATTTAAAAATCTTTATCGTCTTTTTCGCCATCTGATAAATTTTGGTGTCCTGTTAAGGCATTAAGAATGTACAAACAGCGAACTGATTTTAAAAGAGTCGATCGTTCCCATTTATGGGTTAACTACGCGGAAGAGTTATCTAAGCCGGTCTCAAAATCTACGATTGCCAGATGGATTTGTGAGACAATTAAGCTTTGTTATGAGATAGCCTCACCGGATCAAATTACCCTCTCCCATATTAAAGCCCATTATGTTAGAGGTATGGCTACTTCTTTCGCTCTTTTTCCCAGTTCGTCTTTAGATGAAGTCATGCAGGTGGCAGGATGGAAATCTGAATCCACTTTTACATCCTTTTATCTCAAAGACCAGAGTGCAGCAGCCTTCTTCTTTCGTAACATACTATTTTAACTAAAAAAGGCGAGGACCATTTACCAAGCACTTTCCACCATTTATGTTAGGACTGTGCGTCTGTGAGAAATGGTGAGAGTCTTCTTTCGGTTTTTATTTATTTCTTTAAGTTCAAGTTTTCCTTATTTGTTAATCACGGTGTGATTGAGTTAATGCACTATTATGTTATGTTATGTTATTAACATTTGGATAAGATTGGTTCGATTTTTATCCTTGTTTGTTGATTCTCAAATCTCCTCCCACCTAATGTTTAAATGGGGCACTGACCCAATCTACGGGTTTAGCAAGTAGTGATTGAACAGAAATGGATGTTTTTGTGGTGTAATAACAACCCCCCCCCCCCACAGACCCCCCTTGTGGGTTGGTCTGTTGTTTTATTAACCACTATAAAAACATACTCACCGTTCAATCACTACGACCCGCGTGGTAAGATTTGGGAATTGGCCTTTAATATTTGGCACTTAAATTTAGAAAAGTGGATCTGTTTCCTATTTCGGCTCCAGTGTGCATGCGCAAGCGGGCTTAGTGACAGGCATCACTATGGAGTGAGTATAGACTGGTGCCAGTGTATATCAGTCAGTATACTGGAGATGGACTTAACCAGTAGCCTGGGGGTGGGGGGGGGGGGGGGTTCCAGGCATTTCCATCAATTTTTAATGATGTTATGCCCCCTCTCAACTTATGAAATAAGAAATATATCAGCTTTACAGACTTTGTTGATTTGCTTCAGTGAATTGAAAATTGGTACAGTATGTTAGGCAGTATCGGATTACTAGTTAAAAAAAAATATTTTCTGTGAATTTATTTATAGAATATTTTAAATCAAACTTGTTAGATTTTGATGAAACACATTTCTACTTTATGCAAATATAAAAAAGATTTAGTTTGACCTTTGCCCTTCAAAAAATTTCACAATGGCGTGGGTCGACCGAATACAGCAATTCTGATCACTTTGGGTAGTTCCGGATCACATCGTTTAAACTGTCAGTTTGACGACTATAAAATAATATTTTTTAAACCAATCTTATCGCATTGTCATGTTTTGACAAGGCAGAAAACAAGAATATGAAATCTATCATTGACATACAAACATGTGCTGTCTATAGAAGCATTCTTGACATACACCTCTGTGAGAAATGCGCTTGTTTTCGTGTTGGCCGCAATGGATGGCTATCGCGACAGAGGCTTTATTATTAATTAAATGCTGGAAATCTGACGCAATTTAGATACAGATTTTTATGCTTCTTGGTCACCAATAAACTGAAGTTATTGAAAAACATAGCAAAATATTAAATTAAAGCCTGGTTCCAAAGAATTTGATTGATGATTAAGATAGTGATCCGAAACTGTCAATGATCCAGAACTGCCGTATCCGCTGTACATTGATTTCTTATAAAAGGTTAGGGATTAAGTTTGATTTTCATGAGTTTTCATTAATTTCTGCTGTAGGTATGCAAAAACAATATACATGTATTGCAAAGAAATATTTACAGAACGCTTGCTTACTCTTAACTCTGTTCAAAACTTTGCTCCACAGGACTTGATAAAGGGAACTTTGAGGATTACTACAATCTGCAGGCCGGATCCTTTAATGAAGCAGAAAAAAATATATGGTACATGCTTTCATGTTATTATAAAAAGTGCCCAAAGAATGATGCAGTGGAATTCGAGAGGCGAAAATGTGTAGAAAATCGAACATTGTATATGGTGAATCCACGCTCAGTGGCCATGGAAGCCTACATATCGAACTGTACAGACTGTGTGGAGAGTAAACAACTGTGAGTATAGCGGTCACATCTAGGGGTGGGCTGGTTGGACTTGACCCTTTAAATATCAGCCCAAAACGGCTTCTATAGTGGTATTGGGAAATGTCCATTTGCAAACCAAGAGAAGACTATTTTAGAAAATTTACCACTGGAATGACTGGCTCGATAATCGAGTCAGTCATTCCAGTGGAAAATTTTCAAAAATAGTCTACTTGTTTTGCAAATGGTAATTTTCTGAGAAAATTTAAATTTTCTTGAACAAATTTGAGGGTTAAAGGGTCAATGAAATCCAATGAACAGCTTGTCAACTTCTTCAGCCGCTCCAATTAGGAGGCAGGCTGCAGTTGTTTTCACATCAATGGGCAGACGTGGTATGAGCTTCCGTGGTTATTCATTGGATAACCTACAGGTATTCTCCGGAATGGTCCCAAAGTGGACTGCTTCCACATCTTGCCACGGACCCCATTTGGACTCCAGTACCAATGGTGTCCGATCAGCTTTTACCTATTCAAGAGGAGATAAATGCTCTTTGCGAAAAAGGCGCTGTGCAATCAGTGCAAAATCAGCCCAGCCCAGGCTTTTATTCGATCATGTTCCTGGTAGCCAAGCACACTGGTGACTCTCTCCATATCCATCAAGTGAATCACACATCCATCTATGCATCCACCCACTCATCAATCTATCCACCCATTCATCCATCCACCCATTCATCCATCCATCCATGCATCTATCCATCCATCCATCCATCCATCCACCCACTCATCAATCTATCCACCCATTCATCCATCCACCCATTCATCCCATCCATCCATCCATCTATCCATCCATCCACCCATCCATCCATCTATCCATCCACCCACCCACCCACCCACCCACCCATCCATCCATCCATCCATCCATCCACTCACCCATCCTGCATCTACCCATCCATCCATCCATCTCTCCATGCGCCCACTCACCCACCCACCCATCCATCCACCACATACCCACCCACCCACCCACCCACCCACCCACCCATCTATCCATCCATCCATCCATTCATCCATTCATCCATCCATGATGCTGAAATTTGGTTACGGAAATGTTTTATTTAATTATATTTTTATAATAATTTATTCTTGCAGTTGTCAACAAGACATTGACAATGTGACCCGGTGCTACTCAGAGTGCAGTCGAACAGATAAGTTTCTAATGCTATGTTACAGTATGCTATGAAGATATTAATTCTCCCAACCATTTTTTTGGTTCAAGAAAATGTACACTTGCACACCAAGAGATTTAAAAAAAAAAATTCATCATTAGAATGGCTGGCAAAGTTATCAAGCCATTCATTCCAGTGGGAAACCTTAAAAAAGGTGATCTTCTCAGCCTGCAAATGGTCATTTCTCAAGACTACAGCTGAAGCTGATTTTGGCCGATATGAGTTTTAACGGGTTAATGGTCAATACTTGTCAAGAAAGTATTTTGCTTAGTGATTGTCCATTTAAGGCTAAGCGAGGAGGCTTTTAAAAAGATTATAACAGGAATGTCCAATTATAAATTTTTATGTGCCAGCATGAAGTGTGTTCGTATTATTGATGGCGTCTGCCTTGTCTGTCCATCCATCCATCCTTCTGTTTGTCTTGCCATCTGTCCATCCACCCATCTGTCCGTTCATCTGTTTCAGTTCCGGGCCATATCTAGGAAAGTTCTTAACCTACGCTCACAGTTTTTTGTCGTTGCATAGATTAGGGATATAAGACATGTCATGATTTAATTTAGGCAAATTCAGTCCTTACATGCCAGAGTTTTCACCCTTGAAAGCCATCTGTCCATCTGTTTCATGTCCGGGCCATATCTCGGAAAGTTTTTAACTTACGTTCACAGTTTTTTTCTCAGCGAATAGATTTGGCATACGCGACATGTCATGATTTAATTTAGGCAATATCTGTCCTTAATCGGCAAACAGTTCTCTCCCTTGATAGACTAAACTTTGTTAGAATTTTCGTGTCCGAGCCATATCTCAGAAACTTCTTAAACTATACTTGCAATTTTTGTTCTGGCAGTGCAGAAAATCCTTTTATTCTAGACCTCCTATACATACTATGTGCAAAATTCTACCTATTATTTTAAAAACTTATACACTGGCAACAATTTGGCATGCTATTATGTGATGGTGCTATCGGACGGTGTAGACTGGCAAGCAGACAGGAGGGTGGCAGAGTGGGTTCCGGATGATATCTTCATTACCATCATGGGTTGATTGGACTAGGTCGGGGGAAGAAGGCTATCAAAATCTACAACGATTCAAAATCCATGATGGCCACCAGCCACCAGTTGATATCTTGAAAATTGGCTTCTGGATGATAACGGAGCTACCATTTCAATCGGATACCTTTGAAACTTCATAGGTTGATTGAACTCGATCTGAGGGAGATACTCATCTAAATCAATGATGATCCGAAATCCTTGATGTCCAATGGCCTTCATCTTGAAAATAAGTTTTCGAGTGATAACTCTTACTACGATGTGTCTGAATGGTTTCTTGTGACATTATATATAAAGGTCCTCAAGCAAGCTATAATCAATCCGCTGCTTAAAAAACAAGGTCTTGATCAAGACGTATTAAAGAACTATAGACCCGTGTCTAACCTGCCGTTTATCTCAAAACTTGTTGAAAGGGCCGTATGTAAACAAATATCTGTACACTTGAATTCACACGAGCTACATGAGCCTTTCCAATCTGCTTATAGACAGAGTCATAGCACGGAGACAGCGTTATTAAGAGTGATAAACGATATTCGAAGTGGTATCGATATGGGTAATGTCTCATTACTAATTCTACTTGACCTCAGCGCTGCATTCGATACCATCGACCATGAAAACCTACTCTCTAAACTAAGTCGTGCATTCGGTGTCAAAGGTCCTGCATTAGATTGGTTTCATTCATACTTGACTGATAGATGTCAATCAGTATACATAGATGGAACCCCTTCGGAATCAATCCAGCTTACGTGCGGCGTACCACAAGGGTCTATACTGGGCCCCGTTCTATTCACCCTGTACACTCGACAACTAGGTTCAGTAATCGAAAAACATAATATCAAAAGACACCTTTACGCAGATGATACTCAACTAATCAACAATTTTACGCCATCCACATCCACTGCAACTATCGCTTCCAATCAAATAACAAACTGTTGCTCCGATATTAAATTATGGATGACCTCTAACATGTTGATGTTGAATGATGATAAAACCGAAGCGATGTTGATTGGGCCAGCAATTCGGCGTGCCAAAACAGAGTTATCTGTGATTACCATCGGCTCAGCTCAAATTCCCTTGGTAGACACTGTTAAGGACTTGGGTGTCATGTTAGACAATGAACTTAGTATGGAACATCATGTCCGTTATCTGCGTAAGGTGTGTTTTATGCAGCTGCGGAATATATCAAACATCAGAAAATACATAACTCGCGAAGCTGCTATTATGCTGGTACTAACATTAATTATCTCAAGGTTAGACTATTGTAACAGTCTGTTTATAGGCGCCTCAAAAGATGCTATGCGCAAACTCCAAGCAATTCAGAATGCAGCCGCTAGAGTTGTTTCCCTAAAGCGTAAGAGTGATCATATCAGTCCCATTCTCCAAGATCTTCACTGGCTTCCAATAGAACAGAGAATACGCTTCAAAGTCCTCTGCCTAACATATCAATGTATCATATCTACAGCACCAACCTACCTTTCAGAACTGCTAGAAACGTACACGCCAAGCAGGCCACTTAGATCTGCAAATCTAAACCTGCTTAAAATTCCGAAAGTTAAATCAAAAACCTATGGTCACAGAACATTTGCTTTTGTTGCTTCTACAGAATGGAATGATCTTCCAGCTAGTCTTAAATCTTCATCCACTCTAGCTATATTTAAATCAAATCTTAAAACGTTTTTGTTCCGTCAGGCATATCCAACTGTATGATCATTTTATTTTATTATTGTAAGTGCTTAGAGCACGCAATATTTGCGTGGAATTATAGCACACTATAAATATCCTATTATTATTATTATTATTATTATTATATATATATATATATATATATATATATATATATATATATATATATATATATATATATATATATATATATATATATATATATAAAGGCATGCTATATGCTATCTTCTGACAGCTCTTGTATTTTGGTTTATTATCCCCCTGGTGTATTATGCTCTCTTTGCAGAGCTCTTCTTAAATAATTAGATTTCATGTTTACCATTCTCACAATCAAGCTTTTGAATGCAAAGCTGATATGGACGTTATGTTTGTTCTAATATGTATTCTTACAAATATATATATACCAACTAAATGATCACCTGCTTCTGCAGAGGTTGTGACGATTGTTCATTTGTAGAATGACACTTGAGAACCAATCCAGTCATTCCAATTTGGTAAATTAAAAAAAAAAAAATTCAATGTCAGTTGGTCGGTTGGTCGATCGGTCAGTCGGTCGGTCTTTGACTCTCTGTCAAATTTGTGGCATTTTTGACAAAGCTGCCTAAATTGCATCAATAACGCATTGCATGCATTAAAAAGATTCACACAGAGCTCACCGTGCAGGCCACGCCTATAGTATATATAGGCTGGATTTTGAAAACAATTTGATTCAATGTCATTGTTGTCTAAACTCAGTGTTATTTTTAATAGAAAAGGATACATTTCTATGAGCATATATTTTCTTGAGACTCACAACTAGTATAAATCAATCTACCTGTCAGTCAGTTTGTCTGTCAAATCTTTTGGATATTAACTTTGAACCCTGAATTCCCAGAATCTCATTTTCAAGGTAAGCTGTTGAATATTTTGAAGCTAATGTGACAGAAACCTGTTGCTGCATAATGCTGCCATTGGCAGCAACAGCTCTCAGGCAAGTTGGCTTCAAGATATATAGCAGAAAAGTTCATGTATTGTAAAAGATTTTTCCGATTTTGTCATTCGGTTCCAAAGAGTTTATAATAGCCTTCACACCTTTGTTTACATAAAATTAGAGTAGGCTTATTTGCATAACAATTACATTTACCCGCATGTTTTGCCATTTTGTTTCTACCTCAGTGCCAGAAGCATTATTCCATAGACCGTGTGTTGAATACAAACCTACTGCTGTTAGTCACCTCTGACAACTGCCGATGTGAAAAAGAACCTATGACTATGCCTGTCCAAGAAGTGAAAAATATCCTTTTCATGCACAAGTATTCATAGTTGTTCTGCTCCATTATATTATAGAATGCTGAACACGCAAACCCACCCACACAGTCATTTGGAGGGTGTTCCTAATAATGAGTATTTATTTTATATATCTTACATCAATAGAGGGATTTGACCTGTCACTCACGTATCCGATGTCATAATCAATTACGTCACTAGTTAGCTAACGTCACAATCATAATGACATATGATGATGATTACTGTATTGTGCGACTGTTGTAGTAGAAACATCCTACAGCTGCTATCAGTGTCTTGTCTTCAGCTGAAATCCTTAGCTTCCGCAGGTCCATTCTTGATTTGGGTGTACTGAGTCCCGCTTTCTTACAAGCAGCATCTATGGGAAGGTGGTGTTTAAAAGCTGAATTGATTAGGTGCATGATTGGTTTTGAGATAATTTCACTTGGATATTTGAATACCGGGTAGTTAATTGCTCATGCCATCAGATCCAGATGCACGTCCTTTTTCAGGGCTCTTAAGTACCATCTTAACTTCTGCTGTTCTAATTAGTATTAGTAATGGCCTGGGGTCTCCTGAGAACTGGTGCAAGGGCTCATCATCGTGGTCTGTGAACTGTTCCCTGAACCATTCTCGAAGTGCCTAAGGTTTGCCCTGGTCAGTCCCGATAAAGTGTCCTTCAGAGTTGTGTACAGTGAGTGGTGGTGTGTTAGTCAGTAACTTTCAGGGCTCTGGCTGGCCCAAATTTTTTGTGACAGTCATCCGCAGTGATTTCATCTGCTATGGAGTCTGCTTGTTGTATGGCAAGATCTTTTAAGTGTTCACTGATGTGGTGGAGAATGGTGTTGTGTTCTCAGCATTGTTTGGTGTGGTCTTCACTGTGGTCACTTTGATAGATGCGCAGCCATAACGCTTTCTGCTCTGTTGATAGTTTCATTACTACAGGGTCATTAGTATACCTACCCCATGATGCAGTGTGTCGCAATGTCAGCATTACTGCAAAGCAGCGATCCCATGATTGTACTTTTCCTTCATGGTTGGCCGCCATGAAGTGGATTGTCATTTTTTTTAGTTTCATGCTTAGCAGATAGGTATATGTGGGTGAACTCTGTTTTGGATTCATTCATTAAAGAGATTCTCAGTTTTTAGTTTACCTGCAGCTATTGATAGAAGTTCGTCAAGGGGTTTCTTTTCCTTAACTATGAAGTCCACATCGTCGGCATATTTCATCTCTAGCGGCAAGCCTAGTATGGACGCATGGTGTGTGTGTGTGTGCGTGCGTACGTGCGTGCGTGCGTGCGTGCGTGCGTGCGTGCGTGCGTGCGTGCGTGCGTGCGTGCGTGTGTGTGTGTGTGTGTTCATGTGTGTGTGTGTGTGTGCGTGCGTGCGTGCGTGCGTGCGCGTGTGTGTGTGTGTGTGTGTGTGTGTGTGTGTGTGTGTGTGTGTGTGTGTGTGTGTGTGTGTGTGTGCTATGTGGAATTTTCCCCCATGGGGAGGCGATTGATGTCTCAAACTTTACATACTTCACTGACTTGACTCGTACTGCAAGTAGTAGTCACTAGTCATAGCTCATCTTCATTGCAACCTGCCTGGCATATAGACATACGTCACTAGCATTCAAATAGTATATGCCATAGTCAGCAACAGACCCCAGTCAAATTGGCTTTAAAATATCCAATAACTTAATTGTATAGTTACCTTGAAATTTGAATTCTGGGAATTCTGGTTTCAAAATTTCAAATCTGCAAAAAGAGCGTGGAGCTTTGCTAGAAATGGGTGAGGCATAACTAGAAATAAATCACATGATTATGATTGTGACATCAGCTAACTATAGTGACATAATTAATTATGACATCAGATACCTGACTGACAAATCGTATCCCTCCATTGTGACTGGAACTATAAACATCTTTATATGAAACATGGAAATAAAAAAATAGCACAACCTCGAAAATGGATCGCTATTTCCCTAAAAATGTGGCCAGTTAAATTTAATTGAAATTGACTTAGTGATCCATGAGAAGTTATTTAACCCTTTGGTCAAGATTAGTCAAGATTCGCTGATTGAATGTCAATTTGCAGGCCAAAAGAAAAGTATTTTTTTTGACAATTTACCTCTGGACTGACTGGCTCGATTATTGAGCCAATCATCCTGTGATAAATTTTGATATAAAGTCTTGGCCGGAAAATTGACATTTCTAAAGACAACTGCCATTTTTGGCCGGCTTTACCATTAAAGTGTTAAAGGAAAAGTTGATAGAGGAGTGTCCGACCGACCGACCGACCGACCGACCGACCGACCGAGACAGACAGCATTACAGACAGACAGACAGAGACAGACAGCATGACAGACAGACAGACAGCATGACAGACAGCATGAAAGACAGACAGACAGACAGACAGACAGCATGACAGACATACAGACAGACAGACAATGGATCGTCAGCTTGGCATAAGCTCACTTGGCCTTTCAAGCCAGGTGAGATAAAATATCTTATTAGATGGAAATTTATTTGTTGTCCTATGTATTGTGTTCCTTAACATCGCTCACCTAGTGAAGAAAAAGAATGCAGTAAATTACAGGAAGGAATTCATAGACAGCCCTCAGCAGACTGTCCCAGTTATTTACAATTGGAGGTGAGTAACCTGATGCTATGTCATCTTTAGTTAGCCATACCAGCCAGGAAGCTAAGCTTGCTTTTACCCGTACTAGTAAATGCATGCATGCATGAAGCTACACATACATGCACACACAAAGCATGTACATATTCACTCTTGCACGCACGCAGACACCTACACTTGCAGCCATGCACACGGGCACGTTCACATGCACACACACGGACACGCAGACACACACGCATGCATGCCCTCATGCATGCATGCACGAATGCACGCACACACACGTATGCATATATTCACACAGTGGCATGTAAATACGTTGTATACACGTCGACATCAATGTCTGAATAGGTATATAGATTTATTTTTTGCCTTTTCCAGTCATGTGTTTTTTCCACCTGTCCATTCATTCTTGCAGGGTTTTCCTTCACGATGCTTCGAGCTCTACTCCAAAATTATGGCATGTATGATTTCAAAGGGGGTCAAGAATTGACCCACAAGTTTACTGCAAATAAATAACAAATAAGCTATGGTTCTTCGATCTCATCCCAACCTCCTGGTCTGCTGTCTCTTTCTTATTATCATAGAGCTATGGGCAGTCCAAAATTCCTTAAGCTCTCTGGGTTTTTCTGAAAAAATGTAGATTTTTTTAGCAGGCCTCCGTATTTCAAGACATCCTCTCAAATATCCAGATTTCTTTTTAGTAAAACACATTTTTTAGGCAAAGCTTTGAGTAGACATGGTTAAAGTTATCCTGAAGATCGTCTTCTGAGCTGCCATTTTACTTTGATTTTTGTAGCCACTATTATTTGTAACTCTATTGTTCTCGCCGTAGCGCCAAGTCCAGCGTAAAACCATTCCATTCTCATAACACTAATGCTAGTCATTGTACTCTTGCCCTCTGAGCTGAGTTGATCTACCTGTATAATGCTGTAGTAAGCGTGTAGTAGTTCGATTCTAAATGTGTCTCATATTGTAAACATGAAACATGCTAAGCATAGATATTTTGTTATAGCAATTTGACTGATAATTGTTGCTGCCGATAGCATCAACGACATTCCTTCAAATTATATGCAAAATAATCACCAGAAAATGCAAGGTCTACTATCTAACGTTTTGAAAACAATTTGACTGAAAATCATTGGTGCAACAACTTCCAACCAGATTGTTTTCAAAATAATCAGTAGGACTATCAATGTAATAACACATTCTGATGATATTTTGAGCAATTCAATTGACAGTTGTTGCTGACTAAATCAGCAACAACGTTATCAAATTATTCCCAGAATACTCATTGCCAGGTTTTCAAAGTGGTTATCTAACATATCTACGTACAATGCGGTAGACCTCTGTCGTATACATTGTCATTATCAGAAGTGAAATATGTTCAAAACTGCTCAGTCAGTAGCATGTCCCAGCATGACAGCTCATGCACTGATCTAGTTGTCTATGCAAATATATTTCATGACGGTTCTCTATTATGGTTATAACACAGGCCTCGCTAATTGTACAAACATGTATTAGCTAACAATGTTGGCAGCTCGACACTAATTATTCTGAGAAGAATTGGATAACTTTGTTGCTGTCTTAGTCAGCAATGACTGTCAATCAAATTGCTAGAAATATCTTCAGAATGTGTTATTAATCCTGCTGATTATTTTGAGAACAATTTGGTTGAAAGTTGTCGCAGCAACGATTTTCAGTCAAATCATTTTCAAAACATTATCTAGTATTTTCTGCTGCTTATTTAGCAAATAATTTGAAGGAAAGTTGTTGCTGCTATCGCTAGCAATAATTATCAGTCAACTTGTTATAAAAATATCTAGGCTAGCACATTCCACATCTGCCATAGAAAATACACAATTAGAATCGAGCTACTATAAGCTTACTACACGCTATACAGTAGATCCGCTCACCTCAGAGGCCAACAGCACAATGACTAGCATTAGCATTACAGGAATGGTTTTATGCCGAGCATTGGGCGGAGACGAGAACAATAGAATCCCGAATAATGGTGCCTGCAAATATATAAGTAAAATGGCGGCTCAGAAGACGATCGTCATTGAATTTTTCTAAATATTTTCTCATCTTAATGCTTCAGCATAACTTTAAGCTAGTTACATGCAACCTGTTCAAAAGGAAAAATGTTTCAAAACGGTTTGTTAAATCTGCAAACTGAAGTATATTTACGCCTTTGCAATTTGTAATGGACAAGTTATAATTTAAATTGAGGATTTGTATGTATTTCTGCATGCTCACATATGCAAACACTGGAAGAGACAAATCATGGGCTCATGTGCTAGGTCCGAAAAGGGCAAACTACGCACTCACGCGCTCGTACAAACTCATTTTCTGGACAAGCTGGTGGTCCAGAGTCCCTGGTCATGTTGTGTGTCTCCAGTATTTATGTCATTTGGATAGCAAACACCATGCGGAGTAGGATTGAGAACGGAAATTTCTTGGTATTTTTTTTTGGTGCTAATCCAGGCTTTCCAAATATGGGCAATATATCTTTTAAGGACATTAACTGTTGGGTTGATTTCAACCAAACTTGATTGGAAGGATGATATGGAGGTAAGCTTCAGAATTTCTATACAGAAATGTGATAAATTGTTTGGGGGGCTTGTGACCTTGATTTTAACACAATATCTTTTCTTAAGGGACACTAGACTGTAATGGGATACAGAATTTCTAAGCAAAAATTTGATTGGTAATTTGATTAAATTTCTGAAAATGTCTAGTAAATGGCTTAAGAGTACTCATTAACCATTGGGATGATTTCAATTAAACTTAGATTAGCTATGGTATTAGTCTTCAGAACTTCTATGCAGAATATTTGATTGCTTAGTTTTGTCAGTGGTCATCTTGTATTATTTGAATAGAGGCATGAGAGCTGTCAGTCGAGTATCTGACATCATAATCAAATATGTCACATGTTTGCTGATGTAACAATTAAAATGACATAGCTCCGTTATGAAAATCACAAAGTCCACAAATATGTGTATGTGTCTGATGAATTTACAATTTAATAAACATTCTCTTAAATATTTTGAAACTAATTTGACTGGGAGTTGATGCTGTCATAGGCAGCAACAGCCCCTAATCAAATTAGTTTCAAAATATTGAACAACTTGCCTGTATAGTTACCTTGAAATTTAGGTTCTGGGAATTAAGTTTTCACAATTTCAAATAGGTTTCCAGGCTTTGGCCAAATATTGCTATTCCATGTGAGCACTACAGGACACGTGTGCCTCTTGTTATTACCGTTATTGACTTTAAGGGTATTGCATTCGGGTCTGTCTGTGCCTACCTGCCTACCCACCTGCCTGCCTGCCTGCCTGCCTGCCTGTATGTCTGCCTGTCTGCCTGTCTGCATGCCTGTTTGTATGCCTGCCTGCCTATCTGAATTCCTACCTTCCTTCCTTCCTTCCTGCCTGCCTGCCTGCCTGCCTGCCTGCCTGCCTGCCTGCCTGCCTGCCTGCCTGTCTGCCTACCAGTCTGTCTGTCTGCCTACCCGCCTGCCTACCTGCCTGTCCGTTGCTGTATCTAAAAAACTACCTATCTGATTTGGCTCACATTTTAAAATCCTAAGCACATCCCAACAATATGACAAACACGGGAGGGCAGCATTTGCAATCTCTGATTGCTTTTGTTATTGTTATTTTCAGAATAGCACATACTGCAGTGCACATTGCCGCCATTTGTCAAAAATACTCCTCTTTCTTACGATTACAATAAGAGTTTTCATCCTCACTGGCGCCTGACAGCACTTGAGAACATTGTCAAGTACCAGCTGCAGATCATTGAGGGTGCTGAGAATATTTAAACAAATTTACTGGTGCTGTAAAGGCCTGCTGATGCCACACGATGCCTGCATAATTTCAATGTCCTTATGTCAAGGATTATCCTTTGTTTATATAATGTTAGCGCAATCTAGTCACAATATTCATTCCAATAATTTAGCTCAATTGTTGAATCCAGTTTCTCAGTCAATCATATGATGTCATAATCAACTACATGACATATAGGCTGATGTTATAATCAATTATGTCATGAATGACGCAATATAGTCCATCACAAATGCTTAATAATCTAACAACTTGTGCAGATTGTATGTCTACTATTTAATAAACATTCTGTTGAATATTTTGAAACTAATTTGACTCGATGCTGTTGCTGCCATAGGCAGTATCCCAAATTAGTTTCAAAATATTCAACTGCTTACCTATATAGAGTTCTAGAAATTGATACTCAGAGAGTGCAGGGATCGATTGATCTCAACACGGACAAAGCGTGAGTCGGGGTTAGCTAGAGATAGGCGGGGCATAGATAAAACTCGATTTCTCGATCATGGACTATTATACAGCCGTAATTATCTCGCATGCGAAGCAGAAGTGAGACATAATTATCACTTTTCCAGTGGCCTCAACATTACATTTTGCATTAAGCAAACTGCTTTGGCGTATATTTTATGGCTGGTTAAGACTATTGGAACAAAACCTTGGCACATGTATGTCTATGCTGATAGGAATGGACCGTTCCAGTTTTAGTTATGCCCCGCCCATCTCTGGCTAAACTCCACCCACATCTCACTCGTGTTGAGATCGATTGATCTCTGAACACCCTGACTACTGACTATCAACTTCCAAAAAGTTACAGAGGTAAGCTGTTGAATATTTTGAAACTAATTTGACTGGATGCTGTTGCTGCCTATGGCAGCAACAGCGCCCAGTCAAATTAGTTTCAAAATAATCAACAGCATGTTTATTAAATAGCAAAGAATTACAGAGACATACAATTTATACAACGTGTCGGACTCTGAGATTTGATGACGGTCTATAGAAAACCCTTTGTGACATAATGATTATGATGTCATCATACACATGATTATCTGATTATGACATCATACGAGGTCAGCTGATGGATGGATACTATGGAAAGTTGAATTGGCCTGCTCACACGAAGGTGTAATGGTGGGTCAGCATACCTCTAGTCGGACGCTCGCCCGTGTCATCAATGACTGACTTGGCCATACTTCTAGTATAATATTTTTATGTGGACTCGAGCATCTCTCTGAAACAAAATTTTTTTTGTCTCTTGCAGCATTCCCTTCCTTTATGATGGCCTCGCCCAGCTTGAACATCACAATGTCCGACTCGTGGTTCCTAACTGAAATGGTAAATTGACTAATGTTGCGTAGGTTTATCCGGGCGCTAACCTCTCACCTAACCCTAACAGGCTAACAATGTGTTAGGGGTTAGTAAACAGTTGCAACGGTAAACGTTTCCTAGTCTGTAGAGCCGTCACTGCTCAATGACAAGTCACGGGGTAGCCTCAAGTTATGGAGTGAACAAGATGTGGTGTCTCAGAAAACGTCGGTAGACTTCGCTATAAGCTTTTCACTGGCTTTCCTCCTTGAATGCTCAATCACATACAGATTCACTCCTTCACACGTGTGCACATTGTCACTACCATATGCGCAACACACACAGACAATGATGACTAAATAACGCAGATAGTGGGGCGGATATGTAACAAATTTGAGGTAAGATGTTCCATTCTGGCAGAAAGCATGGAATTTGGCAAATAGGTGGTTTAAGGTATGCTGAACATAATTAGATGCGGTGCCACGTGATTCTACCAAGGGAACCCATTCAAAATGGCAGATTCAAAATGGCCACCTTCCCAGCAGAAAATCTGCATTACTGAAGTTCTAGATGGAGTAGAGGGCTGGAATTGATGTCAAATTAAGGGTTTCTTGGGTCACTGGTTATGATTTTACCCATTACAATACTCTAAATAGATATTTATTATTATTGTTGTTGTTGTTGCTGTTGTCGTTGTCGTTTGTCGTCATCGTCATTGTTGTTGTAACATTTGTAAATTAGAAGTATTATTGCTAAACATTTGTACGCACATGTTCCGGGTGGAACATTTTAGAAACAAGTTTTCGCTACTCAAAACAAAAGTTCATTACTCAGAAAACGGCTCACAGGTTCTCAGCCTTGGCACATGATCAAATCCACGAGCAGCAAAATGCTATTCTGAAGGGCGATGGTGGAATTATCGGAATCACAGAAAATGAAGCTGCTTTGAAATGATGGATGGTGTCAGGCCCAGAAATAGGAAGGATGATCAGCGAGTACGAAGTGAAACATACACACAGAAATATCAATGATAACTGTCACCATGAGCAGATTCCGAGTAAGTAGAAATTGTTGGCTTTAAACACAATTTGTCTTATTGATGCAATCGAGGAAATGGGAAACCCATTTTTAGATGACAGTTTTGACTTAGTGACTCTAGATACCAAAGTCATTATGTCTGAGTCTGTAGTGAATGCGATCTGAACAGCAGAAGAACTAGGCATTAGACAGTACCACACATTCGTTGCAGATTGACTATCTGCATCGGTATATGACCCAATCCAAAAGAACAATTTGGCTTTGTTCAAATCAAAACAGAGGAAGAGTACCATTATTCTCTAGACTGTACATTTCCTGCCAATCCAGAAACGGAGACCTTGATTCATTCTTTGAGCATGAGAATCATCCATGGCCCCCATCACTTGCTGAGAGCAACGCAATGTGCCAAGGCACCAAATCAGATCTGATGGGATGTTTGGAAGCATTAGTAGCTCGTGAAGCGGATTGTCCAGAGGTTGAAGTGAAGATCTTTGACGAAGCAGCTATGATGCATAATCTAGATCCCAAGAAATCAGATGTGGTTGTGAACACATTTGGAGATTTTGCAGAGCACGTCTTCCTCCCACACATTGCTGGACAACTACAGACGGTTAAAAGATTGGATGTTGTATGGGACGTGTATAAGGTGGGAAGCTTGAAGACACACGCTAGAGAATTATGGGGACATGGTGAAGCTCTTCATGTTGCATTTAGTACAAGACTCCCTCAAAATTGGAAAACTTTCCTACGAGTTGATGCAAACAAAACAGGCCTCTTCACCTTTCTCGCACATACATTGGAGTCATTCGAGCTACCAGAAGGAAAGATACTCATCACAACATGTGAGGAAAACGTGCTGATGAGGCCGGAGCATGACGTCTCACAACTCGCGCCATGCATGCAAGATGAAGCAGATGGTAGAATGTTGCTCCACGCCTTCCATGCATATCACCAAGGTTATTGAACAATAATGATTCATGCTACAGATACAGACGTCGTAGTCCTAGCCATACGGACAGCAAACTTTCTTCATGGATGTGATCTCTGGGTCGCATTTGGCCATGGGAAGACCTTCCGCTATGTGTCAGCTCATGGCATTACAACAGTTTTGGGTGCAAAAGCGTCACAAGGACTGCTATTTATGCATGCTTTCTCTGGGTGTGACACTGTGTCTGCATTTTGTGGGATTGGCAAGAAGACAGCATGGGAAGTTTGGAGGACTTCAGATCTATTCAAGTCACTATTAAGGAGACTGTCTGATGCACCGGCATCTCTGTGTGACAATGACATGGAAACGCTGGAGAGGTTTGTCGTACGAGTGTACAAATGCACATCACCATTGTCAAAGGTTAATGAGGCACGAAAACGGCTTTTTGCTTTTGGCAACAGGGAGCTAGAAAACATTCCTCCGACCAGTGCAGCTCTGCTGCAACACAGTAAACGTGGTGCGTTCCAGGCAGGTCATCTGCACTGGCAGATGCAAATGCTATAAATCAAACTTACCGTGTACACAGTTGTGCTCAGGCAGTGCACAGTGCGTGTGATGTCTGTGAATCATGATTCAACAATCAACAGCATCATGTATAGCCTTGCATACTCTAATAGGATAATTGAATGTATCTATAATGACCATTACTTGGTTCGATATTAAGAAATCAAGTAATTAAAACTATTTCTAGATGCTAAATTGCTTTTGTTCGCAAGAGATGGATCTTTTAGATAACACATCTTAAAGAGCCACCGTCTTTTGACATCAAACACAGGTGGTCGCTATGGAAGGATTGATATTTACATATTTAGAGTATTGTGTGAGTAGAATTATAACGATTGACCCATGAAACCCCTAATTTGACATTAATCCCATCTCTCTACTCCGTCTAGAGCTTGAGTAATGCAAATTTTCCGCTGGGAAGGCGGCCATTTTGAATCCGCCATTTTGAATGGGTTCCCTTAGTAGAATCACGTGGCACCGCATCTAATTATGATCAGGATACCTTAAACCACCTATATGCCAAATTTCATGCTTTCTGCCAGAATGGAACATCTTTTTCACATATCTGCCCTACTAAGAGACTCGGGTGGGCGACTCACTTGGGTCATTCAATGTCTGGAGAGCTGGGGTGGTTAGTCAGCATTTTTACGCTCATCGGTGACTAGTCTCTGTGGCTTTTATGAAGTGATGCCATGTGTACCTAATCTATGTGTGAGACTGTGGAAAATGAATCTATAACACAACACAACCACTGTATCTGAAGAGCTGGAAAGATAGAGATGGTGTTAACAATATGTGGTAACAGTGCGAGACAGTGGTGAAGCAATAGATAATAATATAATTACTGTCTATACAATGCTTTGGCGAACAATGGCAATTGATACAGTATGATAAGCATTAGCAATTATGTAAATTCGCTGATGCAGCGATGCAGTTCACTCTGCTAGAAACTGTGTGGTGTGCTGCTCACATCTGGTGATTGCTATAGTCTAATACTGCTGCTGCCTCGCACACTGTTCTCCGAGTGCGTTTGTCTGTTGACATTTTATTTATGCGCATTACTGACTGTCGACTCGATCTCTCATCTCTGGCTGTAAAACTGCCTGAACATACTCAATGAAAATTTGTATGGCACAATTTTCTATAGCACATTATACTTGATGACAGTCTGGCAGTATTTCTGCTACTCGATCTTCAAAGTTTGTCTTCTCGCTCGTGCATGGCGCTCATGTTACTGCTTGATGTGCCAGCCATGTTCATTGGTGTGGATTCACTGGGTATAATTGTTAACCTTTATTGGTTCTGGCCTTTTCCCATTTAATATTTTATTTGTTCTTCACATATAATACATTGGTCTCTTTATTATCAAACAAACACTGGAATCTTCTTTCTTCATCATTTATTTACAATACTGCATGAATCTGCACGTCTGCATTGACTGCAGATGATATTCTTTTGTTTCTTACCACTGATATTTGAATCGGCTGATTAGCCGACCTACCTAACTCTCACTCTTTCCACCCATGATCCCAGCCCTTTTATACTAGATGATGAGTGTAAGTCACACACACCCTGCTTGACCTATCAGAGCATATGCATTGGATGGTCCAGCAGTTTGTGTCCAGAGTCCAGAGGTGGTCAGCATGAGCACTCCGATAGTCAAGAGGCGAGAATAATAGGTGGTGGTTCAGCTGGTATAACTCGGCACATGTTGGCTTAATTTTCATAATTCCTTCGCATATCGCTTCCTGTTGGTATAGGCTCCACGAAGCTATTTAAAACTAAGCGAACAGGGACTGTGTTCGGAAATTAGGTTTTTCAACATCTCTCCTTGCTTAGGCCTAGTATTAACAGTATGTTGCTGACCACTGGCCCCACACATGCATAACAGTGAACTCTATAACTTTTCGAACTCCTTTGAGCACTGGATGCTGCATAAGCTTATGGGTATGCAGGTCCTAGATACCTGTATTTCCTATCCTTACGAAGTGCTGGGTTGGGAAAGCAGATGCATCGTGTGTCACTGGGTCCATTATTAACCATTTCTTGAACATGACTCTTCCACATGCTGAGAGTCGACTATTAACCACACTGTGGCCGTAGGCCAGCCACGGCATGTCAGAACCTAGGAACACGCCACCGATGCATTCTTTTTGTTACACAGGCCACAAATTCAAAGGTAAATGTCACATTACCTCTGATAGTTTATCAGCAACTAGGTGGACAGATGAGACATTTAATTCCGCAGAATTAATCTTGTTTTATTATCAAACTGATCACAAAAGGCCATTGTTATTGTTTTCCGTTATCGTACGCATAAATTCTTTGTAAATATATACAAAAACATGGGTAGATGTACTTTACATATGAATTGAGCAAGTACATATGCCGCTGAATTCTGACCTCATTTATTACATCCTTACATTGTGACCATAGCATCCATCTTCTTTCCATCAGCTTTTATAAGATGTTTTTGGTTGCACCATATTTCAACAGGTTTAGTTGACACTTTAATACTTAAAATTTTTGTCATAGAAAATGTCCAGTAGCAGACAAAGGGAAGACTATTTTTGAAAATTTAACACTGGAATGTCTGGTGAGCCAGTCATTCCAGTGATAAATTTTCAAAAGTATTCTTCTCTTTGTCTACAAATTGACATAATCCAAGACAACTGCAGAAGCAGTTTTGGACTAATTTGAGTGTTAAAGGGTTTAGCATCAAGATGTGTACAGAAAATATGTTTGCTTAATGAATGCTCATTTGCAGGCCAAGAGATTATTTTTGAAAAGTTACCATTGGAATGATTAGTTTGTTTATTGAGCCCAGTTATTCTAATGGTAAAATTTAAAAAATAATTTTCTCTTGGACTGCAGATGAACATTCCTCTAGACCCCTGCAAAGGCTGGTTTGGCCAATTTGCCCAGTATTAAATGGTCAAGCGTAGCGTAGCACTATGTGTCATCATTGTAATTGGGTGAAAAATACCAAAGAGGCCAACAAAATCATTCTTACTGTTACTTTTCAGGAAATTATAAATATTTCCTTAAAATGCCAAAACATTGTCTATTAATAATGCTTTATCACATTAATGGTTTTAATGAATTATATCAGGGCTTTTAAGTGCCTTTTTTGCATTGGTCATCATTTATCATTGATACAGGATTGGAATGGGCTCTGAGCACCTATGGTTGTTATATAATGTAAATGTTTCCCTACAGTTTCCTCCCAATGCTTTAACATGGGCAGTGATTTGGTATTTAACCCTTTAACACACGTATCAGCCAAAAACGGCTTCTAGTCATATTGAGAAATGTCCATTTGCAGACCAAGAGAAGACTATTTTTGAAAATTTACCATTGGAATGACTGGCTCGATAACCGAGCCAGTCATTCCAGTGATAAATTTTCAAAAAGTCTTCTCTTGGTCTGCAAATGGACATTTTCTATGAGATGAATAAAATTTTCTTGAATAAATTTTACGGTTAAAGGGTTAACACCTGATTTGACTGGCACATTGTTTACACATAGTTTTCCCGCTGGTTTCTTATTCAAATACTTCGCAATTTATCATTGTAATCGAAATTAGGAAATGTGAAAATCAAAAAGCGCCTTTCATGACCTATTTGTTTAATTAATTAATTTCTTACGATTGACCACAGGATAAATTTATGGTTGTACTCATACGCTGTCAGCTTGCAACATCCTGGCATGTGTAGTGCGATACCTGGCCTATACCAGCACTACGAGACTGGAAAGCAATAGGTTGCGAGAACAATAGAACGCAAGAGCCTAGTCAGATTAGCCGATGTAAGATGCGTATTCTGCCGAATATCATGAATTTAATTTGATTAGCAACAGTTTCTGGTTCTTATTGACAAAAGTATTTAAACATTTTCACATTTCTCTTTTCCTAAAAAACAAAAGCTGAGATTGTAGAGTACACGCCTCAGATATATTGCACCATGTCCCACTGTACTCCGATCATGTACTTCAGACAACTCAGAGTAGTCACAGCACATTGTCTAGCACAACACCGCCTTTTATTTATTTATCCACATTTTTAAGCAGTGCCTATGTTACCTATACTCTGCCTAAGACTAAGCATTTATTTATTAATTCTTTTTATAGGACAGAACTTATAAATAAGACCAAGTATAGAGTATATATATATATACCTTTACAGCCTAAATAGCTTTAGTAATTAGATCTATTACAATTACATAGTACAGATATGATGATTTGATGTTATTTGCCTTTTCGATGTTACATGTATATATTTGTGGGAAAATTAACGTTCTTTATTGTGAATTCCACAGGAGCCAGATTTGAAATAAACTGAGTTATTTGAGTAGCAATTGCAATGAAAGTCATTGCTGTCTAATGATTTCCACTGTAATACTGCCGAAATAATCAGCAATATTTGGCTATATAATTGTATGTAGTACAGGGCTTGAAATCAATGTAGGGCTGAGTATAGTAAAATCTTAGATGCGTGAGTACTATCTGGATTGCCCAATGGACCTGTACATTTTTAGCTATGCCCCGCCCATCTCTTGTTAAGCTCCACTCACACCTCGCTGGTGTTGGGATCGATCGACCTCTGAACTCCCTGACTATAAATTTCCAGAAAGCTATACAGGTAAGCTGTTGAATATTTTGCATGTTTATTAAATAGTAGACATACAATTCATACAACGTGTTGGACTATTAAGAGTTAAAGACACACCTAATAGGCTCATTTATGATGTAATGATTATGACATCATCCTACACGCTGCTTAGCTGATTATGATGTCATATGATGTCAAATCATCGATGGATACTCTGAAAAGGTCTATTGTTCGAGTAACCATTTGTATCTTAACCATTTAATAGCCCAAATTTACAATATTTTCTTGTTGAATGTAAATTTGCGGGGGCGAAGTGATGACTACTTTTGGAAATTTAACCCTAGTATGACTGGCTTGATTACTGAGTCAGCGATTCCAGTGGTAAATTTTCAAAAATAGACCATTACGGGCTTAAATATTACATGAACAATATATAATAATCACCCTTATTACCCCTCAGTAATCACATGACTTAATGCTATCATTTGAATGGTTAGATGATTGATGGTCTGTGATTTGGTATTGTCCTCACATGGTGTTATTCAATGAGCAAAGCGACAAGTTTTCGTATCCAGCGCAGGAATTATCAGACGCTATACCGTGCACAGGAGGCATATTTTATCATTACTATACATTTCCATTGTGATAACACACAGCTTGTTTGAGTGAATAGAATCGCTTCTAAGCAACACCTTTTCAGATATTGCATGCTGGGTAAATTTCATGGAAATCAACAAGTATCCCAATATATCATGTAAATGTGTCTCTAGTAATTGGGTCATGAGAACTTTAACTGTGGTTGTCATTTGTTATTAAGCCTTTCAAAGCTGAAATCCTAGTAGATTAATTTAAGTCATACAGAAATAATTTTGAACATTTTGAAAATAATTCGAATGGAAGCCATTACTGTCTGAGGCAGCAATAGCTTCCAGTCAAATTATTTTGAGAGTTTTCAATATTTCATTCAAATATTTCTACAGTTTATCTTAAACCACAATTTTGAGCTTATTTGACTCAGGTTTTTAAATATGTTAATTTTTTTTCTTGGAACCACTGTACGGCTTGACTACGGATCAAATTAATTGCTGTTTGTGTGACAGAAAGACTCACAAAATCTGTCGGTCACTCACTCGCCCAGATGGTTAATTCCAAGCCCTGTAGTATTGTTATGAACAGACGCTAATAATTATTACTAAATAAGGATAAGCTGCTGATTGACCATAGGAAGTAATTATTGGAGAGATACAGAGTATGTAAATATGTATGAAAATATTGTTTTAAATTATATAAGAATAAATTATTTTTTAATTGTACAGTTGAATAAATTAGTTTCATATTTTAACAATTCTCATATATATATTTATGATTATTATTATGAACGAATATTTGATTATGGATTTTAATCAGTATTATTATTACTATAACTGCCATTTATATAGATTACTTAAATCATATCATTACCACTCAATCAAGTCATTTAGTCATCACAATCAGTTGTATAATCATGCTGTTATATTTGATATTGCCATTTTGGTATGAAATCTCTTGTTTGTATTAGATTTGTCTCCCTTTCACCATTTAACGATCAAGCCAGCAAAAAACCCAGTTTCTTCCGATATGTTGATTTGAAGACTAATGAAGGAATCCAGGTTTAGCTATGCTCCGCCCATCTTTAGCTAAGCTCCACACACACTTTGACCATCTTGGGATCAATCGACCCATGACCTCCCCGCCTATCAATTTGCAGAAATCTATACAGGTACACGGTTGAATATTTTGATGGCTATGGCAGCAACAGTACCCAGTCAAATTAGTTTCAAAATATTCAACAGCATGTTTATTGAATAGTAAAGCCATACAATTCGTACAACAACGCTTAGTCCATCATCAATTAAGCATTCGTGACAAACTTAGCAATGTCATTCATGATGTAATTGATTATGACACCATCATACATGTCACATAGTTGATTATGACATCATGTGATTGATGGATAAACTGGAATCCTCCATTGCAAGAGAAGACTATTTTTGAAAATTATGACTGGAAACACAGGCTATAGCCAGTTTTTCTAGTGGTATAGTTTTAAAAATAGTCATCTCTTGGCCTGCAAATGGACATTCACTATGAAAGGTTTTAGAATTTCATGACTGATGTTGATCATTAACCCGTAGCACTCTGATGTCAATATTCTATCTTTTAATGTGTCCATATCAAAGAAACTGATGTAAATTTTTCAACAATTTTGCTGGAAGATGTTGCTGTCTACGACAGCACCATCTTCCACCAAATTTGTTGAAAGATGAACACCAGTTCATCTTTTAATTTAATTTGAAAAAATTAAAATTTTGACACCAGAGTGTTAAGGGTTAAGGGATAAAATATCAGTACATATGCATGTTTGTAGCATTTTACGCTCATTATAACCTCATGTACATGTTAAGTTAATCATCGTGAGTGATCTGTAATGACTAGGGTGGATCATATACGGACGGGCCGGCCTGTCCGTCTGTCAAAGTATCTGTCATAGGCCCGGTTGAGAGTCGGAGAAGACTCAGACTAAGTGCATAATATGATTTACGTTACTGTCTTTGATCCTTAGTTAGTCCTATAGGGATCAAGATTTGTCAAGAGAACACTTTTTGAAGATTTATCACTAGAATGACTGGCTCGGGTTTTTTTTAGCTTAAGCCATTACTGTGGTAAATTTTCAAAAATAATCGCTTGGCCTCCAAATGGGATAATCTAATTGATATTGTACGTATGATGATTTAATGAGAATCGATTTGAAGAATTTTGAGGTCATTACCATGCTTTGACTGACTTGTAAGCACCTATTATTCAAATTTTTTAATTTTCTTAATTTCAAACCAGCAGAACTGATTCACTGTTTTATAAATATTTCTCTGAATTTTGTTAAAATGTTATGATTTAAACTTAAAGTTGTTGTGAATTTAGAAAGAATTATTACTTCCTAGACACATGTACACATGTATATGAAAATAATTTGAGATATTTGTTTTGCCGCAATATGACCAATGTATGACCTTTATTGTCAGCGACTAAATTGAATGGAGGAATCCAGTTTTAGCTAAGCTCCATCCACACTTCGATGTGTTGGGAACGATCGATCCCTGAACTACCTGACTATCAATTTACAAAAAACTATATGGGTAAGCAGTTTAATATTTTGAAACTAATTTTACTGGTGTTGTTGCTGCCTATGGCAGCAACATCGCCCAGTCAAATTAATTTCAAAATATTCAATAGCATGTTTATAAAATAGTAAAGACATGCAAATCATACAACTCTTTAGTCCATCATCAATTATGAGTACATGACAAACTTAATTACGTCATCGATTATGACACCATCCTACACTTCACGTAGTTGATTATGATGTGATATGATTGATTTATAAACTGGAAAGGTCAATTAGTGTCGATCGACCATCATTAGCCATTGTTTTTCTAAGCAAAACAAATTGATGTATAGGTCTCTATATGATCATGTGACTGATAAAAATGTCACTATCCATATCAGTAATTGATCCGAATGCCTACTCAGGAATAATATGACTGCTATGATGTCAGTGATTGGTTGAACAATAAGAATGGTCATCATTCCCAGCATGTGGAGCGATTTTAAGTAATTTCGATCACTCACTGGGTGTGATTTATTTTGAAAATATCTACCATTGCAGACATTTTTGTCTAGTCACTTTAATTGCGGTCATATGTGACCAATATCACCAGTCATTTGCAAAAAAGTTGGCCATATGTGCGCTAGGTATTAGTTACAAAGTTTGTAATTTCCTTAATGTATCTTGATCTGTAGTCCTGCGGTAGACAAGCCTGTTGATAGTGCACATGTCAAATGTGCTCACTAATTTGTGAAATATAACTTATTTGCTATGATATATAGCATTTAGTTTGAAATAATGAGCATTCTTTAACCCTTTCATGCCTAAATTTGGTCACACAAATCTAACTATTTGCTTATTGAATGCCCATTTGTAGGTCAAGAGACTATTTTTGAAAATTTTTCATTGAAATGTCTGGATCGGTTACTGAGCCAGTCATTCCAGTGGTAAATTTTCTAAAATAGTCTTCTCTTGTCCTGTAAATGGACATTCTCCCAAAACCACTGTAGAGGCCTGTTTTGGCTGACTTCGCCATGAAAGGATTAAGACTATGCTCTTAGACAACCATCTACAGTACAGTTCATTTAAATTACATTTCCCAAACAACAACTTTGAATATGAAACAAGTAAGATACGTTTTGTTGAATATTTTGAATGTAATTAAATTGGAAGAGATTGCTGCACTTCCAATCCAATTACCCTTATTTCCTGTGTATAAGACTCAGTTTTACAAGTTCTATGGATGGGTGGGTGGGGGAGGAGAGAGTGAATGGGGGGGGGGGCATCCTATATGAGTAGAAATTGATTGGATAATTCTCTTAGCACAGCAGCTAATAGAAGCCGATAAACATGTTAGCTACCAGTTTTTGTTCGCTTTAAAATTTAAATTCCACAGCATTTTATACACACGTATAGGACTTTTTTGGACAGATTTGTCAAGTTGTGCCTGCGTCCTATACAGGGGGTAGCCCCTATACGGAAAATAATGGGAATGTTCAAAATATTCAACAGTACGTTGTATTTTGTTTTGGAAACATAACAAGTTATTTCTGAGATGTACTGTAGTTTTGACTATATTAGTAGCTTTCAGATTTAATCACAAATGGCCATAATATTACACTGTTGGATTTCACTAGTTATGACTTGCCACAACTATCTGTGATGAGGGAAAATAAATTGGCAGCCATTTACAAATATTTTTGCACCATTAAAACAATTTTTGTTGTATATTTTCCAATATGGTATTAAAATTAGCATAAACATGTTTTGTTTACAAACGTTACGGCCAAGTTTATGGCTGTATTATGTTAATAGTTTATTGGCCTCCAGACAGGTAAGCTATCACCTGTGACACGCTATACAAGAACACAATATTCCCAGTCATTGCAGTGGTAAATTTTCAAAAATAGTTTTCTCTTGGCCTGAAAATATAATTTCTCGAGACCACTGCAGAAGCTATTTTTGTCCATCTGGACCATTAACATTTTAATGGTCAAGCTGACCAAAACTAGCCTCTGCAGTGGTCTCGAGGAATGTCCATCTGCAGGCCTAAAGAACTCATTTAAATTTATCCCTGGAATGACTGGCTCGGTAATTGAGCCGGGTCATTTCAGTGGTAAACTTTATAAAATAGTTTTCTTATTGGCCTGCAAATGGACAGTCAATAAGGAAATATTTTTTAAACCAAGTTTGACCATTAACCCTTTCACGACGAAGCGGGCCAAAACCGGCCTCTTTAGTGGTCCTGGGGAATGTCCATTTGCAGGCCAAGAAGATAACCGAGCCAGTCATTCCAGTGGTAAATTTTCAAAAAGTCTTCTCTTGGCCTGGTAATGGGCATTCACTAAGTAAATATTACAATTTTTTAAAACAAATTTAGTCATTAAAGGGTTAAATTATTTAACTTAACCCTTTAAGGGTCAAACCAGCCAAAACTGGGCTCTGCAGTGGTCTTGAGAAGTGTCCATTTGTAGGCCAAGCGAAGAGGATTCTTAATTTTACCACTGGAATTACTGGCTCGATAACCATTCAAGTGGTAAATTGTCAAAAATCCTCTTCTCTAACCCCTACAAGTTGACATTGACTAATCAAAAATGTCAATTTTTTTTACAAATATTAATACATAGGGCCAATACAATACCACCGAATTGATGAACTGTTTATTTTCCCCAGTTTTGTCGTAAATTATAAAATCCTAAATAATAAGCTCACATATACACACTTAGCACACGCATGCACGAACACACACACACACACACACACACACAGCTTTTAGTTAGTAGTCTATTTCAGTATTATGAAATGGGCTTCCCAGATACCACTAGGTGTGATAGTCAATAGTCATTCTGTGATGGTCAATTCCCATAGTTTAATTATTGGAGCACATTATGTTGCTATGAAGTGCCTTGGTATGGCCAAATTGTCAAAGAAAATGTAGAACATGGTTGTACAGACCTATCAGTAACTCCGTGTTGGCTTAGCTGCTTTGTTAACTGTAAAGTTAGGTGTTTTAATTATTGAAATGGTCAAGACATCCACAAATGGCTTCTGCACTGGGCTGGTGAAATGTCCATTTGCCGGCTAAGAGTAAGACAAGACTACTTGAAAATTTACCGCTGAAATAGCTGCAGTGATAACTGAGCCAATCATACAAGCAGTAAATCTTTTTTTTAAATCAGTCTTAGCCTGCACATGGACATTAGAGAGTAAAACTAGATTTGATTGACCAACCAATCTTGATCATTAAGGGATTAAGATATGACCACCTCCTGCTGGGCAGTGTATAAAATGTAGCCTCTCACAATTTTATAATTTAGGATTCTAGCATTCCAATGTGTTACTCATTTGACCCTTTAATTGTCACCAATGATTAGGAAAATTGACATCATGGCCTGCTAAAGGTCCATTTGCATGCCAAGAAACAATTTTTTTTAAATTTATCATTGGAATGGCTGGCTTGGTTATCAATAAAGCCATTTCAGCGGTAAATTTTCTACATATTTCAGGGTCACCTAGTCATTCATTCCAGATTGTATTTTATACATTATGTTATGCCAAACCCGAGTAACTGCAGATAATGTGCGTGTGTGTGTGTGTGTGGCTGGCTGGTTTATTGCAGACATGTACACAGATAGAATTACTTAATAAATAAGGTAGGTATTCATCTGTGTAACTATCCATCAATATATGCATGAATTTGTGTATGATTTGATTCTGAACGTAACCCACTAGATTGTACAAAACCCTTTAAATATTAGCTAGTGTTATTACCTTTAAATATTTTAATTTGTCACAAACTTAATTTCCTCAGAAATAAATTGGTGTCATATGACCAGTGTATTGTAGTGTGGTGGCATCTGGGCACGCCCTAATAATGTGAAATGTTCTAGTCTCGCTATCGAGGGTTATTTGTTCATGAGCTAGTCCAGTTGCTATTATAGTCCTGGCACTTTGACTGAGGGGTCTTCCAGCACACCAGGCAGTGAGTCACACAGCTCGTCTACTACTCCAAAGATTGGCACAGTTTCTCCCGCCATCGCAGTCATCAACAGATCAGTACCAATCCATCCCTGTTCATTGTTAAATAATTTTTGGACCAGTTCCAAGACTGCTGACTGTCCACTGAATCTATCAAGGAGGGAAGCAGTTTGTCAGAACCTTGGTCTAACCATCAGTGCTGTATGTTAGCTTGATAATAACAATATATCTAAGTACTGAATAAATGCCTGACGCCTGGTCTCTCTATGTCAGATGCAAAAGTCTGAATGATCTGAGGTGTGTTTGTTTGCTCCTTTTATACTTTTTGGTGGGGTGCCCGGATGTAGTCATGTGATTTACCATATATGGGCATGGTTGGTGTCCAGTGATCACGTGACAGGGTGTGTTGGTGTTTCTTGGTGGGGTAGGGTAGTTGGCAGTATGGGTTATGGGGTGGCGGTTTTGGACTGGTGGTTTTTGGCAGTACCTGCCAGTATTGTGCTGACGGTACTGACTGTATGTTATATTGACACCTCATGGAGTCAACAACCTCTTCCAGCTCTATTTTTAGGTGATGGCAGTCGCTCATGTTCACTCCCTTCTAATGCTATCCAATGTCCTAATTCCTGGGCTACTTTACGCAACTTAGTCACAAGTTACTCTCTGACTTGCTATAGCTTGGAATGGTGGGTATTCAATATTCCCTTTCTATTCTATTCAGTCGTGTTCTTAGTGACCCAGACTCTTTCTACCATCAAGCTAATGTTATTTGTTGTTTATCTGGCATGCTATTCTAATTCCCTATCCAAGTCACACGAAGTCTCACTATTCATGGTTATCTACACATTCTAAACTTACTATGACAATCTTTATTCACCTGTTTCTATATCATTTCGTCTAAATCTACTCTATACATAATCATTACAGGCTAACTGAATGCCAGCAAGGTTGCTGTATCTGCAAGGTTTATTGTGTCAATAGATACAGACCTGTGACTGCTGCCATTGGTAGCAACAGCTCCCAGTTAAATTAGTTTCAATATGTTCAACAGAATGTTTATTAAATTATAAATTCATCAAATACATTGAATTTGTACACTTTGTGACAGACTTTTGATTTTCATGATGTCATTTTGGTTGTGACGTCAGCTAACATTTGACTTGTTTGATTATGACATCAGATACTTGATTGACAGATCTGATTCCGTTATAAACTGCTGCAATGTCACCAACATAACATTATTTACTCTCCGATCAGGATGGTTTTCCAGTAAGTGTCAGTGAAGTTTTCCTCTGGAAAATGGTGATAGTATGTATGAAGTCGAAAATTGTTATTATTGCTGTATATTTTGCATTGCAGAGCATCTTGTAACTATAACCATTCTTGGTGAACTGTCCAGGCTGTCATCTCTAACTCTCAGCAACGTGCCCGGTACTTATTATTACAACAGTACACTATTTTATTTATTATTTACCATCACCTACCATCACCAATCAATCAGGACATATCACTGAGATCAGAGATGACAACTGCAACTTAGTGTTAGTGCACGCCGCCAACCGTGCCGCTCAGCCGTAGCCGCCATCAGGTAGAGATCACGGTGAGACGCTATCATCCGCACGCTTTAGTCTTGAGCCTACATGTCTGATCCTATCATATCGTATTCACAACTGATCTGAAACAGGACCTGATACTCAGCATGAGTTCTTTTACATCCCCATGGCACAGACACCACACGAGACGGGACCAACAGATTTACGTACCCTCCGAAGGACATGGGACTGCGCAGGTTTTTACACCTATCCACATGTCTGAGTGCGGGATCGAACCTGTAACATGTATTCGATTCTTGCGGCAGAGGTGAACGTTCTAGACCGTTGAGCTACGCAGGCCATCTAGAAATCAAAACTTTTCCTGGGCTATACCACCAGATCTCCCTAGTACAACTGGCAGTGCGCTATACCACCAGATCTCCCTAGTACAACCGCCAGTGCGCTATTGGTGCTGGCATGGTGCCTTCAATAAAGGCAACTTGTGACTTGAAAACTTATAAATGTCAGTGAAAGGTCTGAAATATCAAGGGATACTCTAACATCCCTAAGAACCCTGATCAATGCTAAACAAATATTCAAGTAATTCCAAGCTTCTCTTGACCAGCTGCCATTTTCTTCGATCATGATGACCTTTGACCTTTTGATCCACAAAATCAAGATCTATGTTTTCTCAGGGGCACAAAGCCAACCTCCCAGTTTGGTGAACATCATCCCCCCCCCATTACACAGACAAGGTGAATACAATGATCTCATGACACCTTGTAGCAAGAGTACTAAACTCATGTCATTTTCTCCACAGCGAGATATTTACCTGCCACAGAATCATTGCCTACTTAACTTTATCACTATATTATCATGCCATTTAAATTTGACCAATAGACAGTTGAGTGGCACGGATGTTCATTCATATCTATGGTACTTTACTTCAGAACCATTGCTTACAGAATCCTCACTGAAACAGCTTCTGCAACAGGTCTTGGTTACTGCCGATTTGTGGGCCAAAATGACTATTTTAAAAACATTACCACTGGAATCACTAGCTCAATATGAACAGGCCAGCCATTCTAGTGGTAAATTGTCAAATATTTTATTCTTTTGGACTGCAAATGTACAATTACTATGTAGAACCATGTGATTTTCATGACCAATCTTGACTATTAAAACATTAAGTAAGATATATTTCCCTTCTAGTCATATTCCAGACTAATTTGTTATATAATATTAAATATGATTACAGATATATCATTAATATATCTATATTGTTTTATTAACCCTTTAATGGTCAAGACGGCCAAAACTGGCCTCTGCAGTCATCTTGAGGAATGTCCCTTTACAGGCCAAGAGAAAATTCTTGAAAATTTACCACTGGAGTGACTGGCTCGATAACCGAGCCAGTCATTCCAATGGTAAATTTTCAAAAAATTTCTTCTCAGCCTGTAAATGGACATTTATTAAGCACAATTTTCAATTTTTTAAATAAATCCTGACCAATAAAGGGTTAAATGTGCATTAATTTACCATTGTCTTATGATCCAAATTTACTGTTAATTATTGTATAACAGTTTTTATGTTAAAAAACGACAATAAAGTTTGTTTGGTATTTTTGCATAACGTGTTTGTATTCATTTTTATATCCGACATGTCACTCAACTATCTTGTTAAATGACGTCACAATCAAAATGATGTATGTCTGTCACAAAACTAAGTCTGTCACGAAAGTGTACAAATTCCACATCTGGTGAATTTGCAATAGGTACAACTTAAATTAGTTTCAAAATATTCCAACAGCTTCCCTATATGGTTTAGTATTACCTTGAAATTTCAGTTTTCAAAGTTTTAAATCGATTCCAACATGCATAAAAAGTGGACGGAGCTTGGCTAGAAATTGGTGTGGTATAGCTAGAAATTGGCGTGGTATAGCTAGAAATTGGCGTGGTATAGCTAGAAATTGCCATGGTATAGCTAGAAATGGAACCCGCTATACTTATAAGTCAAAACAGAACTCATGAGTGGTATGTATTAAAGCCGGCATGACACGTTAAAGTAGTCAAGCCTAGGCATCAGCGGGGCCAACACATGTCCGCTTTTCGGTAACTTGCTATTAGGATACCGGGTATTGATACCGTAAAAGTTATCCGACTAATCTCTCTAACCCGAGTATATAAACATTTGCTCAATATATCGATCCTCTCATTCAGCCAGGAAATCGTTGCATGAGTTTTATGCAACAGTTAAACAAGAGACTGTGATTACTGTGCTTTGATTGTCAGCACGTCGCTCACACCGGCTGATTGAATGAGATGTTTAACTGTCCGCCTGCTTCAAGCCACCAGACGATCATTTCAATGGGCAATAACTCTGGACTTGTTGAATAATTTGTGAACATTTTGACTGAAAGTTAACATTTTGACTGAAGGTTGTTGGTGGCTAATCCACTAACAACTTTCAGTCAAATTGTTCTCAAAATATTCTCCATATATCTAAAGTTAAATTCCAGGAAAATTGTAGTCTGCATAAATTTAGCAAGCAGACAATTAATGTATTGGTCGACTGTTTTATATCAGGCTAAAAGAGATTATTATTAATACCCAAAATCCTAATGGCGAGTTACCCACTATATTAACAATATTGCCTTGGGCTGACTATTTTAACATGTCATGGCAGCTTTAAGACAAACTTTATGAAGTAGGCCAGAGCTTGAACACAAATGTGCTTCATCAGGTGTCTTCATGAGTGAAAGCGTGCCGTAATTTTCTTCATCATTTAACTGTCTGACTGCTGCAAGCCACCAGACAATAATTTGGACCTGCAGAATATTTTGAAAGCAATTTGACTGCATGTTGTTGGTGGTTTAGCCACCAACAACCTTCAGTCTAATTGTTTGCAAAATATTCAGTATATCTTGAGTTAAATCCCATGCAAAATGTAGTCTGCAGAAATTCAGTAGGCAGACAATTAATGGTCAAGAACACCTACATTTTTGCTGCGAGAAAATCCATTTGATGACAGAGAATATTTGTGAAAATTTACCATTGGCTGGCTTGATTATCGAGTGTCTTTTCAGTGGTAGATGTTAAAAAATATTAATTCATTGACCTGCAAATTAACATTCCTCAGGATAACTGTTGAAGCCATTCTTTAATGGCTTGACCATTGCAGGACTAACTTAAGTCTCAAAACAGATTTGAATTCTCTTACCAGTTTTCATAGTTCGAAATGAAATCGAACCAGCAATGGTAATTGTATCTCATCTGAATAGTGTTTTACATGATATATCATGTTATGCGCTTAGCTTCCTACACTCAGACCTATACCCTACCATGCTCTAACATACCATATTCTTTCTCTTGTGAGTTCTGTACATTAATATGGATGCTTATAATACCTTAGCTGAAAGCCTGAAACACTCAGGATATCTATCAGGATTACTGCCGCCTTAGTATACTTGTCAATATGGTCAAGATTGCTTAAGAAAATACAAATTTTTGCTTAATAAATATCCATTTGCAGGCCAAGAGAATATTTATGAAAAATGTATCACTCAAATGACTGGCTATGTTAATCCAACCAGGCATTCCAGTAATCAATTAAGTCTCTTGGCTTGTAAACTTATGGATATTTCTCAAGATCTCTGCAGTGACCAGTATTTCCCAACCTGACCATTACATTATTGGACAATAACCTATACACTCAATGTCTAAAACTAAGATTACTCAATAGAAGTGGGTGGGGGTGTTGCAGGTGAATGCGGGTGGTGGTATACATTTTTCAAACACATGACACTTTGTAACCAAATACAAAATACTGTATTTTCAATCTATCAATGGTGTGGTGCTTATACACTTTGTACATTCTCGACAGCATCAGTGAAAACCTGCCATCTCTGTTGCTAAACAATCTCTCATATCTGTTGCTGAACAATCTCTCGTTGAAACTCATAATTTCTTATTATACTCACACACGCACGCACGCACGCACGCACGCACACACACACACACACACGGATACCCGCACCCTATACATGCACAATATATATTAGTACCTAAACCAACCTAATTCATATTATGCAACAAGAGGCCCAAGGGCCTGTGACACTCGCCTGGACCATTAGCATTTGAAACATTTTCATTTAAATATACATGATTCTTTACATTAAAACAGATGGCCACCAGAAAAATTGACCAATCAAAGTTCTGACTAGAGGTTCTAGAGATTACTACCATAAAATACATCTAGTTAAATTTGTTTGAAATATGTCACGCGGCTAAGGAGCAACATTTTGACCATTTACAGTAGATTTTTCATAAAATCTATCAATCGAAATTCTGAAAACATGTTCTACAGCCTATCACCATAGAATGTATCTAGTCAAATTTGGTTGAAATATGTCAAGCACCTAAGGAAGAGTAGCATTTTGACCATTTCCGGTAGATTTTTCATAAAATCTCAAGTTTTCACCCCAAAAATTGACCAATCAAAATTCTGAAAAGATGTTCTAGAGCCTACCACCACAGAATGCATCTAGTCAAATTCTGTTGAAATATGTCTAGCAGCTAAGGAGGAGTAGCATTTTGACCATTTACGGTAGATTTTTCATAAAATCCGATTTTCACCCAAAAAAATTGACTAATCAAAATTCTGAAAACAAGTTCTAGAGCCTACCACCACAGAATGCATATAGTCAAATTTTGTTGAACTATGTCTAGCAGCTAAGGAGGAGTAGCATTTTGCCCATTTCCGGTAGATTTTTCATAAAATCTGATTTTCAGCCAAAAAATTGATCAATCAAAATTCTGAAAAAATCATCTGGAGAGTAGCAGCTTAGGATAATTTCAGCCAAATTTGGTTGAAATCGGTCAAACCGTTAAGGAGAAGAAGCGATTTGACGTACGAACAGACGGCCGCCATGGCATAAGCTCACTTGGCCTTTCAGGCCAGGTGAGCTAATAATGGCTTTGACATTCTAATCAGAAACTTAATATTTACAATAAGACCATAATATCTCTTAGTCCTTTATATTTAACTTTGACTACAGTGCGGTAATTAACACAGATGGCAGGTTTTCTATAAATAGATCACATAAATGCCTAACACTTAATCAGTACAATTTTAATTGGAATACATTTTTTTTAAATCATCATTTAACCAACACCAAAGTATAGAATATTTGAGACATATGCCATAAACACAAAACCTTTGAAATCCTGCAACTCCTCTGCAAATTGGAATTTTGAGCATCTGTGACATTGAAACAAAATCATGTCATGGTTAGTCATACACAGCCAAATTCTGCCTAGCCAGCGCATTGGTGTTAAAAATGGCAATCACTTCCGTCCTTTGGAGCTAATTAACTCTAACAATCATATCAGCCAAAAACATGTTTCTGCAGTAGTCTTGAGAAATGTCTATTTCCAAACCAACACGACTATTTTTTTTTAATGTACCACTGAAATGACTGGCTCAGATATCGAGCCAGTCATTTCAGTGGTACATTAAAGAAAATAGTCTTCTCTTGGTCTGCAAATAGACATTTTCTATGAGAAATTGTACATTTTCTTGAAAGAAATCGAGGGTTAAAGCTGAACTACTGTGTCAGGAATATGCAATACCACCGGATATCAGCTGTCTTGTTATGTTCTGACATTTCTCACTGATTATTAAGTAATACACTTTATACACTCATTTAACACTGTGATGTTTAGATTCAAATAAGGTATGTAGAAATCCCTGATGACATACAACAGCAATTATTGTTTGCCCACCAATTGAAAATTTTCAAATTAAATTAAAAGATGAATTGGTGTTAATTTTTCAACAAACACCAGAGACACAACACCGTCGACCAAAATTGTTTAAAAATAATAGAATATGGCATCCATCAGTATTTTAAAACATCATCCTACAGTATTGCAGGAGTTCCTAGTTTGACTGATGATAAGCAACCCAGATACGTGTTATACGAGATGCCAAATAGGGATGATGGGCCATGGCCAACAACACCTCGCAGTTAAATTAGTTTCAAAATATTCAACCGCTTAGATCGCGATTGAGATTCTGGAAATTTAAGGTTTAGTGTTAATTGGTGTACAAACTGGACAGAGCTGAGCTAGAAACAAATACCACTATTAGATATCGTATCCGTCGCTGATTCATACTGACACGGCTTCAAGTAATAGTGATCATTGCATAGGAAATGGGTGAAGGTCTATTTTGAAAAGGGTAAAGGTGAAATCTGTTGTCAAAATAAAGACCGTGAAAGTTGTTGTTGTCTTAGATGGTAACAGAGCTTGTTAGCATTGTGTTGAAAATGAGCGTAGGTTATAAGTACTACTACAAGGTGTCAATCCAGCAGTTAATTATAAATATCTGGACGTAATTAAGTATTTGTAAGTAATTGAAATATTCCATTACCAAGAAATAAACAGAAATCCTTAGTGAATTAAAATCCCTGTCCTGAAAACAATTCATAAGATACACATATCTATCTGATAAACACCAACTCTCCCTGAATCATATACAGTTGTGAGTACAGGAAAATCTGTTTGTAGGTGGACACTGCATAAGCCTGTAACCCCTTATTGATCAAGAAAATCTTAGTTTTCAATTTCTGAATGTCCATTTGCAGGCCAAGAGATGACTATCTTAGAAAATTTACCAATTGGAATGACTGGCTCGATTACTGAACCAGTCATTCTAGTGGTAAATTTTCTAAAATAGTCATCTCCTGGCCTGCAAATGGACATTTATGAAAACAACTTCTGAGACTGTTTTGACCATTAAAGGGTTAGCAGTTGCCACTTGGGCATCACCTATTTCAAATTATTTGCTACCGTATATAACTTTAAGGGCCAAAGTTTTTCCACAGGATGCGTTGTCTTAAAGAACCACCGCAGTGTAGACCCCACAAGCAGGGGTGCACCTTATAGACAGGTTTGCCTGGATTATTCTGAATACATATATTATATATTACACTATCTACACTAGGTACACATCGCTGAAAGCAGACACTAGCTCCATCATGGATGTGGCAAATAGCAAGGTTAACCCTTTAACACTCAAGCTGACCAACATCGGCTTCTACACTGGTCTTGTGAAATGTCCATTTGCAGACCAAGAGAAGAGTATTTTTTTTTATTTACCACTGGAATCACTGGCTCGATAATCGATCAAGTCATTCTAGTGATTAATTAACAAAAATAATCTCCTGGTCTGAAAATGGATATTTTCTATTTGAAAATTGAAATGTTCTTGAACAAATTTAAGGCTTAAAAGGCATCACAAAATTTACCCTTATCAGAGTGATGTCAAAATGGTAATTGGAGCAGAATCAGATGAAAGGTTCATGCACATTTTGGCAACAGCAATATTGCTAGGAAAATTAAAGCAAATCATGTTAGTTTTCTACATAGATTCTGCCTTGGTAATAGTGATCCAATCTATCACTCAAGTACCTGTGTCATAATGAAATACTTCACATGTTAGCTGATGACATAAGCAAAATGACGTAGCTTCATCACGAAAAGTTAAGTCTGTCATGAAAGTGTATGAATTGTATGTCTTTGATGAATTTACAATTTAACAAACATTCTGTTGTATATTTTGAAACTGATTTGACTGGGAGCTGTTACTACCACAGTCAGCAACAAGCCAAGTCAAATTAGTTTCAAAATATTCAAACAGCTTGCCTTTATAGCTACCTTTAAATTTGGATACTTGAAATCCCGGTTTCAAAGCTTCAAATCGATTGCAACACATCAATGGGAGTGGAGCGTAACTAGAATTAGACGGGGTATAGATAGAAATGGAGCCGTCTATTGCATCGTCATTCGTTATTGCAGTTTGCCTCACATTCAAATTGGTAGTGTGATAAGCTTTCAGCTTTAGCTATCACATGACTTGAAGAATAAGAATAGAAAAATATTAATCTATGACATATAGCAATTGATTTATGTCTTTTTCAAAATTAATCTACATATATTAGATTAGACCAACAATATAAGTTGGTAACCAGGTCATAAGAACGCCACAATTATTAGGCCAGAACATTCTGTATTCAATGGATTAACTGGCTCGATTACCAGTCATTCCAGTGCTAAATTTGATCAAATATTCTCTTTGTCTACATCTCCCAAGATCACCGCGGATGTCATCTTTGGCTAACTTGACCGTTACTACATTAACACTTAAATCCTTTGCATTTGTTCAAGAAAATTTAAATTTTCTTATAGAAAATATCCATTTGCAGACCAAGAGAAGACTATTTTTGAAAATGTACTACTAGAATGACTAGCTCGATTATCGAGCCAGTCATTCCAGTGGTAAATTTTCAAAAATAGTCTTCTCTTGGTCTGCAAATGGACATTTGTCAAGACAACTGCAGAAGCTGTTTTTGGCTGATATGAGTGTTATATATACTCTTCATACAGAACATCCAGGTACAGGTCTTAAAACCGCTTAACACTCGCCAGCCAAAAACGTCTTCTGTAGAGATTTTAACACATGACTATTTACAGACCAAGAGAACTATTTTTGAAATTTTACCACTGGAAAACGTTCTTGCTGGTAGCTGTTGCTGCCTTAGTAACAGCTTTCACAGTAAACACAAGCCATTCTGTTAAATGGTAATGAATTAATAATATGAGAATTCAGTGTGACAAGGTTTGGACAAAAACTGGAATAAACATTGAAATATTCTTTATATTAAAAGAATCCCAGCATGATTAGGCATACCAATTGAGGAAAATAGTACAGATATATATTATAATATGACTTTACTATTCTAATAAAATGCAATGGAAGCACTATAACATTATTCCAATAGGTTATTATGTCTGAATAGTGTGCACTAAAAAATGTACAACTGTTGAATTTGACCTTGAAACACATTCCAAAGCTTGCACATTAGAAGGGTTAGATTTAGCTAGACTAGTTTGCCAGATTTGATCGTGTAGAGTACAGATTATTGTCATGACACAGAATAGGTTCATTGGCTAACGATACGACAATCTATACCAGATTAGAGATGTAACAGTGATTGTTCAATATGGATATTCAGGTTCCACGATTTCGCCTGGTCAATCTAGCTAAGATTGTACTGTCAAAAACCAGTGATAGACCAGCTAGCTGCCTTATTGGGCTAAATTGTTATTATTGCTAAACAACTGATTTTTAATTAGATCATTGGTATTATAACTAGATCAATGGGACCATAACTAGATAAATAGTATAACAACTAAATCATTGGTATTATAACTGTTTCCGAAAAACTTTCACCGAGCTACAAAAAATTTCTTCACAAGCGGTTATATATTACACCTCTGAGTAATCTCCCTTTGCGCATCTAATCCATACACCTGACCTGAGAGACCACCTGCCTTTTGGAGCCAAAAGATGGCGGGTCTTTAAGAAAGGTGGTCATAGGAACAAATGCAGCAACCACACTTAGCCCTTTATCCCGGCCAGACTAAAAATGACAATTAAAGTGTATGTAAGATTCTGTTGAATATTTTGAAACTAACTTGATTGGGAGCTGTTGCTGCCATAGGCAACATTGCTGTCATCAATTATTTATACTTCATAACGTGGTCACCTAAGTCGGGTTTCAGTTTTTAATATAAAAAATAGTATTTATTTTATTTAAAATTGAAAAATATGTGAATATTTGCGTATGCTCTGCAACTAAAATAAACTTCAGGAAAGAAAATTTCTGTGCAACAAACCGACCTCGTTTAGGAGCATCGTTACAATTATAAGCAGATTATTAGAAGCAACTCTTCGCAATCCGAGTCAACAAACATATAATGCAACAAGCGAGCATTAATCACAGCATAGAAGATATGTTATATACTAATTATTACACAATTCAATATAAATTATTAATCACAATATGTAACATTTTTACATTTAAATTAGTAAAAAAAAAGAACTAAAATGGTTGAAGCAAACTTAAAAAATACAAACCGGGAAAAAGGGGTAATTATGCTTGGGCAGATATTTTTCCCGCACATCCTTATTTAACAGTTTAAAAAAATTCAATTCCCTTTCAATTGATCACTGGTGTAGCACATTCCGGAAACAGTGGTGCGGCCTGCAACAGCTTGCAACAACACTGTTTCCAATATGTCTGCGAGTCTTACTAATACTAACTGTAAGAATTAACACTTTGACATTGGTGTGATAAAGGTTAATAAACCACATCCGGTGCCACCCATCCATACTTTAGGATTTGAAATTGTCAAATAAATTTTAATATTTTCTTATTGAATGTCCATTTACAGGCCCAGAGAATACAATTTTGAAAATTTATCACTGGAATGACTAGCTTGGTTATCGAGACAGTCATTCCAGTGGTAAATATTAAACCAGAGGCCCAAGGGGCCTGTGTCGCTCAACTGGAGCACCATCAATTTTTGTCAAAATTGTTGGTGGGTAGTTTAAGTCTTTTAAATGAGTTTATAGACATTTTTGCAAGTGCAATATGGCCGCCAAACACACATTTTGCTTGCCCCATGGCGCCCATGTTTTTTTGATGGATCAACTTCCCGTGAACAAATTTTAATGGCCCAAATTTCGGCCCGATCCCTTCAGCGGTTCTGGAGGAGTAATTTTCGTGAAAACCAGGTCATGCAAGATGGTCGCCGAACCATTTGGTCAATCAAGTCCTCTTGAGCAAACTTGGCTTACCTCTTGGCCTAGATGAAGATTCCCCAAGTGGTTTCTGAGATTTTTAAAGACATTTCCTGAACTTGGTCGAAATCCAAAATGGCCTCTGAGCAAATTGGTCGATCGGGTTCATTTGAACAAACTTGGATGCTTATACCCTAAGGATGCTTCCTGCCAAATATAATTGAAATCGGCCTGGTGGTTCTCAAGAAGATATTTTAAATTTCCCATTGCTTTAGCATGGGAGCTTTTGACGAGAAAATTATCCAAGATGGCCACCAAACCGTTTATCCGACAGTTTTGAAAATTGCAAATTTGAGCTCAGAATACCCAAAAACATATAAAACCAATTTTGGCCTCAAAACCCATCAAATAAAAAAATCCAATATGTCCGCCAAACACGCTACATTTTGATTGGCCCACGGTGGCCATGTTTTTTGACGGATCAACTTTGCTTGAACAAACTTTACTGGCCCTTAGTTCCTAAGCATATCTCCCAAATTTTGGCCTGATCCATTCACCGGTTCTGGAGAAGTCGTTTTCAGGAAAACTAGGTCATCCAAGATGGCTGCCGAACCATTCGGTCAATCAAGTCGTCTTAAACAAGCTTGACTTACCTCTTTGCCTCGATGAGGTTTCATAAGTTTTGAATCGATACTCCAAGCCGTTTCGGAGAACGAGATTTTTTAGCGATTTCAAAAAATCGGCTGAAATCCAAGATGGCCACCGGCCAAATTGGCCGTTCGGCTTCGTTTGAACAAAATTAAATCTCTGCCATAAGGATGCTTCCTGCCAAATATAATTCAAATCGGCCCAGTAGTTCTCGAGAAGACATTTTAAATTTCCCATTGCTTTAGTTTGGGAGCTTTTGACGGGAAAATGATCCAAGATGGCTGCCAAACCATTTATCCAACAGTTTCGAAAATTGCAAATACCCAAAAACCTACATAAAACGAATTTCGGCCTCAAAATCCATCAAATAAAAAAATCCAATATGGCTGCCAAACACACTATATTTTGATTGGTCCACCGCGGCCATGTTTTTTGACGAATCAACTTCTCTTGAACAAACCTTAATCGCCCGTAGTTGCTAATTATATATCACAAATCTCGGCCTGATCGATTCAGCGGTTCTGGGGAAGAAGTCATTTTTGTGAAAACTATGTCATCCAAGATGGCCGCTGAACCATTTGGTCACTCAAGTTCCCTTGAACAAACTTGATTCAGGGCTTACCCTAGATCATATTTCGTGAGTTTTGAATCGATCCCTCAAATGGTTTGGGAGATTTTAAAAAACATTTCTAAAAATCAGCCGAAATCCAAGATGGTCGCCGGCCAAATTGGCCGATCGGGTTCGTTTGAAGAAATTTGAATCTCTATGCCTTAAGGATGCTTCGTGTCAAATATAATTGAAATCGGCCCAGTAGTTCTCGAGAAGATATTTTAAATTTCCCATTGCTTTAGTATGGGAGCTTTTGGGGGGGGGGGGGGGGGGGAGAAAATGATCCAAGATGGCCACCAAACCGTCTATCCGACAGTTTCGAAAATTGTAAAATCAGAATACCCAAAAACCTACAAAAAACCAATTTCGGCCTCAAAATCCATCAAATAAAAAAATCCAATCTGGCCGCCAAACATGCTATATTTTGATTGACCTACGGTTGATGGATCAACTTCTCTTGAACAAACTTTACTGGCCCTTAGTCCCTAATCATATCTGCCAAATTTCGGCCTGATCCCTTCAGTGGTTCTGGAGAAGTTATTTTCGCTAAAACTAGGTCAACCAAGATGGCCGCCAAACTATTTGACCAATTAAGTTCCCTTGAACTTCCCTTGGTTGAGCTCTTGCCCTAGCTCATATTTCATGAGGGGTTCTTCAATCCATCAAGCGGTTTCGGAGAAGATTTTTAGACATTTCTAAAAATCAGCCAAAATCCAAGATGGCCACCGGCCTAATTGGCCGATCGGCTTCATTTGAACAAACTTGGATCCCTATGCCCTAAGGATGCTTCCTGCCAAATATAATTGAAATTGGCCCAGCGGTTCTTGAGAAGAAGTCCTTTAAAGGAAAAGTTGACGGACGGACAGTCACCACGACATAAGCTCACTTTTCAGGCCAGGTGAACTAAAAATGGTATTCTCTTGGCCTGTAAATGGACAGTCCACAAGAATATATCAGAGGCCGGTATGACCATTAAAGGGTTAATGATAACATTAACAAAGGTTTATGCCACCCCTACAACTGCCAATAGATCATATCATTCATACATAGGTCTATGCCACCCCTACAACTGCCAATAGATCATATCATTCATACACAGGTTTATGCCACCCCTACAACTGCCAATAGATCATATCATTCATACATAGCTTTATGCCACCCCTACAACTGCCAATAGATCATATCATTCATACACGACACACAAATGCAGGGTAAAATTTACCCAGTTACTTTCGTTGCTACTTGGGTTTAACCATTTCACCGATGAATTCTCAACATCTCATTTTCAAGGCAACCAATCATCCAGCAAATCTGCTGAATATTTTGAAACTAATTTGACTGGAAGCTGTCGCTGCCACCATTGCTAGCCTTAGGCTTACCGTCAAATTAATTTCAAAATATTCCACAGTATAAGATTTATATCGTAAAGAATATACTTTTTGAGGGAGTTGTCGGTGAAGGGTTAAGTACTCACATCTATCCGTTTATCGGGGTGGGTTGACTAGAGTAAGTACTCTTGTACAAAACATGGCATGTAGGAGAGGGTAATCCCATGGCCTAAATTTTCAGACAAAATAAACTACAGCTTACTATTTGGCACCCTAGCTTAACCCTTACCACTCTTATGTAAAAATTTTAAATTTTCAAATTAAAGTAAAAGTTGAACTGGTGTTTATTTTTCAACAAATTTGCTAGAAGATGGTGCTCTCGTGGACAGCAACATCTTCCACTAAAATTGTTGAAAAATGTACACTAGTTTCTTTGCTATTGACATTGTAAAAGATAGAATATTGACATCAGTGTGCTAAGGGTTAATATTTGTCACTCTGACGCATGATCATGATTGGAAAATCATTGGCCGAAGTAAGTGACAAAGATTTGTCAACACAAGCATAAAATACATCATTTGCAATACTTTAACAGGACATTATTTTTATACTGAATGAGAGAAGTGATTCATCCTTCATATTGCCAGAAAAAAAGGTATTTGAAGATATGCACAGCAAACAAACCACTGCAGACATAACAATGTAACGCAATACCCCACACAAGTAATTTGTGCTTGTAATGAATAGCTAGTCAGAAGAATGGATGAATAAATTACGTCACATGTAGGCTGTTGCTACGTCACATGTAGGCTGTTGGTATGTCACATGTAGGCTGATGTCACAATCACAATTGACAGATCTGTCATGGAGCTGGAATAATCCATCATGTGTACGAATTTTATGTCTCTGATGGATTTACTATTTAATAAACATTTTGTTGAATATTTTGAAACTAATTTGCCTGGGTGCTGTTGCTGGCTATGACTGCCTATGCCAGGAACAGATAGGCAGCATCAGTTAATTTTAAAATATTCAACAGTTAACCTGTAGTTACCTTGAAAATGTCATTCTGGGATGTCAATTTTAAGCTAAGAAATTTTCAAGTCAATTTAAAAATATTCAAGTTTTTCTCTATGGTTATGTTGAAAATGACTTATAGGGAATTCATCGATTAATACGCATGAACCATCAATTAACCCTTTAACACTCATATCAGCCAAAAACAGCTTCTGCAGTGGTCTTGAGAAAGGTCCATTGGAGACCAAAAGATTATTTTTGAATATTTACCACTGGAATGACTGGATCGATAATCGAGCAAGCCATTCCAGTGTTAAATTTTCAAAAAGTCTTCTCTTGGTCTGCAAATGGACATTTTCTATGAGAAAATTGAAATTTTCTTGAATAAATTTGAGGGTTAAAGGGATAACACACAACTAGAAATACAAAGCTGTGATGAACCTCATTAATTGTTACACTACTTAGACACATTTAATTTCAATAACCACATTTCAACTTCCATTCTGTTATTTATTACCTATAGAATTTATGTTATTGTTACAGAATGGTGTTCCTAGAAATCTTTATACCAACATTTAAACTCAAACGATGTTGCTCAATGTTGACTGTAAGGAATGATAGTGTGACGGACAGTCTCATTCTATAGGCTCACTGCCATTCACAGAAAACAAACAAATCTAAAATACTCTTTCAGATTATGATTATTTATGCATAGATTATGACTCAATAATATTTCCTTATATAATATAACAAAATAAATAAACAATTAAATTAGTAACTTGGTAACAATTTGAAAAACTGTGCAAAGTAGTAGAATAGAAAAGCTTACTGCTATATAGAGTGTAAAGTGGAATGTGAAGAAAAGCTATAAACATGGTTAAATATAAATATTACAAGATTTACAAATATCATAACAGTTCAGGGATGCTTCTAGAATAATGCACCCAAACCCCTTCTCATAATCCATTTCATTCTGTATTCCCAAGAATCTTTCTAAAAATAGGTGAATTAATCATAGCCGAAAAAATAATTGGAAGCCACGGAAAAACTACTACAAAGGCACACAAATAATGATTCAATGATTGCTTATATTGATATAGCCATGGAATCCTGCATGAGAAGAATGTGTTTATTCTGTTATTTTAAATTGGGAAAACTACTATACTTTCCTGTTGATAAGATGCAGTTACATTCAATCTACATGGCCGAAGAGGTCGGATATGGGGTGGGGTGGGTTGGGGTGTAATAGTTGTTGTAATGCTATGCATTCTACTCTTGAACCTAAACATCAGTAATATTTGTTTTTGCCCGACCATCAGAACTTAGAGGAGAAAAATGCAATATCAGATTAGCGGGGTTGGAAATAACTTTGTTATTAAATCATGCACGGTACACCTTTATGAAGGCAGGAAATGTTAGAAAATACTTCACTATATATCTATATTATTTGTTTTATAAATTATTTTAAAGAATTATAACAGGCAAACAGCTGAAACGACATTGTTTTCTGTAACCCCATTTTGGGTGTTGTAAATGACCAATATTCTGGTAAATCAGTGGACAGGTTTCAAACCTTAGTGAACGATTAATATACAACATGTCACTATACAATTCAACTCCATTACCATTAATCCACTATACAATTCAACTCCATTACCATTAATCCACTGCCTGATATTCGCCCATTCCCACTTCCAACCTTCACAACCACATGTTGTCCCATCAGCTGGGTGGCTAAGATTGTGAAAAATGGCTAATCAATAAAAACAGCTTTCACATGATCATGTTGATGTCTGACGTGGCTATACTAGCAACCTAACAAGTTCATTTTTTATGAAGAGAAAATATGCTTCTGAGATTTGAATGAAAATATGTGTCATACGGCACAATGATGATCTAGGATGCGTGCTAGTAGGAACCTAGTATTTTAAGAACTGATTTCTCCAGAAATTTCCACGCTTGGAAGATTTTGGAACTATAATCATTGTATTTATATCTCGATGTGTTTTACATGCTATTCTGTCACTAAAGTATGCATCTAATACATGAAAATACATTTCTTTGACAGATTTTGCCCAAATTTAGGCCTGCGTCTCATGTATGAATACATCTTAGCAACAGCCGTTGATTGGCTAGAAATGAAATACATTATTCAATACTGATGACATCTACACGCTTACATTGGGTCATATGAGTTCTATAACTGATTTATGTATTCCACTTCTTAACCCATTGTCTGCTTCCAGAATAAACAGTAGACATATCCACTATACTGGTGCAGCTAGGGGTGGAGGAGATATGATCCTGGCAATGGGCCTTTCCAGTTTTAGCTATTTCCCACCCATCTCTAGCTAAGCTCCACCCACACCTCGTCCATGTTGAGATCGATCGATCTCTGAACACCCTGACTACCAATTTCCAGAAAACTATACAGGTAAGCTGTTAAATATTTTGTACCTAATTTGACTGGGCGCTTGCTAGCTATGGCAGCAACAGTGTCCAGTCTAATTAGTTTTAAAATATTCAACAGAATGTTTACGAAATGATAAAGACATACAATTCATACGTGTCGGACTATTAAGAGTCAAAGACAGACTATATCGAGTCATTCAAGTCATCATGATTGTGACGTCATCCTACACGTTACATAGTTGATTATGACAAATATGACGTGATATGACGGATAGATAAAATTGGAAAGGTCCATTGTGAACCACAACCTGTAAGTGTTTGTTGATAATGGTGATGATGTCAATAAGCTATGGTTTTGCATACATTGATCAGACTTGAGAGACAGATATGCTGCAGCATCCTCTTTGATGATCATGAGAATAGTAACTCATCAAAGCTTCAATATAAGTCAATACAGAGAGATATTGTCAAAAATTCAATAAATCTAACTTATGATCAGCATACATGCCGAAAATACTCTACACGTTTCTTTCCATCATTCCTAGTATCATGTATGAATGATCGTCGGTATATTTTTACTTGCTTGAATATTTCCACTAGTCGAGCATTTCCTGTGAGAGAGAAGGAAAAATATAAATTTTAGATATACGTAAAACATATGAAATATTTGCATTTTCATAATGAACATATAGCAAAACCTCTTAACCTTTTCGTGAAGAAGGTCACGAAACCGACCAAAACCAGCTTCTGCAGTCTTGAGGACTATCCATTTCCAGGTCAAGAGCAGACTATTTTTGAAAATTTATCACTGGAATGACTGGCTTGATAATCGAGCCAGTCATTCCAGTGGTAAATTTTATGCAAGGACCGTGCGTCTTACTGGATCCACCAACTACATACTACGGATCCCACTGGCATCAATCATGCAGCTTGGTAACCCCTACAAACCAATCCAGGTGGTTCAAAGTTAGACTTCTTAAAGCAGTCCATGATTAGTCTACATGGCTATATTTATTTGATTTGTATTCATACCCGAGGGTCTGACATGTCACAAGTCTCTGACATCATAATCAAATACGTTACTAGTTAGCTGAAATCACAATCATAAGGACGTATAGCTCCATTAGCAAAATCTAACAGTCTGCCATCGAGTGTACAAATTGTATGGCTTTGACAAATTTACAATTTAATAAACATACTGTCAAATATTTTGAAACTAATTTGACTGGGAGCTGTTGTTGCCATAGGTAGCATGGCAGCAACAGCCCCCAGTTAAATTAGTTTCATAATATTCAACAGGTTACCTGTATAATTATCATGAAATTGGGATTCTGGGAATTCAGGATTCAGTCTATAAATCGATTCCGACAATGTGGGCGGAGCATAGCTATAAACGGATGAGGTATATGTGGATTCTCGCTATTGTTGTGCAAACTCACCACATCCGAGTCATCGTGGTAGTGTTTCACTTTGCCATTCGCGGTTTTAAGGCCCATTTCACCTTTGCACATCTCCTATAAATAACATAAGTCCATAAATAAGGCAATAAACAAGCCATTTCTAGAAATACAAATGGCATTAATTCATGTTTTTGTTGAAATGGCATCCATATTTTTAACAAGCACTGAATTTCAATGGCCATAATTTCACCAAATTTTGACAACAATTAACTCTTTAACACTCATATCAGCCAAAAACGGCTTCTGTAGTGGTCTTGAGAAATGTCCATTTGCAGACCAAGAGAAGACTATTTTTGAAAATTTACCACTGAAATGACTGGCTCAATAACCGAGCCAGTCATTCCAGTGGTAAATTTTCAAAAACAGTCTTCTCTTGGTCTGCAAATGAACATTTTCTATGAGACAATTTAAATCTTCTTGAACAAATTTGAGCGTTAAAGGGGTAACACTCATATCAGCCAAAAAGGGCTTCTGCAGTCGTCTTGAGATATGTCCATTTGTAGACCATGAAGACGATTTTTAACAATTTACCACTGGAATGACTGGCTTGATAAACGATCCAGCCATTCCAGTGATAAATTTTCAAAATAGTCTTCTTGGTCTGCAAAATGGAAATTTTCTGAGAAAATTAAAATTTTGTTGAACATATTCGAGGATTAGGGTTAACAGAGCGAATGACTTGACTTAGTAGACCGATATAGTATAACACACCGCCCAAAATGAACAGGCACCATCGGGAGTGCACAGGTCAGCAAAAACTTGACATTTTACCCTATAATGACAGAATCAGTGACATTCTTCAGGAAACCGCAGAAACAACCAGGTCAGGATGGATGGAAGAATTAAATGCTACAGTACACCTAAAAATTATATGAACATGTTTCCAAAAATAAATAAAATGTAGTCTTGAATATTTTGAACATAAGTGGATTGGCAGACTCAAAAAAGCATCCGCTTTTGTTTCTACGAGAATTCTTAATACTTACCAGATGTACTATTATGATAATGTCTATTACCTAGTCTAGCTCAAAATAAACAATTAAAACTCCGCACTCTCCTGGTCCTGCCCATACTGTGTCCGGGAATTACCATAGCCCCAGGTACCGAGTCAATTCCCAATCACAGTCAGATTCGTCTTATATTTACCTTGACAAACAGCGAAAGCAGCTCAGCCTCACCTCAGCGGGGCGCCTGAGGCAGGGCCATAGTACATCTGGTAAGTATTAAGAATTCTCGTAGAAACAAAAGCGGATGCTTTTTTGATTTTACTTCGAATAATACTTACCAGATGTACTATTATGATAAACTCCGGATTTCAACAGCCAAGAAATACCGGTGGGAGGAGGTGAGGCTCGAACCAGCACTCATCTACCATCCAACAGAGAGGTTGTGTAGAGACTAGAACCCTGGCATATGCTTGGGTTCTGTCATCTGACTCATAGAGTGCTAAACTTCCATGGTCTAGACCGCGCTCCCCCCACACCCCCCTTTTGTCCGCACAAAATCCAGAGGGCTGTCAATGGGGATGCAACACCCACCAGACCCATGTCAGCCCCAAGTCTCAGCTAGGGCAGTCCAGTAGAGTGCAAAGAAGCTACTACAACTTCTAATTTTGAAAAAATATCAGTATATCGATTAAGTTTTCAAATTGGAATGAGTCTAATGTCTGTTTGAGAGGATAAGTATACTCTTATATCAGACTATTTACTTAAGCAGTCTGATATTTCAACTGTAAGTAAATATTAATATATTCTTAGTCACTTAATTAATGTAAACACTCACCATTTTGAGTGCTTGATCTTTCTTGATCATCCCAGGAGCTCGGCCCAATCCACGTTCGTTCACTGGTCATGTGCATGGCTCTTGCTCAGTGCAGGAGGAAGTAACGTGCGATGTTTGTGAAGTGGTGGTCGGATGTGGCATAACTAACGTTCGACAAATTGGTGACGGCTACCGGATTAAGTGCGCTGGAGATGTCGCGAAGGTAGAAATCAGTAAATGACGACTCGGCATGCCATTGTGCTACAGACATCACCTCCTCTAATGAGACACCCGTAAAAAGTGCCGATGCTGCTGCTAATGCTCGGACATGATGGGCGTTCGCACGATCAATCTGCTTTCCTGTAGCAATTTTGTGAGACATCTGAATAGCGTCACTATCCAACGAGAAATAGTATCCTTTGAGGCACGCAAATGAGGAGCTTTGAGACATAACCACAGAGATTTCGGGTCATCTCTCCACTCTCAGTAAACATCGTCGTGTCGTG